>CAMTDV010000027.1:66982833-67307235 GCA_947069175.1 Scalesia atractyloides | reverse complement strand
TCAACCCTCGCAAAATTCATCAGAACAACATCCATTGGAATGGACATTTAAGTAACCTGTTTAGGCTCCTCGCTCATCTTCAGGTTAAGACCAAACATGATCACTGTCCTCATCACTTATCCCGAACAAGGCTCTTTTCGTAGAGGCAATGGCGAATACCTGCTTGCACAACTCCTTGTTCAGATCTTCAGGCTCAATACAAGGGACAAGGCATCAATATAGGGGTAGGGCAGCATCTCCATCTCTTTCACGACACTCATAAACTCTGGCAAAGAGTCCAGCTTGAAAGCAAGAAGGCTCTCGTTAGCTTCCACCTAGTAGCAACATTTAAACCTACAAATAAACTTGTATGCCCCCATGAGCCATAGACTTATGATAAATCCCAGCAAGTGGAGTATTGAACTCCTAGCTATGAAGAAGGTAGGTAATGAAATGCATAACACCGGTCCCGATGAACCACCCTTTTTTGATTATTTAATTTTTCAACCTGCTGCCTCAACTCTTCTATATATGCTTCATTGGCTGCCTTCTCCGCTTTAAGCCTATTCCGCTCCATACCAAACTCTGATCTCTCCGTAGCAAGTGTTATAAGTATAAAGTATCGATAGTAATTAAATTATATACTTTAAAATTTAAACATCTTGACGTTAGTTGCATCTTAAAGGATGGTTGTTTTTGGATAAATTTATTAGTATGTTAAATGTAGTTATTATTCTTCTTGCATCAGATAAATTAAATAAATAAATAATTTGTTAAGCAAGAAAATCATTCCCTCTCGTTATGAAAATGCTCATTATTCATCTCAATTATTAAAATATAATTTCTAACCTAGTAATTAATAAAGATAAAGAATAAGATATTTTTTTTGGAACTTTATCCGTAATTTCTTAAATGTTTGAAAGATATATTAAAGTTAACAATTTCTAACCTAGTAATTAATATAAATGAATAATAAGATATTATATGAAACTTTATCCGTAATTTCTTAAATGTTTGAAAGATATATTAAATTTAATAATTTAAATTAAATAATAATTATCTACGATTAAGGATGGTCTAGAATAATGACAAGTGTCATAAGTATAAATTATCGGTAATTATTAAATTATATACTTTAAAATTTAAATATCTGGACGTGACTTGCATCTTAAAAGGATGGTTGTTTTTGGATAAATCTATTAGTATGTTAAATGTAGCTATTATTCTTCTTGCATTTTAAATATATTAAATAGACCAAATTTATTAAGCAAGAAAAAAGTTCCCTCCATTCTCGTTATGAAATTGCTCAATATTTGCTTCAATTATTAAGATATAATTTCTAACCTAGTAATTAATATAAATAAATAATAAAATATTTTTTGGAACTTTATCCGTAATTTCTTAAATGTTTGAAAGGTATAATAAATTTAATAATTTAAATTAATTAATAATTATCTACAATGACAAGTGTTACTCTATTGTTTTTTATTATATAGTATATATAATCTATACTGTATAAAAAAAGAACCGATACGTGACACGTGTCATTCATTAAGACCTCTATTTTTTTATTTTCTCGCATTTTTTGCATACTTATCTTTTATTAATTAAATAAATAATACAATAATAGTAAATATTATCTTACTTTTAATGTCGGATAGAATAGTTCTATTTTTAATAAAACATTATTTTTAAATTTAAATTGTTAATTTAAGATAGTTTTAACAATAACACAATACAATTATCTAAAACTTAAGAAAAACAATAGTACTTAGATATCAAAAATTAAAGCTAAAACAAAATACACAAAATAATTAAAAATAACTAGGAGAAAAAGCAAATAATTGTTTTTGAACGGCGGAACTTCTACATATTAATATAGGACCGGGCCAGCAAGAAACTGGAACCCGTACAAAATTTCATCACGGACATTTGAATCGCACCTTCTAGACCAATTAATATTACAAAATTTTGATCTATTCGTAATCCAAATAAACAAATTTTCTTTGATTCTATCCACCGTCCTATTGAAAGGAATGTGGTTGTTATCAAAGGACTTCTCATTCCTTTCTTTCCATATTTCCCAAGCCGTCACCATCATGATCGCTCCGATTGTCTTCTTCCATTCGCTTGACCCGTTACACTCTCTTGCCATCCCAAGCATTTATTGAACATGTTGGTCTTCATTCGAAAATGGTAGCTTTAACCAAGTCAAAATCGTCCACCAAATGGCTTTTGCGATCCAACATTCTCACAAAATATGGTCCACAGTTTCCTCTCTTAACCCGCATCTTGGACATAGCACATCATTCAAGGTGACAACTCATCGGACCAGATTTGTTTTTGACAGGATTCATTCAAGGTGACACATCTTTCATTATTATTTGATATTTAAAATTCGATTTATTCAACCCGTGCCACACACGAAGTTTTTAAAAAATATAAATCTATATCTATATATTCTATAAAAGAAACCAATAGGGGACACTTGTCACTCCCTGGTTTCACCTCAAATGCCTTTTCCCGCCTAAACTTACACCATATACGCATAACCCGATTTGTAAATGGACCTGCCCGAATTTTATTAATTAACTTACCTAAAATACAAATCTTCTCACCTAAGCTTCATTCTTATCACTTTAACCCTAATCTTATCATCCTCTCTCTCTCTTTGAAGAACATCGCGATGAATTTAAAGTTGGCTTCAATCTTCATTCACCGTATTTCAATACTTCCTAATCAACGGTAATCTCTTACTTGTGGTTTGATTCATATATTTTCTCATATTTAACTTAATCGGAATTCCTTTAGGGTTTGATTTCACATAAGGCGGCGATAACGATGATTAGAAGGTAGGAGGATGGCGATTTTGAGTCAGATCCGGTTTAAGGGTAAACCTCAAATCGGTTACGGTCTTGGATGATTTGTTATGAAGTGATAGTTCATCTCTCCACAACTTCATCACCTACAATGTAACATCCGCCATAAACGGATCATTTAGATCCGACCCGTTTTGAAATCCAGATCCTAACCTTTGAACCTCGAAAATTTTCGTGAAATAAATAGTCGTTGAAGGCATTAATTCTTTAATTTAGTTATTTATTTATTTAATTTTGCCATTAATAATAATAATAATAATAAAAACAAAAAATATAACGATATTAATCATCTAATTAAACTTAGTTAGATTCGTTAAATATTTCAAAGATGTTTGTAACGAGGTTATTGGAGTTAGTTAAATACTTAAATTACACCTCAAGGTTCAGGGGCTTTTCTGTAATTTAGGAAAATGGTAAAGAAAGAAACAAAAAGGTGGTGGACCGCGAGTTTCGACCCCAGGTCTCACCGGTAACCAAGCAAACAATCAAACCACTCCACCACTTCTAACCTTTGATAAGAATCCCGTTCCAAAAATCCCTTAAACACACACTTAGTAAAAATGAGAATTCAAAACGAAAATGCCACCAAATCTCTTCACGTTAAATATGGAAACTGGTTGTCAAATTTTATTAATTGATTTCGGTTTTACACATTCCATTTATGCAACCCATGAACCTGGACGGGTACTCATCGCTATTACGAACCTTCTAGGAAATCGTACCTTAAAAATCCAATCAATCACAACTCGCGTCAGTTGTGAGCCTTGTGAATGCTATAAAACCCACACCATAAACACCTCCGACATATTACACTCTCTCACAAAACGCAAAGAACGACACCTGCAACTACCGGTGAACGGAGGCGTTGCAGGAGATCAAATCCGAACTTTGGTCTGAACTAGCCGATGATCACAAACTGTAGTTTCGGTATACCTTTCTATTTTCATTTGCTTTCTTGATGATAGTGCAACGAAACTCTTACCTTTTTCATCGTTAATAACCAGCTGTACAAATTAAACTGCGAGAAATTTATGGAACAAATGGGAGGGCTGGTTATATAACAAAGATATCACCACCTATGTTTCAAAATGTCTCACTTGCTCAAAGGTAAAAGCCGAACATCAACGTCCCTCTGGCTTGCTTGAACAACCAGAAACTCCAGTCTGGAAAAGGGATAGCATAGCTATGGATTTAATCACCAAACTCTCTTGTACTTCATCTGGTCATGATAGCATTTGGTTGATCATCAACCGTTTGACCAAATACGTACACTTCCTTCCCATTCGTGAAGATTACAAAGTCGATAAATTGGCTCGTATCTACACAAATGAAGTCATTTGTTGTCATGGTATCCCCATTGACATCATTTCGGACCGTGATGGTTATTTCACCTCGCTTCTTTGGCAAACCTTTAAAAAAGCTCTGGGTACTCATTTAACCTTAGTATTGCTTTTCATCCTCAATCAGATGGTTAAACCGAGTGTACTATCCAAACTCTCGAGGATATGCTTCATTCTTGGGTAATCGATTTTAGTGGGAACTGGGATATACACTTGCTTTTGGTAGATTTCTCGTACAACAACAACTATCATACTAGTATTCAAATGGTACCATTCGAAGAATTGTATAGTCGTAAGTGTCGTTCGCCTATTTGTTGGCATGAGATCGGAGACAACGGACAAGATCTTGCAGATTTGTGATAACCTACTCAAAGCTAGAAGCCGAAAAAGAGTTACGCTGACAAGAGACACAAACCGTTGGAAATTAATGTTGGTGATCACGTACTTCTCAAGGTATCCCCTTGGAAAGGAGGGGTTTGATTTGGTCAAAAAGGCAAACTCACTCCTTGCTTCGTAGGTCCTTTCAAGATTCTCGAAAGGATTGGCAAGGTAGCGTATCGACGGGATCTACCTCAAGAGCTCAACAATGTTCACCGACATTTAAAGTTTCGAACTTAAGAAGTGTCTAGCTAAAGAAAGACTTCAAGTTCCGCTCAACGATCTCCAAATCAACGAGTCCTTACACTTTGTGAAAAAAACCGGTCCAAATCATGGACCGAGAAACTAAGCAACTAAGGCGTAGTCGCATTCCCATATGGGAAGGCAAACGTGGCTTTGAGTTCACTTGGTAAGTCGAGAGTGAGATAAAGACCGAGCATCCGCATCTTTCGTTAAGTCTTCCTATTGAATAAATTTCGGGACGAAATTTTCTAAAGTAGGGGAGTCTGTAACGGTTCACATTTTGTGCTTTCCATTTTTAGAAAGCTTGTATTCACATTCTATCTTTAATAACTTTGTAATCGTACTTCATTCCAATCTTGCAAATCCGAGACATCGGTCATAATTGAAAACCATATTTATATCAGTCGTATCTTAATTCATGCTTGTGTTAGGTAAGATCAATCATCAAATACGTATTTAAATTTATACTTATGTTATATGCAATAAATCGAGACTTTAATCTTCTTTGGAATGTTATTCATACATGTTTACTCATTATGCATACTTACATACCTTAAAATCTTAACAAAAAAAATTATTATTATTTATAAAAACAGAATTTTAATTTATTTTGGAAATTTCCCTCCTCCTATCTCCCAACCACTTCATTTATGCCAAACTCTAATACCCACTAATAAATACAAGCCATACCACCTCCTAAACACTTTCCACACTCTTAATTCACTCTCAAACTCTCTCAAGAATCCAATCTTTGCAACTTTTGGGCAAAAAATTTCTTGCTCAAAAAGTGAGTTTACAACTTACTTCTTCATCTCTTCTTCTTGTTTTCTTGTTTCTCCTTTCTTGGATAACCTCTAGGAGTGTTACCCTATGTTTACCAAGGTAAACAAAGGTGGAACATCACCATAGTTGAGGTCTAAAGTTGGATAAAAATTCTTTATTGATTATAACTTTCACAAACTTGTTTTTATTTACTTTTAATTTGAACAATCTTGTACCAACCTTACTTCTAACCAAACCCATGGTTTTGGAGCTTGAGTATGGCTGATTATCATGAGCTTAAAGGTTCAATACCTTCTAAACTTTATGTTTTGATAAAGTTTAGACAACCCACAAGTGATGAAACCATCCAAATTTACCATAGTTCATATAGGAAGACTTGTGTTTTGGTAAAGGTGTGAAACATGGAAGCCTTTGCTATCCAAACTCATTCTACCTTCTCACTTGATGATTTTATTCATATTCACTAAGTAGTTTGCTAGTTCTAAAGTAAGTTAACCCCGGCTCGCCTCCAACATTCGCCATGTTGGGTATGACACACCCGAGTTGTCCTTGTTTGGCAACTTAGTATGTAAGTAGATTAGTTGTGCTTACTTTCATTCATGATCAACCGGGTTTACCAACTAAGTTGGTAAACTTTGTGCTTTGGTGAATTATATAAAGAGGTATTTATACCTCCATGCTTGACGCACATGAATTCCATAATTACACTTGAAGGACTTATTATAAAATATACTATATAATATATAAATATATACATGACCGAATTCTTGATGATAACCGGATTATGGTTACACGTCATGAGCGTAGGTTATATTATCTATGTTTTAAACTTCTCGTTACGATTCTAATTAACAAGTTTGACCCATGAAATCACATGAAAACCTATAGTGTCAAAAAGTGAGTGTTTAAGACTAGATTATTACTTTTTGTATACATACTTTTATATACTTAGAATTTCCGAATCCGAACTCTCCACAAACTCCGAATACTGACACACCTTCATTTCCCCATGTAGGGTAACTTCGATGTTTCTATCTCAACAGCTTATCAACTCTCGGTTTAATGAAAGCTTGCAAAACCTGAGTATACTCGACTCCCTTTTTACTTTTAACACTTTTGGGTACAATATGTACATGTTATCAAAACTCACACAATCACATACTTCATGCTTAAAAATACAAACAAACAATCCATAGACATGCTTGATACGTTATACTTGAATTCATATATGATAGACTACTCTTATGCTCTATACTTGTCATTAACTTCGTACAAGCCTTAAGTAAACAAAATGGCCTATTCATTGCTATGATTAACACAATAGGATTAAACACCGCCCATATTCTTGAGGTCATGTTAAGTAAACAAAATGGCCTATTCATTGCTATGATTATATTACGCTAGCGGAATCTTTTGGTTGACGTTTATAGTTGCATGCTAGTATCGTATGTTAGTTCTAGTTAACTATTACGCCATGTGGATTCGTTTAAAATCTTATACTTATGCTAGTACTCAAACTTGTATGCTCGCCAATACTTTTGTATTGAACTATACTTTAATACGTATTGAAGGAATTTGATGATGATGAGGATGAATGGAACTTAGTAGGATGAACTAGAAACTCATCTTAATTTTTTTACTCCTTGTTGTATTTGTCTTTTTTTAAATTGTTGTATTTTGCTTTGAAACATTGTACTTAATTCTAGTAATGAAATGAAATTTTGATTATTAAATACTTGTCACAAAAAAAGCGTTATTGGAGTCTCTTGCAATCTATTTCGTCCCGCCTGATGTTTCGCCATCGGTTGGGGTGTGATAAATAGATATTCTTATTAAAAACTATTTATTTCATTAAATATAATTGACATTCAATAATTACATACGCTTATCTAAGTTTATAATAATTTAGATCGAGAGTTTTGCTATTTATAAAATGACTCCAATTTTAAAACAATTTTCTACATCTTTTATTTTCAACTATTTCTCTTATTTGCAGAGGTCAAAAGGGTGCTTAAACGTGGTGGTATTTACATATTTATGGAGCATGTGGCTACCGAAGGTACCACCTAAAGTCTTAAACTCAATCTACTAATTAACTTCCGATTTTAGAATTGCAAAGTAATTGTTTTTATTTTGTTGTAGCTAATGTGACATTTCTTAAAGTTATAAAACGCACTTTAGATCCACTGTAGAAGGTGTTTGCTGATGGATGCCATCTTACAAGGGAAACTAGAGACAATATATTTGTAGTAAGGTTCTCGTGTTTGCATATAGTAATATACGGTTTGGGTGTTTAGTATTTCGACACTACATGAAAAAAATGTGGGATTTAGGGTTCTCGTGTTTGCATATAGTGATATACGGTTTGGGTGTTCAATATTTCGGCACTACAAGAAAGAAATGTGGGATTTAGTATTGATTAGAGGTGGTAAGGTTATGGGTTTAATAACATTATATCTGGTGATTGTGGGTAGTGCTTTGGTGGTATACAGTAACGGCGGAGGTTATGAGGGGATTCACATTGGATGTATCACCATGTTCGTATAATGTGACGGATGGCGCTTAGAAGCATCAGGTCGTATTAGAGACTGCTTTAATGTTTGGATCAACTCGGTCAAGGTACTTGATTTTTTGGTATCTATGTTGTTACTAAGGTGCGGTTAAGTTCATTAATATATTAATTAGTTTGCTAATATATTTTTGTGGGTGCTAAATAGGGCTTTCTTGTGACTTATTAAGATTGAATTTTTTTATTAATAAGCTTAATGCTATTTGTTCATTATGCAACCTGATTACAGAAACAAAATTCTCTTCGTCATGGAACGTGCTCTAACCCATGTCTTAACAGGTGAACTCTAAATTCCCCTCGACGTTGATAATTTTGTTGCTAATTCATTTGTTAAGGGTTTTATTTTTTCTGGTGTACTAATATATAACTGATTTGAGTCAGATTGCGTGTTGAATACTTGATTGTTTTACAGGGTGAGTTCAACTTAAATAATTTTAAGGATGGTATTTTGTGTTCTGCTTTTATGGTCGGATTTCCTTTGAACATGTAAGACACTATTGGCAAAGGTTTTAGCTGGAGAAGTTGAAGTACCAATCGTTAGTTATTTTGCAAGTGAGTGTAGAACTTTACTTAGGGATGGGTGCATCACGTGTTCATGAACTCTTTGCAAGGGCAACAAAGGAGACACCATCAATCATATTTATAGATGAGGTTGGAATTTTATCTGTGTGAATATATACAAATGGCTAACAATTTCTTAAAACTCTTGCAAAGGTAAATTTTAGTTGTTTTCAATTTTCGATTTCACTTTATAATTCTTAAGAACAATCAATTAAGTGTACTCCAACGAGTAATTGGTAGTCGACCTTGGCAGCCGAATCTTTGCGATTCTTGAACTCTCTAAGGTATGTGTGCTTATTCACTTGCATTGTTCTAGATAGGTGATCCTTTTATTTAATATATTTTCATATCAATTTGATGATGGTAGTAAAATTGTACGATTTGACAACTTAGGAACATGAAAACATGATTAAATATGTGAGTTTCGAGGTATGTAACTATGGATTTTTATCAATACTAAATTCAAATTTTATGATATATGACAGCTTTACCTTTATTGGAACATAATTGCAAGAAAGCGCATTAACTGTTGTCAAGTAAGGTGAATTTATGTATAATTTGTTGAGACTTGAGTGCCACATTGATTTGTATGTGACCGTTATTGATTTGAAATTTCAGGTACACAATCCTTTGGATTCTACTAATCATTACAAAGATGACATTTAATTACTACTTAGAGGTTTTGTTTGTAGTACTTCAACAGTCTCAGAGGAAGTTGATGCGTAAACTAAAGCCGAGTAGCACGACGGTCAAGTGACTAACGGAAATGACCGGCGTATCCGAAATGTTTGCAATCACCAATTTTCTAAACTCAATGAGTAAAACCGACGATGATTATAAAAAGTTAACTGAATTAACTACTTTTAAAGTTGTACAATGAGTAAAGATTTGACTATTAAAGTTGTCCATATTCTTACAAGAGATGACTATTGAATTCAATTTATCTAGAAATCCAATTGTTCAGTGGGTAAGTTTTGATACAATACGACTAAAATCTTCATTATGATGCCAATAATTTGTTGTGTGGTTACAGTTTAGTTTTGGAAACCTCTATACGGGCCATAGCAAAGATGTAGTGTTTGATAGTCTATGTTTGTATTCAGTAGATGCGACCATTGTGTTTGGCTCTTTTATGACTTTGTGTGGTACTTAGAGATTTATCAATCATATTGTTTTTCAACCTGTGTACAATGAAGTTTCTACTAAAGTTTGAATAATTTGTTATGTGTTTCTTCCAATGTGTGTGTTTTTACACGATACTAAATTTCAAGAAAAATAATTTGTTTTCGTTTTTGAAACCTGCGTTTAACACGGGCAACAGCCTAGTTTATTATCATCTTGTATACAAAATTACATTTATTCAACATGAATACTTTTTTTAATTATTTGGGATATAAAATTACATTCATTTAACCTGTATAATACACAAGATTCTTGAAGATATAACTTTATTATTATTTAATATATAAAAGTACATTTATTCTACTCGTGTTAAATGAGGTTTTTAAAGATATATATTGTTTTATTATTTATTAAACAATACGATTACTTTTATTCAACCCGTGTAATACACGAAGTTCTAACCTAATTTAATATTATTACTTATTTATATGTTCGAAAATCCGGGTGTTACAACACAACCTTTCTTAAAAAAATTCGTCATCGAAATTACAAGTAAATTAGATACTAACAGATCGAGTATTTAATGAAGATTATAACTTAATTGATTCGGATGTCGACAAAGTTCAATCTGCCTATAACACAATCATTTGTATTCAAAACTACTCTAATGGGAAGGGGTTGTTTGTTTAGCTATTAATGATACTCTTAATAGTTTAGACCTCTTACTGGTTCAGCACTTAATGGTTCAGACTATTTTTTCGCGAGCAGATTTTTGAATAGTTCAGACATCTGCCTCTGAATGGTTAAGCATTATATTTAGTCTGAATGGTTAAGACCTCTAATATGAATTTGCCAGACATTTGTCTCTGAATGGTTAAGCATTATACTGGCTCTTAATGGTTGATACCTCTTACTCGTTCAACATTTAATGGTTCAGACCTCTTCCTCTTACTGATTCGGCATTTAACCATTCAAATATTTGATCCTAGGATAACGTGATTAAGATAATTTATATCAATAACGTAATTGAATAATGACTAATAAGTTTTGCGATTTTAATAGCTAGAACTAGAATAATGGGATATGTTAGCGTATTGTAATCTTTTAGTTTATTTGAATACATGTGGGATTTTAATATTAAGTAATTAATGAATTGTAGACTTAAATATAAATGTGGATGATATAAGCTGACAAATTCAACTAAACTATTTTGGATATTATCATTTCTAATTCTTATAAGCTAACAAATTCAACTACACTAATTTGGATATTATCTTTTCTAATTCTCAATTCTAATTCAACTACACTCACAATCCTTGACGTGGATTCTTTACTTTTATTAAACATGTCACCATTACCCGGTTTATACGTAAATTATTCGATCCGTTTCAGGATTTAAGCACCAAGCTCAAATCTCATCCATTCTCTTCATACCTCCTATTTTCACACTAGACTTCTATTTATCTTATACCAAAACTTTTCTTGTGGTGGGCTGTTATAGGAAAATCATTATATTCGATTTTTTACCATCCGGTTTAACAATTTACGACAATGACCTGTTAGGAGGCATTAAGCTAAAAATGCTTACGCCTCTTACTTTTATGCTTCCGGAAAAGTCTAACTTATAATTAAACTCATTAATAACATACCCCTAAGGGTTTTTATTGAAAGACATTAAAAAACTTATTTTGACCAAGAGAACACTTTTAATCCGTTATTCCGTTTAAATTTTATTATGTTCCAAAGAACGTAAAATATCCAAATTTCAGTTTACTAGATATACCTCACCAAGGTAATCCAATGTTCACCCATTACTCGATTAACTCTCATCGACCTTAAGTCCTCACTAAAAGTTTGACTCATTACACATACCTGACTCAGGTCAAAATGTTGACCTGTTTTCAATACCTTGTATTATTAGTTGTCAATTTTTTTAGCAATGCGTGCCCATAGGCTATTCTTCCCTGTGAATACAAGGCTCGACATGCAATCATTAATCAATACTACATCACCATTTGACCCATTAAGTCCAAATGACCATTTTACCCATTTGACCCGTTACGATTTACAGCATATGGTCATATTTCTTAAAAGTCGTTTCTTTACTCGTTTTGACCCGTTATGGCTTACGCCATGGGAGGTCTATTTAAAACTTATTGTTTATTCGTCAACACTTAACTAAATTATCAATTTATCCTTTTTACCCATTATGACTTACGTCATAGGGTATTTTTTTTCAAAACTCATTGTTTACCACCAAATATGGTTTCTTACCATTTGACTCGTTCCGACCCTATCGATTCACTTCGGAACGTCATATTTCAAATACTCACTCCAATACTAAGTTTCCTTGTTCATAACCAACTAATTGAGTAGATGTTTTATTTAAAAGATTTAAGCTTTACTTGCCTTGCATCCGATTATACTTTTTCTCGCGTCGTTAACCCGCTTGACCCATTCGTTCCAAGCTTGCACCTAACTTGTCAAGAGTCAAACTATAATGCAACATCCACAAGATGGTTATATTAGTCATTAATACCATGACTATCATCCTTATGGACTTTTTACCATTTTTCGCATTCGATTCTATTATAGGCTAGTATGACTTTTAAAGGTCAAACTGCCAAATGACATATATAGATGCACTAACATTTTGATGAAACTCACTTAGACATTTCATCAATCACTTGGTAGGCATGATTCTTAGGGCTATCAAATTAGCTAAGTTTTTCTAACCAAAGTCATCATGTATCATTAACAAAACAAGTTCAGACATTCCTTTAACATCTAGTTAACTCAATTTCTTCATTTATCAAAGCAATATATCAATTCACTCATATAAGAGTTTGGGTTCCACATCTAGATCAAAACCCACTTCATGATATGCATGAACATTTGCTCATATCTCTAAATTGATCAAGTATTATGCACATACAAGCAAGTATGATAATCATGAACATGAATACATTATCCATTTCATCATAAGATAAAACCCATTTAGTATAGAAACTCATCATACACCAATTCACGACATACCTTAGACTAGAAATTGTTAGATGGTTCAAAATCCTCAATCATGCAAGGAAAACACCTCTATTTCATCTTCAATTGGACGAAATTTTGTGGTTTAGGGCTAAAGAGAGGATTCTCCTCTCTTTCTCTCCTGTACATTCTACACACACACACACACACTCCATTTGTGTGTTTTAATTTTGTTTTTGTTTTATACATACAACTTCAAAAAAAATCCATTTCAGCCCTAAGGTTTTGGTTTTTGACATTTTGTTCACTTATAACTTAATCTTTATAAGTAAACTACATTAACTAGTAATATTCATATATTTCTTCTCATCATCAAAGAACATTATAATTCAATTAACTAAGTTCGGGTTGCTATAACCCGACTTAACTTAAGCCCCGACAGCCAGGCCATTTATAAACTTTATTTAATAAAAAGTATTTGTTCACTTCTTATTTAACATTAGATTTATTTAATTAAATCCTAATTGTTTACCGGGTTAACTTTTACCCTCAACGGTATTTTACTGCTAATCACAATTAACTTGGTTTAATTACAATCCGTTTTGGGTGTTACAAGTCTACCCCTTTAATGAGGTTTCGTCCCCGAAACCTTTCTTACGTAGTCCATTGGGTTAGACCTTTCCACTTGAGCAATTCTCACATTTTAATCATTCGATATTCTTACTAGAAAGGTAAGGTAGTGTCCTTCGGATTCCAAGGTGGCACCCGACTCCCTTCTTCCTGCTTATCATTTATTAGGGTAAGTCACCATCTAGTCACTCGCAATATAATCCGTCAACATGCTTATTTAACGTTAATCCTATAATGACAAGTGCATCAAACAAGTTTTAAATGGAATTTTGACCTGACAGGTCTTACCGGTTAGACTTATCGGTCACAGGTTACCTTATACCCCATCGTTCAGGTATACAAGCTTTGCCTTCCCGAGGCTTACAAGCATTCATGACCCTAGTCCCATAGCTTGTGTTATAAAGTAATCATGTACCATGTTACTTTCTTGTTCGTGATCGCATCACGTCATATATAAGTTTATATCAACTTCTCATTTTCGAAAATTTTCTTTTCGAATTATCATCTTGCACCTATTGGTGTCAAGACCTGTTTTTTTAATATTAACCGTTTTCCAATTCTTCTCATACTATTTATGTTTGTTAAAACGTTGTTTCTAACTAAAGCCAAATTTTAATTCAACGTTTTCTCTTTAACTTGTGTCAATTACTCGCATCAAGAAATTGATAACCAAGCATTTCTTCTTTACTATTCTTATTTTACGCGGGACTCGTAACTGGTTCCCTCGCTTTGTCTAAGTGTCCCGTAAGCCCTTTCACTTAGCCTCGTAGGCTATTTCTTTAGGCTTCAACCTTTTAAAGTAAGGCCTTTAAGGTCCATTCCCCCTTGATTCGTGACCCGAAGGTTATTTTGGTCCGGTAGGCCTTTACACTATTTATAACCCGAAGGTCGTGATGATCCCATAGATCATCCCTTTACCCGTGTCATTCTTTAAATATATTTGGTGTCAATGCACCCCTTTTTTTGTTTGAAAGAAAAATCACCTTGTCTTTTCTTTATCCACCAATCATTGCCCTTTTGACCATGAAGGCTAATTTATTTTATTTCAACTATGGCCCTTAGACCATGTTTGATCCATGTTGGCAATATTTGCATTTCTATGACTCCGTGAGTCATTTATGTGTCACATTTCTTGCCGGATCTATTAGTGGTTTATCCCAAATGGTGTGACAGTCACTTGCGCCTAAGCCTGGAGCAAGGGTCAAATGACATTGACCACTCGTCACCACCGAGTAACATTTACCATCTTTAGTAGCAGCCACCGCATTCTGTGTATACTACCTAAAACACTATTCTCATACATAGATTGTCCACACCCGACCCGCAGCGGAATAAGAGTCGGGGCATAATTGGGTTATCTCCAAAGCTCATGATGTTTACTAATATGTTTCATATTTATTAAATTCAAATTACATCTCAAAGTTTCAAGTCAAATTCATACAATACAAGGAAAGGAAAAATTAACTAAAACAATCCAAAATCTAAACCGGTTTATTCTTCTAAGCCGCCCTATATGTTTCTTGCTTCAACCTGATCACCTGTATCATGTGTAAAAATGGGGAATTTTGGGTCAACAAAAGTTGGCGAGTGAACCTTGTTAAAAACATTTGTTATTGATACCTTGTTGTATTTAATATGGAAAATTGTGCAATAATCATACATGAACAAACAAATGTAAACAAACAATCACAAACACCTTGCATGAGTATATGATATGAATGACAATGTATATGTTGGCAACGTCTCGTTCACGCTCATAGGTAATGGGGAACGGATGGCCTATGATGATGTATGTGAGATCAAGGCTCAATCAAACGGAGCCGATCTTATGTTGGCAACGCCTCGTCCACGCTCATAGGTAATGGGGAACAGCTCACGCTCATAGGTAATGGGGAGCGGCGGCCTATGATATTGTATGTACTGAAAATGATAACTTTAATCTAAACATTAACCACACAAACAATAGATATATATTGGAAACACATTTGATCATGAATATGATGTATACACAAGTGTTTAATTTAAATAAATAATAACGACACATGATACACCCCAAAATGTGATTAAAACGGGGAATTTGTAGAGATTCACTCACCTTGGGTACGTTCGGTGGATGATGTTGAATGCGCACGAGTTAGAGGATTGATCGACGAGGAAAAACTAACCTAATTAATAACGAAAAGGTACGGTAAGTAAGTGGATTTTATTAACAATTTTAATAGGATTTTTTTTTGGACATATTTTTGTGAGTTTAAGGCTATTTTCTAACTTTAAAAACGTTATTGTTAAGTATTTTTAATTGATTTTTAAATTAAATAAATAAGTAAAAATAATAAAAAAAATGTTGACTTTTGACCGTTGACCATGACCGTAGATCGTTGACCGTTGACCGGTTCGGTTGTGAATATTATTGCACTGAGTGAGACTCGAACCCGTGACCTCACGTACGCGTGCACGCAGCTCTACCAACTGAGCTACGTGTCTAACCCGAAATATTTCTGTTTTTAATTATATTTATATACTATTTAACTTAATCCGAAATTCCTTTATTTTTTTTTAAAAAGGATTTTAATTGCTTTGAACCGGTGCCGTCAACCAGTCTCGAACCCGGGACGTATGAGTTAGTGTTGCACACAGTCCACCGCTGGACTGTGTGTCTAACCTGGTTAATAATCCGGTTTTTATTATATTTAACATGATTCTGTGAGTTATCCCGGTTCGGTTAAAAAGAGCATTTTTTATTTAAGAGAGTAAGGTTGTGATAGGAATCGAACTCGCGACGTGTATGTATTTGTTTGCACACAGTCCACCGCTGGACTGTGTGTCTAACCCGTTCATAATACTGATTTTAATTAATCTTATAACATAAACGAACTTCGTCTTCTTCGCTCAAGAACACAGATAATGATAATTCAACTGTTTCATGTCCAGTTCGATTAACAAGCATTATAAGCAATTGAAAGGTAATGAACGGAGAGGGTTGGGGAAAAGATGTACCGATCAGTGTCTTTCACAGAACTCCGGCAAGGATTCGTCGGCTCTGTTTTGTGAACTTCGGCTGTTAGGATCAATTAACAGTTTGGATGGATTAGATGTGAAATTGAACTACTGAGCAACGATTATCAGTAGGTTTAAATGATCATACCGGCTCACGGCGTGATTCTGGAAATTTCAGAAGTTTTCCGGCGAAAGCAGAATTTCCGACAACGTCGTCTGGGATTGATTCTGGATGGTGGATTTATGTTAGTAACGGTCTAATAATGGAATGAAACAGAGAGAGTCGAGGTATTTACCGCGTTGATGTGAGTCTCGGTTTTTCGGCGAAAGTCCGGTGATGGCAGAAAAATTCCGGCGAGTGAAATTGCGTCGAGAATTGGTGTGATTGTGAGCGAAAAGATTATCAGAGGCTAGAGTGTGTATTTATAGGGAAGAATATCGATGAATTGGGTCTGATTACCGTCTTGATTCGCTGGTCAATAATTCTCCGGCGGTTATGACTGATGTCGCGGACTGGACATCGGTTATAACCGATGTAAGAGTTATTATACAAGTTAAGTCACAAGAAACCGACAGTAATTGGCGAAATCGTCGGGATTTCCGACGACTGCGAATTGGGCGCGTCGGTTGACTGATTTGAAATCGAGATTTGATATTTGAATTAATTGTTTTGATATATTACTAAAGAACACAAGTGGCGGAGTGGTTTGGTGAATGAGAGTTAAGACTTGAGGTTCCCGACTGACCCGGGTTCGACTCCCGGCAGCCGGTTTTTCTTTTTAATTAATTTATTTTCTACTTTTTAACAATTATAATTTATAAATTCTAATTTGTTTATTAATTATGTATCGTTTAAAATTAAAATAAGTCATAAATAAACAACAAAAATTTAAAACTGATTGTTCGATTAATAAACGAAGCGGGTTTTGAAAACCCGTTTTTCGACGGATGTTACATAGATGAGACTCTGTTTGATGGTATCCGCTCGCGCGTCCGCATGATCATAGTCCATGACTAGATCATTTTGCGTTCGTACAACTCTTCCGCTTCTATGACTTTGTATGTCATTTATACGTCGGTTTATCTCATGCTTCCCGTTACCCGGTTTGCGCCTACATTTCGTTACAATCCATTACCCGGGTTCTTTATCCTAATGCTTTAACACTCCCGTTACCTGGTTTACGTTTTCGTTTATATCCACTCAAGTCCCATTACCCAGGCTCGTTATTTTTGCTTTAACACTTCCTTTACCCATTTGTTTTTACATTTATTATTCAACAATTATACTTCATTTGACCCATTTGACTTTTCTGTGAAATCCATCACCTACGAACAATCAAGCTTTATACTTTATTTTACCCTATTTAGACTTGTTCTTGTGAAATCCATCACCTACGAACAATCAAACTTTATACTTTATTTGACCCATTTAACTTGTTCTTGTGAAATCCATCACTTACGCACAATCAAACTTTATACTTTATTTGACCCGTTTGTCTTGTTCTTATGAAAGCTATCACTTACGAACAATCAAACTATATACTTTATTTGACCTGAATGACTCCTTTTTAACCCATCCCTTTAGCCACGTCTTTACTACATTGGACATATATTTGCTCATTATAAGAAGTTTATGGTATCATGTGTTTACTACTTACTTGGCTAGGGTAAGCAATCAACACATGGTACACGTGACCTTATTGTAATTAACACATTACTTCCCATGTACATAAATCCTAGATTCGTGTCCATATTTCTGATTTTATTTGGTAAAACCTTGTTTACTTGCTATTTAGCAATTATTAGTTTTACCCTTTTTATCTCAAAACATATAGAATGTTTTCCTTTTTTTTAAAGCTTTTATACAATCACATTCGTTGATGTGATCGTAACTTTTTCTCAGTAGGATCTTTTGGTAATGTCTACTTGGATGGTCATCCCTTTTCAAGTTTCTAAATCTGAACTCCTTTGTATTTTTGTTATTCACAATTGTGAATAATGCATATTACCCACCCAATTTACTTTGGCAACATTGTCCTGCATGGGTATCCTATCCAGATTTCCCAATCCTTAAATCCCGTATGCAACCGTCATTCACTACACATATGTTGCATACTACTATTCATACAATAATTTAAAATGTGCACCTAGGTGATGTTTGCCCTAATGGGTTTTCATAGTCGTTCAATCTTATTCCGTATCATTACTTGATTTAGGTCCTTGGTGAGCATGGCTTACTTGTCATACTTCGGACCATTCCGTCATCATATTGGCAAATCATTAGACTCCCGCCATCTTAAGATGCGAGTGTCCTTCAACGAAAATGTTTAAAAAGATTAGTAACGCTGAAAATTAATAAGCGCCCCTACTATAGTACAAGGCTTTCTACGATACTTGTTAACACAGGTAATTCGCTAACTATACCAGTCTTTTACCAATTTATTTGGGGTAACATGCGTTCACACGATAGCCCTATGTGTTGTTTACAACACTTTTAACCATGCTACACCGTTAATGTGTATAATAACTTACCGGATCATGCGATCAATCTCGAACCGAACACATCTAATCTTTAAACTTGAGCTCTGATTACCAACTTGTAAGACCATTCTTAATAACATAGGTTTAATAAAGAAATTTGCATTTATATAAGTAATAATACAAATACATGTTCATTTAAATAAATTTGGAGTTTCATAAAACTTCATAAATTTCAAAACATATAAACATGTTATCGTTGTTTAGTTTCATAAACATCTAAATGTAACGCGGAAACTAAATATTTGACTGTGTTCAATTCTTCACTATGCTTGATCTCCATCCGGTCCCTCAAACCATTACCTATATTTCGTAAATCATGAAATACGTTAGTTATAAAGAGTTTATAACACATCTAATTAATCCTGATTGCCGAAAATAACAAACAACATTTTTTTTCAAACTAACCCGCTGTAATTTACGGCTTCGTGCCGTAGCTTACAGCTCATACAGTCTACTTGATCCAGTATAGGCCCGTCACAAGTTACGAGATGATACCATAGCTTACTTCATCCATACTCTTTTGTTTCAGCAAAGGCTCGTCGTAAGTTATGGCCTGATGCCGTAGCTTACGACACATGTCTGCAGTTTTGTTCTTGATGGTTATGCAATTCTACCATTTCATAATAAATTGCATAACTTTTCTACTTTTCATCCGTTTCACTCCAAACTTGCTTCTAAATGGTCGTAAAACATTTGTCCACATTTTTTACTCATAATCCTTGACCCAGATTCTTTACTTTTACTAAACACGCCACCATTACCCGGTTTATGCATAGAATTATTCGACCCGTTTCAGGATTTGAGCACCAAGCTCAAATCTCACCCATTCTCTCCATACCTTCCTATTTCCACACTACGAGTTCTATTTATCTTATACCACAACTTTTCTTGTGTGGGTTGTTATAGGAAAATCATTATATTCTGATTTTTTACCCTCCGGTTTAATAATTTACGACAATGACCTGTTAGGAGGAATTAAGCCAAAAAGGCTTACGCCTCTCACTTTTATACTTTCGGAGAAATCTAACTTATTATTATACTAGTTATTAACCTACCCTTAAGGGTTATTTCTCGATTCCTCATCCAGGGGTATTATGGTCAAATTTAGTCTTTCGACTATTGAAGGACATTAAAAAACTTATTTTTACCAAGAGAACACTTATAATATGTTATTCCGTTTAAATTTTATTATGTTCCAAATAACTTAAAATATCCAAATGTTTAACTTTTTCAACATTGTGATATAACTTTTATTTAAAACGGATATTGTGCCGCTATGATATCTTCGTGAAATAGAGAAAGCCGCCCCCTCTCCAACTTAGATCTTCTCGCCCGCAGCTAGGAAGATTCGATAGACTGAGCTAAAACAACCGAACAACATCTGTATCGATGTAGGTATTTAGTTTTATTGTTTTTTTGCTTTCGATAAACTGACACGTATCGCTATCAGACCGTACCGTACCAAACTGAACAAGATCAATGATGGTACTTGTATCTATTTTTATGGTTCATGTTTAATAATGGATATTGTGCCGCTACCATAGTTTAACTATGTTAAAACCGAAGGAACAATATCAGTTTTGGTACCCTTACGTATGTTATTGTTTTTGATTTCAATAAACTTACATCGTATCGTACCGAACAACATTAGTACCAGGACCATACTCACTTCTATTGTTTTTGGTTTCGATAATTTTTCATTTATACGACTCTATCTGCGATGGGATATAAATGTCGGTACCGTACCGATCTGAACCGGTCGATACCGTTCGAACATCATCGGTGCCGGTGCTAGTGTTCGCTTCTATTGTTTTGGATCAATGTATAACACATGTTGAAATCTATACTTAGTGCATGTATCGTACTTGTACTATAGCAAACCAATGCTACTAATACAGTGCTCGCGACGCAAGGCGCGGTCAAATAAACTAGTTATCTATAACTTAACGTGTATCTTGTGTTTTAGTTTTAATAATACACAATTATTGCATTGTGTTTTAATAATACACAGTTACAGTGTATATTACTTGACATGATGATAAGTTTGTATTATATTGCATCACGTGTAGTTTTTTTCTCTCTAAGATCTATTTGTTTTTAGGCCTCTTTTTAAATTTCTCTAATTTGTTTTTAGTCCTCTTTATAAAGTTTGAGTTAATTATAGTCTAAAACAACACTCATGATTCATGAGAAATCTTTCCGTCTTTGACTATACTGGTTTCTGCATCTTGATTTTATATTACATTTTTTTTTACATGTTTTAGGCCTCTTTATAAAGTTTGAGTTCTTATAGTCTAAAACAATACTCATGATTCATGAGAAATCTTTCCGTATTTGACTATACTTTTTCTGCATCTTGATTTTATATTACATTTCACTTCATTTATATATGAGGAGTGATGATTAGGATCGTTCTGAGAATCATTGAAAATTCCAGGTCTTAGAAGATTATGAAAAATGTATCTACAAAAATACAAACCCAAACATAGCGCTTTTTTTTGTCGACCCTCACTAGTTTTATTTAATTAGTATAAAAGTGTAATTTAAATAATATTTGGCTAACATGTTTAGTCGGGTAAATGAGTTTAACTGAAAAATAGATTTAATTGTTTAATAAGTCGAAACTAAATCAAAACTTAACGGGTTTAATACCAAGTTGGGTTTTTTTTAAATTAATTATAGTTTTCTATCTAAATAAAATTGTATGTATGTATATATATACACACGCTACATAAAACAAAAATCAAAATTTTGGGCCCCACAAGAGGGAGCCTTGAATGGTCTCTCACTTTGGCGTCACTGATGATGACACTATATTACACATAAACCTCCCATTTTTTCTTAATAAATAAGATTATACCCAAAAAAATCCCTAAACATATGTGAAGGGTTAGTTAAAAAAATTTAATTATTGCGAGAAATAGAAAAACAAACTTAAAACATTTATATTTTGTATTATCAGTTAATCATATTTTGAATTCTTCGTTTACCTTTTTCATATTGAAGACTTAAGAGTATATTCTTAAAAAGGCTTGGCTCAACGATTTTAAACCTAACACATAATGACTCATGAAAGTTGAAACCCTATGTTCATATAGGGGATATTTTACGTATATGTTATGTATCTTCTTCTGTTTATATATCTTATACTTGTATTCTCTATATTCTCATGAGTTCTTGATGGATATGCAGATTAACTTTGAGTCTGAGAAGATAAATTATTGTTGGTTAATCTCTTTAGCATTGCCCGGAGCTCCATCCCATAACAACACATACAAATGTCTATGTTGTATACATAAAAACCAATAAAATTAAGTTATTCATATGTTTTTTTGTTTATAAACGTTTCTCAAATACCGGTTGATGATCCCTATGTACCC
The DNA here is from genome assembly GCA_947069175.1 of Scalesia atractyloides. NCBI lineage: Eukaryota > Viridiplantae > Streptophyta > Magnoliopsida > Asterales > Asteraceae > Scalesia > Scalesia atractyloides. The sequence goes on along the minus strand of CAMTDV010000027.1, from coordinate 67,284,851 downwards.
GGAAGATGAAACTTGCCCGATATGTCGTAAAGCTTGTATGGATAAATACGGGGAGCATGCAGTTCACTGTAAAGAGCTCACGGGTGTTCAAATATCGGCACGACTGGGTGCGTGATGCTTTGTGGGACATCTTAAGAAGAGCTGGGATTTCGCTAAGAAAGAGGCCCCTGTGAATTTCCTCACGGACCCTATGGAAGGGAGATCTACTCTGCGACCAGCGGATCTGCTCGTCTTTGGCTGGGCTCGGGGGAAACATGCTTGTGTAGACCTCACAGGAGTTTCCCCTTTGGTTGGTTTAAGGGAAAACGGGTTTGTAGCTGGACAAGCGGCAAGAAAGGCAGAATCAAAGAAAGTGGATAAGCACGCTAAAGCTTGCGCAAAGAACCAGCATGTCTTTGTCCCTTTTGCCTTTGATACTTTTGGCTCCCTAGCGCCAGAAGCTATCCACTTCTTGACGAGGGTTCACGGGTCGTCTACAGCAATTGTTCAACCTCAAGGGGGCAAGGTTTGTATTTGGAAGGTTAGGGTTTGCAATTCAGAAAGGATTGGCGAGCGCAGCTTGTTCCCGGCTACCTTCTGTTTGATGTAACTTGGCAATTTTCTGAATTTAAAATAATATTAGTAAAAAAGTTATATAGTTTTTCCAGAATATTAGAATAGATAAATAAACATTGAATTACAACCATTTTCTTATTTATAATTATATAAACAAAATAAAAAACAAACTAATGATTTATTTTTGTTTATGCTCTCGAAAAAATAATTAAAAAAAAGTAAATTATAAAAATCATCCTTTATGTTAACACCAGATTGGATACTATATCCTTTATCTTCAAAAATTACAAAAAACATACTCGGTTTTACAAACCATTTCACATTATGTCATTTAGCCTTAACTCAGTTAGTTTTCATAATAAAATTTGATCAAATGCACCCCACATGAGGCTATTTTGATCATATTAACCCAAAGACAAAAATAAATGATCATAAAAATTAATAAATAAAGCAATTAGGGTTAAAGGCCGTAGCGTGCAATGATTTGCAAACATTAAATACGTTTTTTATACTTTTTGAAGGTAAAGGATATAGTTTGCAACCTGGTGTCAACATAAAGGACGAATTTTGTAATTTACTCTTAAAAAATAAAATAATAAAACTAATGATTTACTTTTGTTTATGTTCTCGCAAAAAAAAATTGTCTTATGCTTAGAATCCTCTATGTGTATCAACAAATCTTTAATGTCTTATGCTTAGAATCCTCTATGCTATCAACAAATCTTTTAAAAATGTTATAACTCGTTTTACATAAAATACTAATCTACAATCTCGTAGATTACACGGGTTAAATAAATATAATATTATATATTTAGTAATTAAAGAAACCATGTAATTAAAAAACATATGTATTGCATGAGTTAAATAAAAATATTTAATATATAGGTTGATTAATATATAACGTTGTGTATTGACACATACAGTCGTTAAAAGATGTCTTAAAAAATGAACTTTAACATGACATTTATAAATTCTATTACTTTCGTTTTTAAAACATTTATTTCAATAGTTAAAACTTTTTATTAATGTAATTAATAAGTGTTAACTTAAATAAAGTGTACTTAATGCTTTATAAATTATTTTAACAGAGTTAACTTTACTTAAACTACAATTATAAATATATTAATATCAATACATACAAATAAAAAATTAAGAACTAAATTTAGATGTTTCTAATATTACTTCTTTTTAATTATGTGACACATTTTACCATCCAAACCATTAAACCACATTAAATATCTAAAAAAATATAATCACTTATAAAAGCAATTAGTATTGTTATTGCATTCAGCTTTTTCAGTCTTCAAATCTTAGCTATTTCAGTTTATGTATTGCATTGCTTTTCAGTCTCCAAATCTTTAACTACCAGATGTAGCCTTCATTCTCAGTAGTGACACTTGTAAGCAAAGACAACAAGTTCATGTTCTATGTCTCAAGCTGTTTGATCGTAGCATCATGATCTTTGATCTTGTTCTGTAGCTCACCTATCTTTTCATTATCATCCACCAATACTACCAGCAACGCTTCCAATCTTTTCTTATCTTCATCCAGAAACTTGATTCGGCCATCCTATTCTTTCATCTTTGTCTCTATCTCATTGATCTTGCTGTCGTTGAACATATCACTATCAAAGCCTTCTAACAATGGAATATCACCAAAATCAATGGAAATTTATCAGCTAAAGATTGTCTTAGTCCAATTGAGGAGTAGATCGTGATGGCATAGGTGGTGTTGGCTGTTTTTGTAGTGATGGTTGATGGGGGGTTATGTGATGAGATGATGGTTGTGGTGTTGGTTGTGGTGGAGGTATAATCGGTGGTGGTGATGTTGGCTGTGGTGGTGATTGTGGAGGCTATTGTATGTGTGGTGGAGATGGTGGAATAACCGACTCAACATTCCCACTAGGAGCAACCACATCTACTTCAGGGGTTCTCTTCTTTCCATACTTCTTCCTTGCCCTTTTAGTAGCCGGAGAACCAGTAGTTTTTGCAGCATCTGAAGCTTTACTCTTTGTATGCTTAGCTGGCTTCCATGCAGGTTTAACAACAGTAATATCTTCTTCAGACTCAGAAGGTATACACACATCATCATTATCCCCAAGTGCCCTTTTCTTCTTTAACTCTGCCTTCTTAGTTGCACCCTCAGCTTCAGGATCAGGACTATCATCGGATGACCCTTCATCATCTCCATCATCTCCTCAGCGCTAGCTGTACTTACCACATTCTCTTCCTGTATTTTGTCGTGTTCTGAAGTTGCAGAGAAAATATCATCCTATACGTTCTCGGTCTCTGCTTCAACATTCACAGTAGCTTGAACTTCGACATTCACTGGCTCTTCTCTTGAACGTCCTCGACCTCTAGCTCGTCAACTAGTAAAGTACGAACAGTAGCACGTTTGCGTTTTTGAGTAGTTTTTGATGTGGAGGTTCCAGCCTCTTTCTTTGGAGTTGCAGGCTTTCGTTTCTTTTTTCACCTCTTCTTTCTCATAATACGCACTCCTTCTCGGAATCAAACCTTCAAGGTATGCAACTTCATTCTTTTCATCACCACTCGTGGCTTTTCTCCACTTTCCCTTTGGAGGAGGAACATAGTCTTTATCTGCGATAGCACCGAAGAATGGTTTAGCATCAGGCTCTGAATCTTGCTTCATGTATATATTCAATCTTTCCAACGTATCCACATCCATATGACTTATCTTCAACTCATCATCGTCTTCCTTTGCCAAATTCGAAAACTATTCATCCAGCATTATTTTCACAAGTCTTGGATATTTTAGAAAATTTTCTTTTGAAATGTTTAGCACCATCTTCTCAAAAATCAACTTTGTGAAGTTGTATGGCATGTTAAGAAGGAGAGCCATAACCATACATATCTGATAATCGTAATGTCGTCATAGCTTCCCTTCTTGTGACTCAGGGCTTGTATAACTTAATGTACAAAAAACATCCTCAACCATTCTTTTCGGGTAGCCTGTGGGATCACTATCGTTGTTATTAAAACCCAGTACTCGATGAATCAACTCTTCTGTAATTTTGACCTCAAACTCTTTATCGCGATCTCTACTACAGAGAAAATGGTTTTCTGATCCTCTTCGTATCTTGCAGCGTTCCAGAAAAGTTCAATGTGTGACCGATAAGGCTTGTGTTTACCAGTTAGAGCCTTCGTGATAGGTAAACGTCCCATAAACTCGAGAATTCCTTTGAACGGTTCGATCCCTGGAGTAGTATCATCGAGGAGACAACAAATATTATGAATTGTATCGAAAGACGTCTTCTTTGTCTGCACATACATAACAAACCAACACTTAGAAGAATTTCAAACATTTCTAAATAGGTCCACTTTGTACGAAGTGTGTATAAACACTTAACAATTTTGACCAATTACACCTCGTACGAGGTGTGTAAGAAATATTGATATTTTGTAAACTTCCACATCGTACGAGGTGTGCATGTCACCTCGTACAAATTTTATTGTTATGATTATTAAACATAAAATTTGTGATTTTCAACAAATTAAGGGTTCCATTAGGTCCTAACAATGCCGATTCTTAAGGATGTGTTCAATTTCAATTTTGGCAGGTTCGTTTTTCTTAGATCTACGTTTTAAGGTTTAAAGGACTGAAATCATCAAATTAACGGTTAAAACTTGGATTTCTACCTTAACCATTGTAAGAGGTGTGTAGATCAACCTCCCCAATGTGTGGGTAGTCATAGTTCGTTTATATTTGTTTGAAAAAAACACAAATCGCTCAAAGGATACTCACAACTCGCACCAACTGATAATGAGCAACTTGTACGAGTTGATCATATATATAGGGACCTGTGCCACCTCGTACAAGGCGGCTTCTGATATTGTTGCGAGGTGACCAACTCGTACGAGGTGGACCAAAAACTTTGAATTTTCACATTTTCAATTTTCGAATATTTTATCAGTTCTAATGAGCCACTCGGTTGACCAAGTCCAAGTTAATGACCCCGGTTAACTGATTTGCCCTTTCTAAGTCAAGTTAACGACCTTGGTTGAACACTTTATGATCAAATTGATGTTTTTCGTCAATTTTAAGCTTCAAGTCAATGAACTTTTTAACATTTCAGAACATTTTCTCGTTCTAGATTAGCTCCCAACCCGTACTTCTTCAGCTTTCCATCAGAAACTGTCGCTTTAGACTTAGAAGATCGGTTTCCATCATCAGTGGTTAAAGCTAAGATAGAAATAAAATATTTTGTATTTTTCCAAAGTTTTTGCTAAAACACACTGAAAATATTTTTTTGGTTTTTCTGAAATGAAATGTAAACTCTGTACAAACATATTTACAGGCATATATTTTTGAGTTTGTGTTAGAGGATCATATCAATTTTTAAGACATATCACCAGTACCGTTGATCTTTGATAAAACTTTAAGTTCTGAACAGCTTTACTTAGATTTTCAGAATACTGATCCATTTAAACCTCTTCACATTTCTCAATTGTTTCAAGATATGTTAGGTAATATTTTAGGAACATGAATTGACTGTGGTTTTCCATCTTAGAATATACTCTCGTACCGAGATTCCCTAGACTTCTTCTCATGGGTGAATATACCTAACTGATATCTGTAAGGGGGTAGTGCGAGACCTTAAGAGCTCAGGTTAGTACTTCCGTACAAAGAAAGAGATGAAAGTTTGACTTAAAGGTGGTGTTCCATATTTTGAATCTTTTTGTACTGCAGTTTCGTATCTTTTGATAGTTTTCATATTTTCAATCTTTTGATGCAACTTCGGGGTGTAAATGTGAAGAGTATTATACAAGTTCTAGGCCATTGCTGACGTAAAATCAGAAGAACTCATATAATACCCCAGATATCAATTAAATATAAAGACCTTGTATCTCTGAATCTGGCATTCTCTCAAACGAAATTTCGAGTACTAAGTCTATATATCCGAAAGATGTTAAACCACAGATTAATCAGTTTTTCTTTTAAGTTTATATATTGAAAGCAATTTACTGAATGTGTGAAGCCTACTGGCATATCATTAGAAAGATCTGTTTAGCTACTTTTTAACATTACAATTCTTTAGCGTATTGTAATAGTCCATTGATGTACTATCATTCCTCTTTATACACGAAAACTCTTTTTGTCTTTTTCATGTTTTTATATTTTCCACAACTTTCTTGCCCTAAAATCAAAAACATATTTTTGGATTTTTGTTTTTAAAAAGAAATAATATATTTAACACTATGAATATGACACACCGATGAGGATCAAGTCGAGTCCTTGTCATCCTCGAATTCAACCTCAATTCCATCCCCTGATGTTAGATTTCGTAAACCGTTTAATTTCAAAAGATTTTTGAATCTTGCTCTATCAAAAGCTTTGGTGTAAAACTCTGCTTTTTGGTCATCAGTGTGGATTTTTTAATTCGCACCAACTTTTTCTCGTATCAATCACGGATAAAGTGGTTCGAATTTCTATATGTTTAGTTTTAGAGTGTTGAACCGGATTCTTAGTGATATCAATGGATGCCTTGTTATCTACGTATATTGGCGTGTCAAGATATTGAAGTCTAAAGTCTCTCATCTATTGTTGTATCCACAGTATCTGGGAACAACAACTAGATGCTGAAATGAATTCAGCTTCCCATGTAGAGAGAGCGACCGTGGTCTGTTTCTTGCACTGCCATGTTACCAAACGAGTCCCAAAGAACTGCAACCAACCATTGTAGATTTAGCGTTAAGCTTGCAGCAAACGAAATCAGTTGTCATCTTTTGGATACCACAAGCCAGTGCTTGGGCAACCCTTCAGATAGCACATTATCTTTTTGACAATCAGCAAGTGTGAATCTCTGGATTGGACTGATATTGGGTGTAAAGGCATGTCGGATACATGATATTCGGCCTAGAGCTGTAAGATACATCAATGAACCATCATGGAGCGATATAATGTTTCATCAACTTTCACTCCATTAGGATCTAGATGAATGCCGTGATTGATGGCCAATGGAGTTGATGCTGGTGATGTTCCTGTCATGCCAAATTTCTCCAACACATCATGAACATACTTCGTCTGATGAATAAAGATCCCGTCAGGCTGCTGATCGACCTGAAGTCCCAAGAAGAACTTCATCTCCCCCATTGCACTCATCTCGAATTTCTTTTTCATGACTTCTTCAAAGTCTTTACACAACATTCATTCGTCGATCCAAAGAAGATATCATCCACATAGATTTGTATGATCATCAGATGTCTATCCACTTCTCTGGTAAAGAGGGTACTGTTTACTGTTCCTCTGGCCTTTCTCTAGAAGATATTTAGAAAGCATCTCATACCAGGCTCTCGAGGCCTGGTGTAAGCCGTAGAGCGCCTTGTTCAGTAGGTAAACCTTATCTTTGTGTATCGGATTGGAAAATCCTGAGGGTTGACCGACATACACTTCCTATTTAACCTTACCGTACAGAAAAGCAGATTTCACATCCAACTGGTACACCTTAAATCCTTTCCATGATGCAAAGGCAAGGAATATGCGGATAGCTTCTAAACGTGCGACATGAGCATAGACCTTCGTGTAGTCTATCCCCTCTTGCTGATGAAAGCCTTAGACCACGAGCCAATCTTTGTTTCTGACCACAACCCCTCTATCATCTCATTTGCACTTGAAGACCCACCGTGTATTAATTTTCTTGTGGTCGTCGGTAGATCAAAGCTACTCTACTCCAAGCTTTTCAAATTGTTGTAACTCTTCCTGCAAGCTTCAACCCAGCTCTCCTCTTTAATTGCTTTTTTCCATGTCGTTGGTTCAACCTGTGAATAAAATAACTATAAGAAATAGTATCTTGCAGTAGTGCAACTTTAGCGTAAAAGCAACTTAGATCCTTATTGATCTGATTTCATATTTTAACTCCTGTTTGCAAATCTTCGATGATATTCTCTAGAGGATGGTATGAATAAGTTCTTGGCATCACTTCATTAGAAGCTTCGCTTTCAAGATTTGTGACATTCTATTCAGCAACTGTTCTGAAGTAGCAACATCATTCCTAGCACTTGATTCACCAGCTTGATTGTATAACAGACTTTGAATCTGTTCTGACACTTCATCTGAGCTGGATACCGCCTTGTCATACATAGGCTCTTCATCGGAATCCAATCTTCTAACTGATAGAAAGAGAGTGTTGTGTTGTTTATAGCTGGTTTGATGACAGGTTCAACGAAGGTTTTGGTTGAGAATTGCTCGGACCTGCTTCAAATGTATTTGTACTGTTTTGACGTTGTGAAATACCAACGGTCTAGAAACTTTGCTCTTGATTAGACACTTGATTTGTTGATTTAATAACACAAGTTCTTCAGCTGTTGGTTCTTCTAGCAGGTCAAACGAATTCCATAGACTCTCGTTGTTAAACATCCAGGGATAACCATGCTTTTGTGTTGGAGATGTATATCCTGACAATCAACATTCTGAGCTAGGATAATCCTGGTTTAAGCTTGCCAGATAAACTCTTTTTGGAGGACTAGCATATCACCCGAATGAACCTTCCAAGGATCTAGCACCGAATTTACCATCTGGGTCAATGATCATACATGGAGATCCAAATGGTTCCAGAAATTTGAAGTTAGGCTTTCGTTGGTTAAGCAACTCGAAACATGTTTTCTTGTGAGCCTTGATGGTTAAATCCCTCTTTAACGTGTAACATGCAGTGGCAACAACTTCGCTCCAAAAACTAACTGGTAACTTTGAATCGGCGAGCATCGTGCATGCAGTTTCGATAAGAGTACAATTATTACATTTAGCTCTCCATTTTGCTAAGGAGTATAGGGGGCACTGAATTCGTGAAGAATACCTTTAGCATTTTAGAATTCGAGCATCTTGTTGTTTTGGAACTCCGTACCATTGTCACTACTTATTCTTCTGATCGGCGAATGGTATAAGTTTTCCAATTTTCTGAAGAGGATCATAACATTTTCATACTCTCCAGAAATAGAAACCCATGAGAACCTTGAATATCATCAGTCACAATGAGGCAGTATAGATCACCAGATATACTTCGAACATTAACTGGCCCAAATAGATCCATATGCAGCCTTTCAAGTGGTAGTTTGATTGAATTTAGAAGCTTTCTTGGGTGAGATTTCTTATGTTGCTTCCCCTTCTTGTAACTCAGACAATCATCATTTAAATGAAAACTTTTGACGTTAACTCCTTCCACTAGATTGTTGTGAACCGGGTTGTTCATTTTTTGAATGTGGATATACCCCATCTTCCGATGCCATAAGATCGATTCTTTTTCTATCGCCTTTGTAACATAACATTGACCGGTTTTCGAAGTAGTTGATGCAACGCTCATGTCAAGGACATAAAGATCATTTTCTCGTGGAGCGCGCATGAGGATCCACTCTTCGGGAATTTTGAAACCGGCTTGAAAATGAGACATTCTTTTTCGTTGAAGTGAGTTGTGAACTTCTTGTCGCAAATCTGCGAAACGCTCAGCAAATTGTTCTCTAATTTTGCAATGTTGTTGACCTTATCAAAGACACCACACCGTTTTTGAGAATACCTTCACCAACTATAGGACCTCCTTGTGTTCCAGCAAACCCTACATAGCCTCCACGAATAGCTTTTCCATCATATAATAAGGCTAGAATTCCTATCATGTGTCGAGAAGCTCCGTTGTCCATTATCCATTTTGAAATGACTGACCTCGGGACCCCCTGCACATTTAAATAAGTAATTACTTAAACAGTGAAACCCAAGCCTTCACTGTCTTGTGTGGGTTTGGAACATCAAATTTTGGAATTTTGATTTCAACATCCTGTCCAACCTTTGATTAAATTTTATCTTTTAATTTGGTTGGCACAGTGGTTATTTTCTTAACTTCAGAAGATGGTTGGATTTAACCACCCAAGTTTGTGCCTTAGAATATGCCCTTTTTGGATAAAAATTTTGAATCCTTTATTTCTTTTGTGGTTGATGATTCACCAACTTCAAAGTTTGAAAAATTTGCAACTGTTGGCTTCACATTTTTGTGGATTCATTGTTTCTTTTTAGGATATGTGTTAGCACAAACTCAGGACCTTTTTGTTTCACATCGTCTGTAGTCTTTCTCACACGATGAACAGGTTTTGGATTATTTTGCGAACATTGTCACGCAATATGCCCAACTTTTTTGCATTTGTAGTATGTCCTACTGTCATTTCCAATAGAGGAATCCAAGGCCTGTTCACGGGGTTCTTTTTCCTTCTTAAATTCTTCATTTGATTGTTTACCCAAACTTTCTTTTTCATTCACAGTGCTTGGTTTCCAAAACCAAACTCAACTTTCTTTTTATAGTTTGGTTTTTGAAACGTTTTGTCATTTCTCCTTCTTTCGTATCCCTAACCCTTCCTCTTGTTTTCAGGATAATCCATACCCTTCTAACAGTAGTTATTGTAAACTCTTTTTGATTTGGAATATAATGAAGCGTCTTGCTTTTCAAGATTAGAATGATTGACTTCAACTAGCTTGAAAATTTTATCAACATGATCAAGGTTAACATTCTGAATTGGGAATTCTTCATCTGAATGCAGTTTATCCAATCCAATCATTTTGTAAACCACCACATTTGGATCATCACTTAAACTGCTTTCTGATGATGAAATATAATTTTTATGAAAACTTTCTTTATTTTTAGAATGTGAAACTTGACTCAGATCTTTTAAGATTCGACTTAGCATTTTCAAAATAAGTGCTTCAGACTTATTTCCTAACACATTTTTTACCACTGTTTTCACAACATCTGATTGGCATTCATAGGTTATGTCAATGTTTTGAGGAAGCTCATCTTTCTTTTGTTCAGTTTTCAGTTTTAGATTAAGCTCCTTTTCCACCCTCTGGATATTTCTTACCATATTTGTTCCACATTGGGAGTGGACATTGATTATAATCGTGCCCTTTGCTTTGTTTTTCACGTTCTTTTCCTTCCTGTTCGGTTTTCTCAAGTTGTTGAGGAAGAATATGATCAATCACGTAGGAGGACGTTAGTAACTAATCAACAACTTGTTGACTCGTTCAGACTCAATTTTTATGGCTTCGAGTTCTGTTTTTAGCTTAGCAATGGTATCTATGTGCATATTAATTGCCATTTGTTTGTCTATTACAGTAGCTTTTAACATTGATTTTAGAGCCATGTTCTCTCTACTGACTTCCTGAAATTGTTTGATTGATTTGCTTAGTTTATCATAAGCAAAATTCATTTTTCGAAAGTCACTTGTCATGTTATTAGTGTGTTCTTTAATTCGTTAAATTTTAGATCCTTTTCTGAACATTCGTTGCATGGCTCTAGGCATTTCGTGCATGGTTTCTCAACTTCTTTTTATCACAACCTTGATCTCTTTTATCGACTCATCAACTGACTCTTTCATTCCATCGTTACTCTGTTCAAGAACTACCTCAAACAGGTTACCCATCATTGCTTTGTCGGCTATCTTTTTTAGATTCTCTGCATTCATTTCCTTCGTTACATCGATAGTTTCTTCTACTTGCTTCTTGGAACATTTGATGTTGGTACACCGTGGATTTGGCTTGCATTTCCTCCAAAGAAACCTGTAAAAGAATTATAGACATCGGAAGGAATCATAGATATAATTGCTTGATGAATCATGTCTCCTCGGCACAACGATCATAGTAGAGTACATCAAGGCACTCTTCAGCACTTTGATCAAGCTTTTCGTAAAAAACTGTCTCACTTTCTTCATTATGACTCTCCTCAACCACATCAACAAATACAGGTTCTTCTATGATTTCAGTAAGAAATTCCAAACTCTCATTCTTTGAGATGTACTTGTTCCAATCAAATCCTTCATCTTCTTGAGCAACAACTAGTGCTTTGTTCTTTGAATTTGATGGACCATCTTCAATTTACACTATCCTATTAGCTGTTTGAGGAGGAGAAGTTTTATAATATATCGCTTTCTTGTAATAATCTTCTCCAAGAGGATTATGATTGCCTTATACTTCTCTGTTTGGGCACTCCCTCTTGAAATGCCCTTTTTCTCGGCATTTAAAACAAGTTACCTTTGACTTATCAAAACCTAACTTTTCATCCAAACCTCCCAAAATGTTCTGCCTAGTAATCTCCATGAAACGCTAAGCTCTTCTATCTATACTTGCCATGCACCATTTGATGTCAATCAACTCCAATTCTTTGGGATCTATTTGATCGTAATCCTCTTTGGTCATGTTTGGAATCCCGATCTTACCGGCCACCAAGCTCTCATAAGATTCAGTACTGAGGCAAGTAGAACCATGCGTTGTGTGGCCGTTTGCTCGTTGAAGTTCTTTGCGTTTTCTAAGTTGACTGCAATGTTACACTGAAGAACTCTTTGAGTAGGGTTAGACTAGTTGTTTTGGCATTTGTTGAAGTTATTGGAGCTTTGGACAGATTGTGGGGTAGATGGAGAATTTGGTTCATAGCTTTGGAAAGAAGTGAAACCAATATTGCTGCATGATTGATTTTGGACATTTACCGCATTGTTTGCAATGAATGTTGTTTGTATTTTTGGACTTTGAACGTTTGTAGCTGGACTTCCCTTGTATTACAAGTTAACATCTTGTTGCGCGTTTGACCCTTTTGATTTTGCCATTTTTTGCAATTCAAGTTCATGAGTTTCAAGTTTCTCGATAAACTTTGCCAAAGTCATCGTGCCACTGTTATATTCTGAACTATTCTTAACAATCAAAAGATATATCGACCATTCACCTTCTGGCATAGCATCTGCTAACTCTTCTACTAAATCTTCGTCTTCTTTGTTAATACCCAGACGTTTCATTTCCAAGACTAGATGACAGTATCTTTCGATGAGCTGTTTCAATGTTTCTCCCTTTAACGGATGAAAAATATCAAATTCTTTCTTTAGCAGCGACTGTTTGCTTTTGATTATCTGCTTACTATCTTAAAACTTGACTTTGAGGGCGTTCCATAAGGATCGAGAAGTGTTATCATGTTGCAGTAAAGTGAGTATGTCTTATTTAATGCCTAGTTGTAGTATGTTCATCATCTTCTTCTCTTGTTTAAACAAATCCTTCTCTTGATCGGTGTATTGCATCAACACCTTTTCAAGACCCGTTTCTCCAACAGAAGTAGCATAACCCTCTTCTACGGCATATTGGTTCTCGAGATAATTCGCTTGCACCCAGTTGGTGAAGCGATCATGCCATCCCTTATTATCTTCGAGATACATAAGTTTAGGTAGCTTGGCCATAATTCCTATTTCATTTTCAAGTTTTATATTTTGGGCTGCGGTGGTTGTTATGTCAGTCGTTGTTGTGAATGCGTTGTAAAATCTTCTTCCATTTTATCGAAAAATTTGTCGAAAATTTGTTAAACACTGGTTTGGTGCGAGGTGTCGCTTCGTGCGAAGGGTACAAAAGTTTTGAAAAATGCTTAAAAACATTTCGTATGAGTAACTATGCATTTCGTATGAGGTGTTATACGCATCGTGAGAAGTGACTTCCAACTCGTGCGAAGGGTACACACACAAGTTTTAAAAAAATGCTAAAAGACACTTCGTACGAGCTGTTATGCACTCCGTACGAGGTGTTGTACGCTTCGTGCGAGGTGAAAACTATGATTACTAAAAACTTGTTTTGTGCAATGTGCACTTCGTACGAGGTGTCTAGTCTCCTCGAACGAGTTGCTCTGGTCACTTTTGAACGAGGTGTTCTCACAGATTCGTGTTTTTCACAATTTTCGACATGAGTTCGGTTGAATTTAGGTCTGAAAGTTTCAGGGGTTTGTTTAAACTGATTTTAACGTGTTATACTAGAATCTTAGTCCAATCCATCCATGAATTTGTCTAGATCTGATAATCATAACAAGGAGTAGAAATAGAGATCCTCAATGGCTGAAACTTGATCGATTGTCTTCAAATCAAGCCTCCAGGCTCTGATACCACTAGTGGGAGGATCGGCTTACCTCCGAAAGCATCGGACCAGACTTGAACTTAACTAACGTGAGTGGAATTCATCATTAGTAAGTTGACAATGATCAGAGCTACCGTTTAAATGCTTCTACTTCTTTATATTGATAAACGTTGAAGAATACAGATGCAAAACTGACAGGGCTTTGCCACTTGATCAGAAAAACAGCTGGCAACTCAATACCCTTGAGTTTCTATTTATAGACATGCTCAACTCGCACAAGGGTGGAAGGGGTCAACTTGTATGAGGTGACCCTATTACAAAATGTAATAAAGTTTAACATTTAAGCCCTGTCACATGTATGACATAACCTAAGACGTAGGCTATTGACATTCTGCACCAACAAAGTTGAAATGGATTTTGGAAAGTTTATTGATCCTATCTCTTCTAGCTAAGCCATTAACGTCAATCAATCTTCTAAATGGAATAAAATTGTTTTCTAGTAAAGCTGATGTCACACCCTGACCCGCATCGAAAATGATAGTCGGGGCATGATTGGGTTTTCATCAAAGCTCATGACATTTACTATAATAATGTTTCATATTTATTATTTCAAATTAAAAAAATATTCCAATCAACACACAAACCATACAAGCATATAATGTTCTAGACAAGACATTCAGGTAACGTTTTATTCTTCTTCAAAGCCCAATCCTATATGTTCCTTGTTTTCAACCTGATCACCTGTATCATGTGTAAAAATAGAAATTTGGGTCAATAAAAGTTGGAGAGTGAATCTCATTTAATCATTTGAAAGAAATAATTATATTGATTATTTTAATAAAAATGTGCATAAACCAAATATGAGCATACATATATGTAAATCTATCCACAAACCACATAATATAAGTAATGTACACATGAGCTGGATAAATGATGAACTGTGAGATCAGGCTCAATCAAACGGAGCCGATCTAATGAGGCACACGATGCTCACCTCGTATCTAACGAGGAACTGTGGGCCTAATGTGAATGATGCACTAGAATGAGAAAATGTAACCACAAATAACAACAACCAAATATTACATAAACGTTAGATCATATAATGGTAGTAGCACAAATGTTTGAATAAGCAAAATTATGTAAACGACACATGATACACCAAAACATGAATAAAAAGGGGAATTTGTAAGGATTCACTCACAGTGGGTGCGCTTCTTGAATTGACGATGAATGCGCACGATTTAAGATTCAACCGACGAGAGAAACTATCCTAAATAATCACGTAATAAATCGATAAATATATAACTTTTATTTGAAATTAATATTTCTAATTAATGCCTTCTATTAGATTTTTAGGTTTATTTTTATAGTAGTTATTACGAATTTAAAACTTAAAAAGTCTTATTTTTTTGGTATTTTAAAGGATTTTTAAATAAAATAAATAAAGGAAAATGATTATAAAAAAATATACCCTTTACAGAGTTGACCGGTCAGACCAGGTTTGACTTTGAAATTATAGGCATCGTGTGAGGATCGAACTCGTGACCTCCCGTATACGTGCACGCAACCCTACAAACTGAGCTATGTGTCTAACCCGATATAAACTTTATTTTAATTAACTATATATACTAACTGAGTTAATTCATAAATTCATTTAATTAAAAAGGGTTTTATTAACATCGAACTGCTGCACCCAATCAGTATCGAACCCGCATCATAAGTTTCGTGTGCACACAGCCCAACCAGTTGGGACTGTGTGTCTAACCCGTTGATTACAGTTTTTTAATTAAACTTATACACTCACTGAATCATGTTATATAATAGTAGTAAAAAGGTTGGGTTTAATTAAGGAAATCGACCGTATCTGAGACTCGAACCCGGGTGTGCTTGTTTAACCTTGCACACCGTCCACCGCTGGACTGTGTGTCTAACCCGGTTAATTCAATTTTAATTATACTTATATACTAAAAGAAAACTTCATCTTCTTCATGCATAAGAACCCAGAACCCGAATGTTTTAACCAGATAACTATTGTTTAATTCACCACTAATAAAATAAAAGATAAATGAAAAGAATGCAGGTGATTTTACATAACAGATGTGAACTTAATTTCTCTGACGATGCTTCGGCGACCGAGAACGTTTTCCAATGAAATGTTTTTTTAGAACAGAGGGTGAACAGAGAGTTTTGTTGTGAATAATAATGAGTGTGAGCGAGTTCAGTAGAGGTACAAGAATCGGTATTTATAGGCAAGTGGGTTTAATTTAGAATTCGGTTTCAACTGATTTTAATGATGAATTCGATTTCCATAAAGGATTTGTAACTGACTTGACCATGATTGAATGTTAAATCTTGATTGGAAAAACCGTTTTTCTTCAATTAATTTCGCGACTGAAATAGAATTGGTTGTTGATTTGGAGAGTTACAGCCATTGCAAGTGGCTGTTTTTAAATGGGTTTTAAGTGTTGTTTCTGTATAAGTTTTATTTGTTTTGGGATTAAATCAGATATGTGTGTATGGTGTATTGGTGTGTTGTGTATGATGAGACAATGAAGACCCGGGTTCGAAACTGTGGTCATCCTTTATTATTTTTTTATTAATTTCAATTTTATTTATTAATAATATTATTAGTGTTTATTTATTTATTATTATTCAATCCTTTTGACCTATTAATAATTAATAAAATTGACATAACAAATTTGAACGGTTTATATAAACACGTAACGAAACTTTATATCATTTATTTGAATTATTAAACTGAGCGGGTTTTAGAACCGTTTTTCGTCAGATGTTACAGTATCCCCTACTTTTAGAAATTTCGTCCCGAAATTTAAGTAGTGATAATTTTGACTTGAAAGAGGTGAGGGTATTTTTCCGCATTGAGTCTTCGTGTTCCAAAGTAAACTCAGGTTCTCGTTTTGACTCCCAACGTAGTTTGACTAAAATCTGAATATCTTTTAACAGAAAAGGGAGGTGTGATGTTTGAATTTGACGTTTACATAACCAGGGGAGTATGAAGTTTTAGATTTTGATTGAGGCGGTAACGTTCCTAGTAAGGGTGGAATACCCTGCTACAGAAATCGTATTTTAATGCCTAAGGTGAGAAGCGTCGATACACAGAGTTGATTGAATGGATATGATCTCATGCATAAGAGTTTTGAGAAAAATCGATGCGTCGAAAAGATAAAGTTATATCACAAAACGAAATCTTTAACCATCTCGTTATCCAAATTAAAATTTACACTACCTACACGGAACTTCTCATAACCGCCTAACAATTCTTTTGATCATTTGACAAGAATAGTTATATATAGGAAGTACCAGCGGCGTATCCACCGTATCCTTGTTAAATTTTCATTGGCTTTGTCAGTAAGTCACGATTAGGTCTATGTGACTCGTCCTAAGATCTACAAAACATAAACAAATACAACAGCCAATGCTTGAGTCTTAAATCTGAGGGATACAAGACGAATGACGACAGTACCTCTCTTGTGTGTTATGAGGAAGTGGCCAGTCTATGAAAAAGTGAGACACGACCCAACTTCTTTAAGTGATGAGACAAGGTGCGTCATGATGTACAATGACATGAAATTTAAACGGTGAATAGAGATATGTAATGAAACAACTTGTCATAACGTGATATAAGTTACGTTATTGGCATTAAAATTTTATACATTAATTCCGAAATTGAAAACAAGGATATATTGAATTATTAAACAAGGAATGAAATTGTTAGAAAAACATTTGATTGGAGCGGCGCCTGGTTCTTTGATGATGGAAAGCTAGTTGGGTTGCTCGTTTGCACCGTTGTTGACCTCAATTGGGTTCGCGTTGATGTTGTAGGCTCTTCCTCTTGCCGGTGCAGGTGCTGGATTTGCCTGGTTTGCTTGGTTAACGGGGTTCGCTTGGGCTTGAGCGTTAATGATATTAACCAACCTAGGCACGTACTTCTAAAGTGGGTAGGGTCACCACAATTAAAGCAAGCTCTAACATATGGAATTATGCGGTATTGAGGTTGTTGATGGGTTGAATCATGTTTCGGCAGGGGGTGGAGCTTGGTTTTGAGGAATACGACAAGTGTTACTCAAATGACAGTCTGCCACAACTGGCACATAATTGGCAAGGAAATGTGGGTTGATGATGATAATTACATGTGTTGCATTGAGGGTGGGGACCAGTGTAAGGTTTGTTGTTTGGGTATGCTGGGTTGGGTGCCACTTGGGTGATTGGGATAGCTTGGAGGGGTACGTCTTGTGGAGTTGGCTGACTGGTTTGAGTGACAACAAAATTTTTCTCGTTTCGTTTTCTCTTGGCAGTAAGTTGTGAAGAGGATTTAGCTTAAGTTGTGTTAGGGGTTTCAGTGGGTGTTTTAACTTTCTTCTTCTCATCCTTGAAATCCCCATTCTTGATGTGGTTTTCGGTGAGTTCAGTGGCTAGTTCCATTGCTGCTTCCAAAGTTGTAGGCGTAGTACTTATCACAGAGTCCTGAATCGTCGAAGGAAGACCCCTAATGTAGTGCTCGATCAAACGGTAGAGAGGAGTGAACAAATTAGGAACCATATGATTCAACTCGAGAAACCTCTTTTTGTAGGTTATATGATCTCCCTCTTTTTGCTTCAAGAAATTGAACTCATCCTCCAACTTCTTAATTTCGTTCTTGGGTAGAAACGTCTTGCCATGAGTTCCCTAAGTTTCACCCAAGTTAGGGCTACTACGGCTTCAGCGCCTCTTCTGCCCTTTTCGGCTTCCACCAGGTGAGTGCTACTCCATACAGACGACCAGTAGCATAACGAACCTACGGTCATTGGGACAATCACAATTGAGGAAAGTACTCTCCATTTCCTCAAACCATCAAAGAAGAGCAGTGACCCCTTCAGTTCCTTCATACTTTGGAGGGTCACATGAGTTGAAGTGCTTGTAAGTGTACTTGGTAGCATTTGATGGATGGTTGGCAACATTTTGTTCCTCTTGGTTGATTAGGTTGACAGGATTAGCGGCGAGAGCTTGTTGAACTTGGATTACGATATCAGGAATCACGGCGGCCATTTGTTGGGCTATTTGAGCAGCCACGCGCTCGCTGGATTTTCGTGATCTCCTACCTCTACGAGAGTGTCTAGAAGACATCTACAGGAAATACGTAGCGAGATTATGAGTTTGGCGTATAGGTTTCATGTGTCGTATTTAGAAATTTATATCCACATATCAAATAAGAAAATAAATGCACTACATCCATAGGATTTCTTGGGCCTTGCTCATGTTTGGGCCCCCATATGTCCCCCATACTTGGCCTAGGTAGTCATGTGGCCCCATAACTACTGGGCTTTGTAGGGTTCACATTGGTTTTGACCTGTTAACACTCACACTACCCGAATGAAAATCGTAAAACATGATTGCGAGGTATATAGTCGGAAGGTGTCTAGGTGTAGACACAATGACGACTCAAAGTGGGGTTAATTCACACGACTTTGGTGTGGCACGCTTTGGCCTAATAGGTCATTCGTACTCTCATCATTAGTCCCTAGGTAGGCAAACTAGTCCATTATTTTGGATTTATACGAATGCCAATCCTAGACAAGATGTTTCGACTACGGGTACTTTTACACTTCCAATTACTACATGCCTGTCGTAGAACTCACTTTAATGAGATTGAAAATTGAAAACATCACAAAACTTTGAGAAAAGAAGTATGAAAAAGTTTAAATATGTGCGAATTGAAATGTGCGTGATGCGTTTATAAGTAAGCATGTTATGTTTGACGGTATGTATAACACATTGAATACCACCAAAGTCATATGATAGTGGGAGTGATTGCATGCATTTGTTTGTGAAATAAATGTAACACAAGTAGATATCATGAGTTTGCATGTAACCAAATAACACATAAGCAATTCAAATCTAATCGACTATAGTATATCTCTAAGGGTCTAATAACCTATCCTATATCCCTATAGTCAAAAGCTCTGATACCAATCCGTCACACCCTCACCAGCAGCGGAAATGGTAGTTGGGGCATGATTAGGTTTTCATCAAAGCTCATGACATTTACTATAATAATGTTTCATATTTATTATTTCAAATTAAAAGAAATATTCCAATCAAACAAACCATACAAGCATATTATATTCTAGACAAGACATTCAGTAACG
The DNA here is from genome assembly GCA_947069175.1 of Scalesia atractyloides. Taxonomy (NCBI): domain Eukaryota; kingdom Viridiplantae; phylum Streptophyta; class Magnoliopsida; order Asterales; family Asteraceae; genus Scalesia; species Scalesia atractyloides. Next base: position 67,265,283 of record CAMTDV010000027.1, on the reverse strand, counting down.
TTTTATTCTTCTTCTAAGGCCCAATCTATGTGTTCCTTGCTTCAACCTGATCACCTGTATCATTTGTAAAAATAGAAATTTGGGTCAACAAAAGTTGGCGAGTGAATCTCATTTAATCATTTGAAAGAAATAATTATATGATTATTCTAATAAAAATGTGCATAATCCAAATATGAGCATACATATATGTAAATCTATCCACAAACCACACAACACCAAGTAATGTACACATGAGCATGATAAATGATGAACTGTGAGATCAAGGCTCAATCAAACGGAGCCGATCTAATGAGGCACGCGATGCTCAACTCGTATCCAACGAGGAACTGATGGGCCTAATGTGAATGATGCACTGGAATGAGAAAATGTAACCACAAATAACAACAACCAAATATTACATAAACGTTAGATCATATAATGGTAGTAGCACAAATGTTTGAATAAGAAAAATTATGTAAACGACACATGATACACCCAAAACACATGAATAAAAAGGGGAATTTGTAAGGATTCACTCACAGTGGGTGCGTTTCTTGAATTGACGATGAATGCGCACGATTTAAGATTCAACCGACGAGAGAAACTATCCTAAATAATCACGTAATAAATCGATAAATATATAACTTTTATTTGAAATTAATATTTCTAATTAATGCCTTTTATTAGATTTTTAGTTTTTTATAGTAGTTATTACGAATTTAAAACTTAAAAAGTCTTATTTTTTTGGTATTTTAAAGGATTTTTAAATAAAATAAATAAAAAATGGTTATAAAAAAATATACCCTTTACAGGGTTGACCGGGACGGTTTGACTTTGAAATTATAGGCATCGTGTGAGTATCGAACTCATGACCTCCCGTATATGTGCACGCAGCCCTACCAACTAAGCTACGTGTCTAACCCGATATAAACTTGATTTTAATTAACTATATATACTAAGTGAGCTAATTCATAAATTTATTTAATTAAAAAGGATTTTATTAACATCGAACCGCTGCACCCAATCAGTATCGAACCCGCATCATAAGTTTCGTGTGCACACAGCCCAACCAGTTGGGCTGTGTGTCTAACCCGTTGATTATAGGTTTTTAATTAAACTTATATACTCACTGAATCATGTTATATAATAGTAGTAAAAAGGTTGGGTTTAATTAAGGAAATCGATCGTATCTGAGACTCGAACCCGGGTGTGCTTGTTTAACTTTGCACATAGTCCACCGCTGGACTGTGTGTCTAACCCGGTTAATTATACAATTTTAATTATACTATATACTAATAGAAGACTTCATCTTCTTCATTCTTAATACCCAGAACCCATAACCCGACTGTTTTAACCAGATAACTATTGTTTAATTCACCACTAATACAATAAAAGATAAATGAAGAGAATGCAGGTGATTTTACCAAACATATGTGAACTTAATTTCTCCGACGATGCTCCGGCGACTGAGAACGTTTTCCGGAAAAATGTTTTTTTAGAACAGAGGGTGACAGAGAGTTTTGTTGTGAGTAAGAACGAGTGTGAGCGAGTTCAGTAGAGGAACAAGAATCGGTATTTATAGACAAGTGGGTTTAATTCAGAATTCGGTTTAAACCAATTTTGAATGATGAATTTATTGCCATAAAGGATTTGTACTGACTTGACCATGATTGAATGTTAAATCTTGATTGGAAAAACCGTTTTTCTTCAATTAATTTCGCGATTGAAACAGAATTGGTTGATGATTTGGAGAGTTACAGCCGTTGCAAGTGGCTATTTTGAAATGGGTTTTGAGTGTTGTTTCTTATAAGTTTTATTTGTTTTGTGATTAAATCAGATATGTATGTGTAGTGTATTGGTGTGTTGTGTGTGATGATACAATGAAGACCCGGGTTCGAAACCCGTGGTCATCCTTTATTATTATTTTTATTAGTTTCAATTTTTTTTATTAATATTATTATTAGTGTTTATTTATTATTATTTAATCCTTTTGACCTTATTTAATAGTTAATAAAATTGAAATAACAAATTTGAACAGTTTATATAAACACATAATGAAACTTCATATCATTTATTTGAATTATTAGACGGAGCGGGTTTTAGAACCCGTTTTTCATCAGATGTTACAGCTGATTTCATGTGTTGGAATAACGTTTGGGATTTGATTGAATTACCTAAGAGTGTTCATAACCAAACCAAATCCTAATATAAATGTTAAGATACCAGAAGCATGATTAATTGTCAAAGGTTATACTCAGGAAGAGATAAATTATCAAAGAATCTTCTTACCTATATTACAAAAGATTTCTTTTAGGATCATCGATATTCTAGTAGCTTATAATAGTTTTGAGCTACATTAGATGAATATTAAAACAACTTTCCCTCACAACTGGCTGGCATATTTACATGTTCATAAAACAAACCGAAAGTTCTAAACTTAAGGTTAAAGAACGATTGTCTATAAGCCAATAAAATCCATGTATGGGTTAAGGCAAACGTCATAATGCGATGAAATATTAACACAATTATTTTCATCAAGAACCAAGTGGATTAATGTACCTACCTCAAGATGAGTGGGAGTAACTAAAATAAACTTGTCTATATATAGATGACATTCTTTTGACAAGTATATGTTAAATAAGTCAAAGCATTGTTAAAAACAAACTTTGATACAATAGATCTCAGAGATATCTCTTACGTGATAGGTATCATAACACACCGAGATAGACCCAAGGAGGCATTAGTTTTATTCTATAAATTTAATTCTTAAATGGGTCCTACATATGTAAGAAACAATATTACTCTCCTTTAGAGGATAATAGGATAAATGAGATTATTTACTTATACTTCATTAATTAAGATGTTTCATGTATATTCAAGTCTATACTCGTTTAGATATTACTCATATTGCAACACACTAGATATGTCTAGATTAATGTGAAACATCTTATGGAGTATTAAAATATCTATAAAGGAAACGAGAGACTATAATTTAAAGAAGAAGTGAGAACTCAAACCGGTTGATTGCTCTAACTTTGTAATTCGAAGGACAAAATGTAATTTCGGGTATATCCTTATGTGTAACGCTTCGCATTTGTAACTTTCTGTTTTTGGCAAGATCGCCTCGTGTTTCTATTTTTGGAAATTCCAAACCTTGTAATTGTATTTCTATTTCCAATTTATTGTAATCTAAGGCTTTGATTGTGATCAAGAATGATCAATTATGCGAAATTCACAAACTTTATTCGTGTTTAAACTTATGATCATACGTTACGGTATTGCTTAATAAATCAACTCGAAACGACTTGTAAATGCTTGTTGAACGTTTATAAATCTTAATACCAAAGTCAAGCAAGACAATTAGTGGCTTAATGCAAATTATTCAAGCTTCCGTCATCATATTAATCTTGTCACAACTTGAGTTTAAATCATGCTTGCAAGAAGTCTTTTTTTAGGGTTTTAAACGACCTTACACACAACCTAAGACCCTTATAAGACCTATACATGTCACACATATAATGTATAAAGTTTAAAAGATCAAATACATCAATTAATTATTTAAAACAACAAAAAAAATAAAAGAAAAAAACACAGCTTGGACATCAAAACACAGTTTTTAATTCTTTTTTTAATCAAAAAACCTCACCTAATTGCATTAAATGTAACCCTAATCCTTCCTATATATAAACTAGTGTTCCTACATCACTTCCCCACTTTTACAAGCCTCCACACACCTCAAACAACCCCGAAACTTCAGATTTTCTCTGCTGAAACACAACAGGTTACAAGTGAGTTTCGACTCACTTCCCTTCTTCTTTTAGCCTTGTTTTTCCTTCTAACACTCTTGGATAACCTCTAAGAAGGTTCTCACAAGTTTGATTGGGCAAATTAAGGTGAAACCCCACCATTTTGAGGTCCAAAAGTGTGCAAACTTTCTACCCAAATTTTATTCTTTTAAACTTCAAGTTTTTCAATGTTTTCTTCTTGTTTTCTTCCTCAACATTGTTTGCTAAGCCATATGGATGTTACCTTAGGTTTTCCATGGAAAACCAAGATGGAATCACACCATTTTTGGGGCCAAACTTTCTGTTTTGGAAGTTAACTTATAAAACTTTTTCGAACTTGTTTTTAAATATAACAACTCTATGCTACTTATGCCTCTAACCAAGTTTATGGTTAGTGTGTTAGCTAGACTTGTTCTTACACAATCAAGAGGCATAACATGCATCTAAACTTGTGGTTTTTGAAAGGGTTTCAAACCCACAAGTGTTGAGCCATCCAAGCTTACAAGCTTGTGTTGGTGTAGGTGTGATTACATGAAGGCCTTGGCCATTCAACTTTTCAATCCACCCTCACTTGATGATTTCTATAATTCTTGACCATCCGGATTGTCCTTGTGACAATCTTGTGTATTGGTGAATCTTACAAAAGAGGTTTAGGACGGTTATCCTCCTACCATCCATGCATGACTTATATGACTTACATGATATCTATGAAATACATGAACTCTATGATTAACTAGTAATATTATATGTAAACTATATATGTAAATACTTAATATAACCGGACCTTTGACAATGACCATATGGTTATTTGTCCTAATATTAGGTTATTTTATCTTAGGCCTAACTTTTGTTACGATTCTATTGGGCATGACCCATAAAAACACGGCTTATAGTGTTAAAAACGAGCGTTAACGTCTAGATAAATACTTTGACTATACATACTTTTTGAATACTTTAATTCTAAACTTATCAAACTCCACTGTCAAACTTGTACTCACACACCTACGTTTCCTTGTGTAGGATAACTTGGTGTTCTTCCCCATAAATTAACCTAAACGCTTTCACGGAATTTACTTTGCAAAATCGTGAGTACACTCGAACACCCTTTTTATGCTTTACACTTTTGGGTGCGATATGTTAACCTATCAAAATACACGCAATCACACTTATACTTTTATGCAATCACACAAACAATCCATCATACATGCTAGTTACGTGATACACAATTTGTATACTTGGAGCATTCTTATTTGATGCTATCTATCATTAACTACGTACGAGCCTCCCCCTTAACATGTATAGCGTTATGTATTGCGCTATAGGAGTAACGCACCGCCCGTATTCTTGTGGTCAATGTTAAGTTTTAATCTATTATGCGGTACACTAGAGGATTGACTTGTAGTTCACATGCGTTGTTTACATTTATCTCGTATGCTAGCTATTCATGTGGATTTGTTTAAACGGTTTTAATACTTACGCTATGATATCAAACTTGTGTACTCGCCAATATTTTGTTATTGAACTATACTTTTTAACATGTTGCAGGTTGATGAAGTGGTATGATGAAACTTAGTAGGATCGGCTTAGAAACACGCGTAGAATGCTAAGTTGATTATTGTGTTTTGTTGAACTTATGTTGTTAGTGTTACTTTGTATTTCAATCATGTTGTAATTTGACAATTTGATGCTTTGAAATGAAATGAGTTGTTTAAATTAATATTGTCACAAATAGTGTTATGATGTCTCGAGCAATCTAGTTCGTCTCAGTCCGATGTTTCCCCATCGGTTGGGGTGTGACAGATTGGTATCAAAGCCATAACTATAGGAATTAGGTAGGATTGCCATGTTTGACCTAGTCTATAGTTTAAGTGACCCACTTGACCATTCTTGCTTCATGATTAAAATGTTAATTCTTCCTATTTGCTTCTTCCTATTTCTTTTGTCTTAAATATATATATATATATATATATATATATATAATGTGTGTGTGTGGTGTGTGTGTGAGTGTGTGTGTGTTGTTGTTTTTCCTAAGACACTTACACAACTTACACACTTGAAGACTTAAAGACACTCAAACTATAAACGAGACGATCTCACCAAAATAGGGGTGAAGCCCGCACTTTGGTGATCACTCTCAATCCGCATAATTCGATTTTACACGAAATTACACCATCAAATTAGGTGTGAATCCACATCTTGATGGGAATTTCCATTTCATACTCTAGTGGACCCTTACCAACGAGTCGGAATTCGCTCCTCGTTTGGTAAGTAACAACCACGCTTAGGGTACGATGTTGTCAAGTTAGGGGTGAAATCCGCACCTTGTCAACTAGTCTCATTCCTCGATTTTCAATCTCGCAAAAGTTTCGATTTCTCGATCGGTTAGAGACGTGTAGTAATGGAAGGGAAAGTGTCGTTAATCACTTCTCGACGAGAGCACTTTACCTATAGGCTAAAGCACGTTTCTCTAATTTGAAAGGATCTCGATTCACTTTGGAATAATCGACGTTTTTCAACCCGAAACACTCCAATATTTTATTGAGCCTATCTTTTATGATATCTCCATTTCTATGTGTTTTAATACTTGTTATCTCATTCATTTCGAAACCCGATGCACGATTCGCACACCTTTCGTGACCAAAAACAATAATAATAATTCTCGTGAACCAACTAAATTTATACTCCTCTACCCAAATCATACGTGTTTATGCTTTTGAATGCTTATATGCTTATGCTATCTAGTAAAATCATACGTGTTACATGATACTTATATGCTCAAAACAAATTCTTTTCTTTGTAAAAACACATTATGATCAAAGCCTAAATCTATCTTCTATTGTCGAATCCTTTAGATGTCTTTCTCTCAAAGCGTTATGGGGTAAGAGGAAGTCAAATTCCAAGTCAAAGTCCCAAAACGACTCCATGTCAAAGAAGGATTGCATGAGTTCATGGCCGAACAAATGGCCGAGCATATGGCCAAGGTAATCCCCGAAATCGTCAGCAAGATCCAACCTCCACCCAATGCCGAATCACTTCAACTCTGTCGACTCCAAGGCCAACCCCCCTAAAACCACGTTCACCCATAAGCAATTTTGTTCTTCCAATCCCTTACCCTTCACCGGTGAAGGGGACGCCACCAAGTTACTACAATGGTTCGACGCCATTGAGGTCAATTTCATCCAAAGTGGTTGTCCCAGACCACCTACGAACCATGAACACTACGGGAGTGTTCCGATCAAGGGCTCTTGATTGGTGGACTTCCGAGCGTAACGCTCGTGGTAACGAAGTCGCTCACGCCCTCCCTTGGACCGAGTTTAAGAAGCTAAGGAAAGCGAAATCTGCCCTCCCCACGAACGCCGAGACTCGAAAATGAGTTTTGGAACCTCAAGCAGGTGGGGAATGACAACACTAGCCTCACGGCCCGTTTTAAGCAGCTAGGTGCGATTTGCCCAAGCTAAGTCGACACGGCCGAAAAGGCAGTTGCTAAATACATCTGTTGCCTCCCTCCTCACCTCGCGGACCTGGTCGATACCACCTCACCCAAGACCCTCGAGGAAGCTTTTCGTTTGGCTACTCAATTGAACAATAGCCATGTCCTTCGTGAAGCCGCCAAGGCTCCACTAAGGAAGCCCACCAAGCCACCACTGAAGCCCTCACCGAGCCTACCTCACCCAAACCCCCAAGGAGCAACACCAAGAGTAGCCAGCAAGCTCGCGGTCGAGCCTTCGTCATCACAGCCGCACAAGCTCAAAACTCTAATGATGTCATATCGGGTACGTTCCTTGTTAACAATGTTTATCGCTACATGTTTATTTGATACTAGTGCGGATAAAAGTTTTGTATCCGTAGAATTCCAACCTCTGCTTATGTATAGTCGTTCTAAGTTGCCTAAATCATTCGAATTCGAAGTCGCTAACGGAAAATCCGTCACCGTCGATTCTGTTCTTTCTACTTGTTCATTAAATCTCCCCGATCATACGTCTTCTATTGAACTCATACCCATGCAAATGGGTAGCTTCGATATCATAGTAGGCATGGATTGGCTTAGCGAGTCCGTGCTGAAGTTGTTTGTTCGGAAAAATACATTCGCTTTCCCCTTCCCAGTAATGACTCCTTACACGTCTATGGCGAGAAACCTTCCAAGGTCAAAAGCTTATGTCGTTTATTCAAGCGAACAAGTACTTGCGTAAGGAATACTTCGTCTTTCTTGCCCACATTGTGGAAAAGAAGGTAAGGGTTCAACCGTGAGTGAAGTTCCCGTTGTGCATGATTTCCCTGACGTTTTCCTAGAGGATCTTCCTGGTCCTCCTTCTGCTCGTTCCGTTGACTTTCGCATCGACCTCATCCCTGGTGCAACTCCGGTCGCAAAATCCCCCTATCGTCTAGCACCCTCGGAGATGCAAGAGCTGTCTAGCCAACTTGAGGAGCTTCTTGATAAAGGCTTCATACGCTCTAGCACATCTCCTTGGGGCGCTCCCGTCCTATTCGTAAAAAAGAAAGACGGATCCTTTCGTATGTGCATCGACTATCGTGAGCTCAACAAGCTTACGGTCAAGAACTGATACCCTCTTCCTCGCATCGACGACCTTTTCGATCTGCTTCAAGGCGTGACTTGTTTCTCAAAAATCGACCTCGGCTCTGGTTATCATCAACTTCGAGTCCTCGAAGAAGATATACCCAAAACCGCGTTTCACACACGTTATGGGCACTACGAGTTCGTGGTCCTGCCATTTGGTTTGACCAACGCACCCGTCGTGTTTATGGATTTAATGAATCGCGTGTGTAAGCCCTATCTCGACCCATTCGTGATCCTCTTCTTGACAATGTCCTAATCTATTCCAAGACGCGAGAAGAGCATGAGCGACACTTGCGTCTTATCCTCCAGCTATTGCGTACTGAACGTCTTTACGCTAAATTCTCCAAGTGTGAATTTTGGTTAAAGGAGGTTCAATTCCTTGGTCATGTCGTCAACGAACTTGGTATTCACGTTGACCCCGCAAAAATCAAGGCTGTGAAAAATTGGATTGCTCCTAAGACACCGTCCGAGATTCGTTTGTTTCTCGGCTTAGCTAGTTATTACCGTCGGTTTATTTCAAATTTCTCAAAAATTGCTGTACCCCTCACTTCCTTGACCCAAAAGGATAACCTTTTGTTTGGAGTTCCGAACAAGAGGAGCCTTTTCAAACGCTCAAGGGCATGCTTCGCAATGCTCCTATCCTAACCCTTCCTGATGGTACCGACGACTTTGTCGTGTATTGTGATGCCTCAAGATAAGGTCTTGGTTGCGTTCTTATGCAACGAGACAAGGTTATCGCTTACGCGTCATGACAACTCAAGATCCATGAGAAAAATTACACTACGCACGACCTTGAACTTGGTGCAGTTGTTTTTGCATTAAAGATTTGGCAACACTACCTTTATGGTACAAAGTGTACGGTCTTCACCGAACATAAGAGCCTTCAGCACATCTTTAAAGCCAAAAGGAACTCAACATGCGTCAACGTCGTTGGGTAGAATTATTAAACGACTACGATTGTGATATCCGCTACTACCCTGGTAAAGTGAATGTTGTGGCCAACGCACTTAGTCGAAAAACTCATATTAAGAGTGTACGTTGTTACCAAACTTTGGGAAAGCTTCAAGAAATGATTCATGAGGCACAATACTCGACCGTTAATGAGGGTAACCTCGATAATGAGTTGAAGTGTGGTGCTGAAAACCAACTCGTGACCAAATCTAATGGCATTATGTATATAGTACAATTACATTTAATTTCAAAATATTATGTTAATTTCTCTTTTTAATTTATATTTAGCATAAAATATAACCACAATTTAATTTATAACTTGAAACATATTGTAAAAAAATATATATAATATAATATAAAACAAATGAGTTAAACGGGTCAACCTGACTCGTTTAGCTAAACGGGTCAACACGAGCCGTATAGCTAAACGTTTTAGGGTTAACCTGAAACTAAGTTGAACCCATTTAGACTAAACCCAAAACTATGAATTTCGTGCTACCTTGGTGTCGTGTTAGAAATTAACACCCCTAGAAACATGTGTATATCAAATTCCATATTTTCTACCATTCATTGCCCGTTACGGTCGATTAAGTATACTCCATCTAGATTTTAAAACACCAAATCCTTGCTTGACATCTTTCTCGCCAACTCTTGTATTTCCCTGAGTTTTTTTTAATTGGGATTCACAAAAAAACAGACCAAGTCGAGTAAATCCCATCAACAAGATAGTAGCCACATTTGTATTGATGTTGGTTAACCTGAAAAGGGCACTTCAGAGCGGTTCCATGCATTACAGTATTGAATAACGAAGATTGATAGATAACACTGGTGTCGTAATTCGAACTGGCTGGACCATAGTACGCATGCCAAAAACTGCAAGTCATGTGAGACCATTGCTTTAAGCATGATCGTTGTATATTAGTGATCACTTTTCATAACTGGCCTCACAAACTTGCTAGACACATTCTCCAAATGATATCCTTCGTTTCTATTAGTTGCTATGAAAATTGTAGAAAGTAGCCAGAAAATATAAAGAGTACATTGTGGAGAAAAAAATTGTTAAAATTACGAGATATGTATAGTTTTAAAAAAATGTTTTTCTTTTTAATAATTAACAAATTTATAGCTGTCACTCAACGGCTACACACTCACCTCCGAGTATAAGAAGAACCTGGTTAACCTACTCGTTTTGTGTACTTGGTGGGGTGAGGACGGTATTACCCTCTTCCTAATTTAAAACTGCATAAGGGGTGGGCCGGGTGATTAAGGCACACCATCCATCTTAAAGAATAAACACTTGAAACCCTTGTGTATTATATGTAATATCCATTAATGTGGGTAAGTGCAACTATAGATTAGAATTTTTTCTTTTTTGTGATTTTCATTATTATAGTTTATTTGTCTTAATTATTTGATTTAACACTACTACTTTCATGAGAGATTTTACTAAGATAGGAATATGTGTTATATTGTTGACTGGTGACTAAATTCTAAAAAAAAACATAAAAAAACTAAGAAATATATGTAAATATATTATTGTAAAAATATAAAAAACTAAAAAAATATATGTATATTGACGAACTAAATGTATGTAATGTACATATATGTAGTGCATACAAGATATATGTGTGTGCATGCGCGTTTCATGACTATAAATTTATGTAGCTTGCAGATCTACATATATATTTTTATTTTTGTACAGATAAGTAATAAAAGATATGAAAAAAAATAAAAAAAAAAGACTTTGTTGTTCAGACGTGATCCATTCACTAGAATTTATATTACATGTGTAACATTGTAGTGTATCTTATGTGTTCATATATCTTCATAACTTTTACGTATTATAACAACTAGTAAGTAGAGTTATGTATTTAACTGCCACAAAACATATTATAAGACCTAGTAAGTAGAGTTATGTATTTAACTGCCACAAAAATTAATTTCCTTGATTATCATAAAAATATTTACTTTTAACATGAAGAACTTTGTATTTTAATTGCATCATACTACATGTAAATTATGTAAATATGAGAGAGCACTTCTGGTAAAGATTCGAATTTGGGATGAGGAGTTTAAACAACATATGCTAACCCTTTGAAGTTAGCTGAAAATCCTGTTGATCTGCCGTTAAAAAAAATAATTGCATTTGATAGCTTGCTAATAAATTAAGCAACTATAATTTAGCACGCTAATAATTAAATATTGTTAAATGATATAATGACATATTGTCTAGCTAGATGAGTAGATGATATATGTATAATTGTTTTAAATCAAGGTAGTCAATTTTGATGCATATATAATGTACATAGTGTGATGCATATATAATGTACATAGTGGTCCAAATAGGTGGTTAAAAGAACTTAAAATAATGTCATGCGTAAAATGTGCTATTTTATGACTTATGCAGACTCAAAAGTACCATTTTAGACACCCTACACAGTTTCAGATTAAAAGGCGTACACAGGTAAACCAATGTTTTATGAATATCTTTTAATATAAGTCTCTAATGTATATCAATATGACCAAAAGTTATAAACAATGGTGGCATTTTGTAAATAATAAATTTTTTACAATTTTATTTTTAACTAGTAAAATTTTCCCGTGTTTACGCGGTATTCGGTCGGTATCAGGTTGCTTTGTAACAGTTATTGGTAACATAGCGACATTTGGTATAGCAACCAAAAGAGAATTAAAAAAGTTCGTTATATAACTGAAAAATGTCAACACGTTTATAAAATAATAAAAAATATAAAAATAAATATCAGTAATGATTCACATTGTACCGGTACCAATATAGATACTCATATATATATATATATATATATATATCAACAAAGATAGTATTTATTATATTTATAAATAAATATAAAACTATACGTAATTTTATATTTCCATAAGTTTGTATTCCTAATAAACTACTAGCCTAATCAAGGCATATTAGAAAAGTAACAAAAACTAAATACGTATTTTCATTAACCAAGTGGACGAAAAATAAATGAATGCCAAAAGATAATGTGTAGAAAGATAATTTCATGATTAATTTTAGGATACGATCTTGTATAAAACTTCGATATATAGTTGCGAGATATATATTTTTATATAAGTCTTGATATAATTTTTTTCAATAAAATTTAAGATAAGATGTTAAATAAAATATCGAGTATATTATTGTGACATGCATATTTTAATCAAATATAATTTTTTTTTATAATTGATAGTCTATAGACATATAACGACTCGATATAATTTATTTATAATCGAGTATGTTATTATGTTTTATCTTTTGGTTGTTATAAATAGTGGTATTGTACCAATACCATAATGATTCGAATCGAGAATGATCGTATTTCCGCCGCAACACGCGGAAAAATTCCTCTAGTTTTTAACATTAGATAATATATAGTTTATGTGAAGGCCTAAATGTCGTTTGCCAACTTCTGAATGGTTAAGTGCTAAACCGATGTGAGTTCTGAACCATTAAGTGCTGAATCAGTGTGAGGTATGAACCATTAAAAGCCAATATAATGTTTAACTGTTTAGAGACAAATGTTTGATCAATTTAGATTAGAAGTTTTAACCTTTAGATTCAATATAATGTTTAACTATTTAGAGGAAATGTATAAACCATTAAAAAATCTGCTCAAAAGCAAACAACTCTAAATTCACTTGTAGTTAATAAATATATTAACAGGTAAACAACCAGTCTCTAAATCCAATTGTGATTGGTAAGTTTTTTTCATAATATTTAGTTGGTATTACTGTTTCCTGTATACAATGCAGATCTGTCCCCCTATCGGTTAGTGCTACTAAAGTTAATTTAAACACATGATAACTACAACTTACTATTCCATTTTTGATACCGTACTAATTTTATTATATTTACTTTAGGTTCATAATCATCGTTCTTATCTTTGCCCTTTCCTACATCATTGAGACACTGTTTGATTATTTTTATTAGTCTTTAATGTATTTAATTATTCTTGTAATTATTGGGTGGTTATAGGTTTATTATTATAATTTTTTTATGGCAAGGAACAACGTGTTAACCATTGTGATATCGGGTACTGTGGCCAAGGTCAACTACTCGACCGTTTTCAGCCCCTTGGCTCTCCCAGATGTGAAGAAACCTGACCTCCACCCGTGCGAAGGCACGACAGTGGAATAATCGATAAAACCTCGCCTCCCATCCAGGACGAACCGGGGCCACCGTATTCGCCCTTCACCTGGATGCCGCAGAAAATAATGTGGAGAGTGAGAGTCGAACCTGGATGACAAGGAACACCAAGTCTTTCCCCAACCACTCCACCACTACCTAATTGACTATTATAATTTTTTTAAAGGCAAAGTCTAGTTTTACTAAATCTCTATATCTTCACTAGTAAACAAAAGGAATAATAGATTTTAATAATCCCAACTATTAGCCTTGGCTGGCAACGGTCCCAACTTAAAAAATAACTAGTGGTGATCCCATCTTTTCACATTTTGTAAACCAATGGACCTTTACTAAACCGAAAAGGATAAGAAGACAAAAATAAATTAAGGTTTTGATAATAAAGGTCCATTGGTTTACAATATGTGAAAAGTTGGGACCACCACTAGTTACTTTTTTAGTTGGGACCATAGTCGGCTAGCAGCTAATAGTTGAGATTATTAAAATCCATTATTCCTAAAAAAGGTAAATTATACTTTTCGTCCTTTGTATTTACACCAATTTTCAGTCGATGTCTTTTACTTATTAAATTGAAAAGGATCATTCTTTATTTTTTAAAAACCTTGCATCGTATATCTTTTCCACTAATGAGGGTCGAATTTCTTTGGTCCAATCTGGTCATGTGCCAGGTACGTGAGTATACTTTAGTAATTTTACTCATTTGTTAAAAATATCTTTGTAAAAAAACAAAAAAATATATAATATATCTTTAACCAAACACACTCTCTTTATCTCTCTAGTCATGCCAAGTTGTTAGGTCCTTTAAGTGTGAGACTAACACATCAAATATACGCAATGGGCTATGGTAGGGAAATGAGATTTAATTGGGTTAGTTTGTATTAAGTTTGGACCTTTTTAGGTCATTTAGGCATGCCTAAGTCCATATGGGCCAGGCAAGCCCAAGGGGAGCCCATGTGGGGCATGGGCTTACATAGGTATATAAGCTAGTTTATTTCATAAACTAGGGTTAAAACCTTTAGAGAAGGCCTCCAAGTGGTAGAATTCTTAGAGAGAGCTAGAGAGAGGTGGAAGAACTTGTATTAGACGGTTTTGCTTATTCAAATAATAGAATCGTATGCAAGTTTGAAATGATTCGTGTGTTATTCTTGTTCATCTCGTTCTTCTTATTTTTTGGTTTTTGTGAATATCACCAAGTTTGGATTCTGCCTATCCTTGGTGATTGTTTGATATTATTGTTAGATCTGGTTTTTCGGGACTTACAATTGGTATCAGAGCCTTCTGAACCTGTTTCTAGGCTCGTTTGATATCAAACATTCAAGTTTTTCGGTATTTTAGGGTTGGTGTTCTTTGTGTTCTTCACGTTCTTCACCGTGTTATTCGTTTTGTTTAAAAAATTTATCATATTTTGCTTCGCTAATTTGGTTAAAAGGTGTTTAAAGATTTTCAAAAACTTTTAAAATATCAAAACAGTACTTTCTATCTTAATCATCTTATCCAAATTATCATATCATCATCATACGTCATCCTCATTTTATCATCTGCCAAATTCACTTTCATCCGAAATTCAATGTTCATTTATCCGGAACACAACATCAAGATCTGAAACACATAACATCACATCCAAAACATCAAAATCCTCCATCCGGAACATATAAGAAACAACCCCTCTTCATTCAAATACGTATCATCTTTTTGAGTAAAGGGTTACCTCGGTGATTTTATATATAAACAAACCAAAAACAAGTAGCATGAAAACACCCATACTAGTTCAAACATGGGAATTCCCCATGAATGTAAGCCAAAGAAAAAAAAACACACTAAACTACCAAGAACATTGAAGACAAACTACTAGACAATAATCTAGAGAAACAAGAAAACTAATAAATAATCAGCCTTCTTCATCTTCCACTCGGTTGCTATAAATCTCCCATGTTTCAAGCAATCTTCGCACATTGTGGCAATCCTTGAACTTGACTCCCATTAGCTTATATCGAACCGTTTTCAAAATTGTATCACTTAGAACATCTGGCGGTCTCGTCTGGTTCTTGAAAAGTCTCGCATTACGTTCCTGCCAAATGAAATACGTCGCAGCAGCCACAATAAGCCTACTAATATAGTTGGTCACTGACTTAGACCCAGCCCGAGCCCCCAGCCAGTCAACGATAGCATTCCACTCTGGGCCAACAGTACTCATACCCCCTTTTCCGCGAACCGTGATCCAAACTTGAGTTGAGTAGTTACAATTGAAGAACAGATGGTTATGGGAATCAATTTCCGCATAGCAAAGAAGACAACACATATTATTCATATTTTTCCTTCTGGTTCAAATACGTATCATCTGAAATATGTTATATCACATCCGAAATCCATTTGAAACACTTTCATCCACACTCCACCATCAAACAACTTTTCGCATAAGTTTTCGAAACATACTATCTATCCGAAACACTTTTAGATTTGATCCAAAACAATCCTTTCGAGCACATTTTTATCCGAAACAAAATTCGAATTTGTTCCCAGTGTGAGTCCCAAATCAACTTCGGATCACAATGATAATGATTGACAAACACCCAAACACCTATAGATTAGGTATTTGAATGATATAAATAAGAAAACACAAAGAAACTAAGATGAACGTGAAGAATCTTGTCCAAGATGTAAACCCATAATGATAGTAACAATCAAAGATCCTGGATGTATGATAACAACATGCAAATCAGAGACACAAACACAAAACAACAGCAAAATGAACTTGGTCCAAGAAACTTGGAGCCAAAGAATTCTGGCATTCATAATATCATCTGAAATACGCTGGGACACTAAATACACTGCTACAGGTACTAGATCCTATAATTACACTTTAGCCCTTCTAGTTTTACTAACTATTACAAACAAGCTACAACTATGAAACTCAAGTATCAACGGGCTCAAAATGTCGTAATAATATCCCCCTAGACTGTGGCGTACTTGAGAGTCTTCATTCTTTGTTCTGAGCTTTTGGGCTTGCAGCGTCATATTGATCATTTCTTGGTGGTGCAATATGGTTAAGAACAACTTCACTTGTTGTTGGTGGGTCCTCCATAGTGACTTCATACGTGGATGAAGTTAGAGGTGGTGGAATGTGATATCCCGGGTTTTTCGGATAACTTAAACGTAATACGTGTCAATCTAATTACGTGCTATGTGTACGAACGTGTACGAATTAAATGAATACGTGTTGTGTGTTGTGTGATTGTTTTAGTGATTGAATATTTAGATTTAATACGTACACGAACTTAACCGAACCGCGACACGTTCCAAACCTTGGTTCATTGCGACTCTAGGAGTAACAAGTTTTAAACTCCAGTTCAAGTCAAGTCCTCGGCCAAGATCAAATCCAACACACATCGAAAACCTAAACCCTAAACCAAACATGTCTCGGCCACAAGATCAAACCAACCCAAGTTCTGGCCGCGAGATGAAGCCCAAACCCAAACCAAAGCAATCCAAGTATCATCGGCCACAATGCTTATCCGAACCGTAAACCTTATCATTCTTGCGCCTATAAATACAAACCCATGCATGTGCCATTGGCAAAACACAAACCCTAACAAGCAAACAGCCGTCGGCAGCTTTGTCTCACCCTTGTGATCGCAAACACTGATCAGCCTTGTTCTTTGCCTTCCTCTCGGTCGCAGCAAGCAGCAGCCGAAGTCTTCATCATCTCAGTCGCAAAACAGCCCTTTACTTGTTCCTTGGATCGCCAGTTCAGCCTTGATACACTTCCTCTAGATCACAAACAGCTTAGTCTCATTCCTCGGTCGCGAGATCAGTTTTTCTTTCCTCTCGGCCGCAAGCATCCTTGATCACCGATCTCTTATAATACTCACGGTTCGTGTACCTTATCATTAAAAATCTAGAATTTATCATATGTTGCTAGATCATATTCGAGTATATGTGTCTTGATTGTTGCCGTTCTCAGATTTGCATGATTGTATAGTTTCGGATTACTAATACTAGATTGAAAGTTGGAATGAGTTTGAAAGTTGAATATATGTATAGGCTGTGATTTGTTTATAAAAACTAGAGTTATTGAGTAGGGTTACATGGAATTGTTAGAGGTATTGATCTAGGATTAGAAAACCAGTTCATGATAGCCTAGGGTAATAATAGGAACGGTTTATACGAACCTATGATAATAATATGCTGAAACAGTTGCTGAGTAGTAGTTACAGCCGACTTCATCTGGCTGTAACTCGGTCATTAGTTGTTGAAAAACGGATTTTCTGATGTCTAGAACGTATAGATTTGAATAAGGAATCTAATGGCGCTGGATTCATAATTTTCTGAAGTCGTTTGATATTTTTAAAGGGCCAAATAAGTTCTGTAACTAAAACTGTGAAAATCCTGAAATTTTGTTAGTTGTTTATCAAGTTGGATTTTAAAATCAGTAGGGAGTTGAGTCATGATTTTTGTACAGCAACTAGGTATAGAAATTTCCGGGCAACTCCAACTGGAATTTTGTTAATTGGACGATTAATGATTTTTAAATAAATTCTTCCGTGGACTGCAGTCAGAAAGCGGTAAATCTGACTGCAGCCTAGCATATTAATATTTATGGTTAATTGGTAAAGATCTAGGACTTGGAAAATTTATGTAAATTTCTATGGTATAGATGTCACCTACTGTAAAAATATTGGAATTTTTGGAGTGTTAGAACTATTTTATAAAAATCCTAGAAAACAGCTGAATAATTGAGTGTTAAGCAGAAAGTTGATAACTTGTGATTTTATGCATTAAAGTGTTGCATGGATTTGGAATATGTTCATGATAAGTTGTTTGATTACTAGGATCACATGAGAATACTTGCATGCATGTTTGAGTGTTAGATATGTTGTTTGTGTGTATCACTTTGTGAGTAAATTGCGTGTGGAATTTGTATTGGTGTGATTTCACACTGACATGTAATTAATTGGTTTGTTAGGACGCAACTAGCGGTCCCATCTCTTATAACATCTTTGCTACACTAACCGAGCAAATAAAGGTGAGTTCACGGCCCCTAACTTTATCCGGTTTTTAAACAACAGGGGGAGAAACTTGTATACACTCTCAAACTCAAACTCTTTACGTTATACGAATTTAACGTCACATAACTATACGGTAACTAAGTTAATGTTAATGTAATGTTATGGGCACTAAGCAGCTTTATCACTTAAGTCCTCGACAATCTCCTCGGATCGTTAGTATTTGGGTTAAATAGCGGGGAATTATAAGTAGTACTACTGGGTCTGACGAGCCCCATCCGAGCTAGTCGCGCTAGCCGACCTGGTATGGTCAACGGGTGAATAATTGGCCTAACATCGCCATGGTCATGTGATAGGCCTGGCAAAACGGAGGCACAACTGTCAGCTTCGATCGCGAACTCTTACGTGACATGACTTTAGGCTAGCTACCTATATATATTAACATTGAACTTAATTACGAATCAACTTAATATTCCGGGTTTGGAATATTGGAAACATCAACTTATTATCCCGGGTTGGGGATAATGGAAATAACAACTTAATATTCCGGGATGGGAATATTGGAAGCAACAACTTATTATTCCGGGATTGGAATAATGGAACTGATACGTTATCCCGGGTGGGGGATAACGGAGTAATCAAACTATAACCGAACAAACGAATTTATGAAAACCTGTGAACTCACTCATCTTTAATGTTGACACTTGTTTCTTTACATGTTTCTCAGGACGCTAGGAGCTCTAGGTGCACGCACATGCATTGAACAAGACATCTTTTATCGAGTCTTACTTATTAATATTGTTTTGGGATTTTTCATTTGTTTTGGCGTTTGTGTTGGCGCCCGCATCACTACTTATTTATGCTTCCGCTCAAACTTTAAAAATTAATGCTCTGCTAAATATTGGTAATTAATGTAAAATCTACAACGCAAGATTTTGGAAAACGTATTATCAAATCATGTAGAGTCGTTCGACGTACTAGTGTTTCAGATTCTGGTTTGTTCACACGCCTCGCGGTAAAACTCCGCAAGTGGAAATTGAGGGTGTGACATGGAATAACTTGAACATCAGACTCGGATGATGGATCTTTTGTTTGAGGAGGAGATGACTGTGAATCAGCAGGCTTCTCAGCAACACTTTTCTTTCTTGTTTCATCTTTCTCTTGCTGTTCATCGATCCTGAGCAATATTTCCATCATTTCTTTCTTTCTTTCTCTAGCTCTCTCAACTACACGTTGAAAGAGCATGCCTTCCTCTAAGCATTCCTTTTCTAGCACCGACATGAATCTTATGTCCGTAGAGGATATTCAAGTCAGATAGACAAAATCTAAACACATCTATTGGATCAAGGATTCTGATGTCTTCATTATTGTTCGATATGATCACAGCTTCACCAGCTTTTCCGTCGTAGAACCACTTTTTAAAGTTGGTGAGCATTACTAGATGTTCTAGAGGTATCTTCACCCTGGTAACTACTTTAGCTGGATTAATCACCCATGTAACTCTGCCTTTTCCGGTTATTAGGTTTTTGGTGGTTTTTGACACGCGTCTTCTCGGGTGTTGAGGCTTGAATACGGTGAATCCACGCACGCATTCTCGAAGAGTAAGTCTTTTAAAATCACCACCAATGTTGTTGTTTGTGGGATTTATCATATCGTGTCTGCTCAGCTCTCGAATGTCCCACGTTGGTAAGCTCTGCATATAATTTCCAGTACGGAAATGTTGGATTACACCACCTCTACGCTTCACAATAAATAACCCGATCAGGTTACAATGCTTCCAGCTTATGATTCGATCAATGACCTCTGTTTTCTCACAGTTACGACTTGATAGAAGTCTGGCATTTTAGTTCGTTCTTTCTTGAACCATTCACGGTGTTGTGGTGCAACTTCCTTACCTCCATCTGTTTCATAAACCACTTCATCCTCTAAACCCCATTCGATGAACTTGGGTTGCATCTCAATTATGACTACCTCTTCCTCTTCACTATCTCCATCAATGTTCACATCTATAGTCGATTCAAGTCGTTTCTTCTTCTTTTCAGCTATCTCAGCTTTACATTTTTTTCCTCTTCTCTGAACTAGTCAAAGTTAAAGATGTCACCACAAGTGTATTTTAGTAGTCAGTCGGATGTGGTGTATAAATCTTGAAACATTTCATGCAGTTTGATCATTCCATCATGCTGAAACTTTATAAACTCAGATTGCTTTGACACATAGTTATACAATTCCTTGTTCCTCTTTCTTTGTTGTTTCAGCTTTTCTCTAAGTATGTTGGTGTCGTAACCTAATTCTTCAGTAGACAGAACTCTTTAGCAGGAAACAACCCAATTTATCTAGATAAACGATCATACAGCTCTTGAAACGGACGTGGTCTCGCTGGAGCTTGTTGAGGAGGTACTTGAGAAGTTGAAGTTCACTTTGGTGGAGCATCTTTAGAAGATCCTTCTCCAGTTTTTCTCTTTTTGTGCACTGGGGACCTGCTCGGAATGGTCTCTATGGGATCAGAAAGTAAATCTTCAATGAAACAATCCAACTGTTCCTGTTCTGATGTAACCACAACAGGTGTCTCTGACTCAGTCATTTCTCTCCTCTTCATCCTACTTTCTCGTTTCTCGGCTTCTCTGACAGCATGGATAGATTGTATTCATTCGATCTCCTTTCTTGTTGACCCAACACGAATACTATCACCCATAATTCTCTCAGGTTCGGATGTGTCTTTCTTACTCTTTTTCGATCCCCCTCTTCCTTCTTGCCTTTGTCTTTTCGTTTACGCACTAACTATGTTTCTTCTTGAACTTCCACTTCTTGCTCATCAGCATCCTGTTTTTCTCGACTTTCCGTAGCTTGCCTTTGTGATTCCCAAAAATAGTCTTGGATCATAGTGATGGTGATTGACAAACACCCAAACACCTATTGATTAGGTGTTTGAATGATACTAGTAAGAAAAACAAGAAAAACTAAGATGAAGGTGAAGAATCTTGTCCAAGATACAATCCCATAATGATAATAACATTCAAAGATCCTGGATATCGATTAAGAACATGTAAACCAGAGCCATAAACACAAAGATGATAGCAAAATAACCTTGGTCCAAGAAACTTGGAGCCAGAGGATTCATGCTATGATATATATAGCATCTAACTACCCAACGTATTTGCTAAATACGCTGGGACATTAAATACGCCGCTATAGGTACAAGATCCCATAATTACACTTTTAGCCCTTCTAGTTTTACTAACTATTACAATAAAGCTACAAACTATGAAACTCAAGTATCAACGGTCTCAAAACGTCCTAATGTAACAACCCAACCACATAAAACAACAAACCGCGATGGAGACATCGGGGAGTCATGTCACAGAACTATTGTTTCACAACACATGGTACATAAAGTTTTGTATTATTGAATTTAATTGTTTATATTGTCTTAGAAGAATGAAATCAAAAACATAACATATGTTTTGTGATGAAGATTCATGGCTTTGAAAGTTAAAAGAAATGTTCAACTATTACAAAAGTAGCCATGATCATTTACAAAAATGTTTCTTTTATGAAATCATATGAAAATCAAATGATTTAAAAGAAATGATGCATGGTTAACTTAATAACCAAAATAACTCGTGCCTTGTATAAAATATGTCATGTCTTGTATTTTTTTGAAGTGGTTTAGATAACGCTACGTTATGTAATATAAAGAAAGCACTTATATATAGGAAGTACCGGCAGCGTATCCACCATGGTTTTATCATATTACACACGTCTCGTCATTTAAATCACTTACCATGAGCCAACAAATGAGATGTCTTGTTTAAACCAATGTCATGTATAAACCAATGCCATGTATAAACCAAATGTCTTTTATAAACAAATGTCTATGTATAAACTAATATCTTGTATGGCAAACAAAAGTCTTGTTTAAACCATAAAATAAATGTCTTGTATAAAATAACGAAAATATCTTGTATAAAACAGGTGTTTTGAATAAACAAGGTCTTATTTAAACAAAAACTCTTGTCTTATAAATCAATTGTTTTTATTGTGTAGACACATATATATGGATTGTTGGCGAATACATTCAAGCCTTGTTGACTGTTGGATAAACCCTTATAAAGACAAAGGTTTATCAAATGTTCATTGGATTCTGTCATTCCCTAAAGTCACTTCCAAACAAACCTAGGAAGCGGGAACGAGATTGTCAATCCTGTGGTACCATTACATACTGCCGATCGGCGTGATCAATGTTAATGAATGTTCATTGTATATTCAACGCACCAATATGTCTTGAACAATGTAAGCATGTCATGAAAATGTTTTGAAATCATGTACTTGGTAATACTGTTTTGAAATCATGTACTGGTATACTAAGTCACATACAAAGTAAAAAATGTCTTTGGAATCGTATACTAGGTATGCTAAGTCAACATACGAAGCAAAGCATCTTTGAAATCATGTACTAGGTATGCTAAGTCAACATACGAAGCAAAACGTCTTTGAAATCATGTAGTAGGTATGGTAAGTCAACATATGAAGCAAAAACAATGTCTTTGAAATCATGTACTAGGTATACTAAGTCAACATATGAAGCAAAATGTCTTTGAAATCATGTACTATATGTACTAGATAAGCAAAACATGTATAATGTCATGAAAACAAGAAAGTAGTAATAGGCACATATGAATCACCCCTAAACATTTGAAAACGTAAAAGAGGGGGCTATGTACTCACTTGGGATTGCGTAAATGTCTTGTTCAAATGATCAAACAAAGCTCAAGGATTGAAGAGTTCAAGTGTATCCAAATGTATCAGAATACTATGTTAGTGTGTCGAGACTTTAATTGGAGGATTGGATAGAATGAGGTCTTATAAACCAAACAAGTGTGGGACTCGTATGATATGGTTTATAATACCTTATATTCTGATTTGGAAGAGTTTCTAAGTGCTTTGACCCATTACGACTTGTTAAAATGGTTTACGCCAGTTTAACGGTTCGCAAGCGTAACTATGGGTTTGGATGGTTAAATAAGTCCTACGATGAGTCTTATATGTCAAAACAAGTTTGATTATGTTATAATATCAGTTTAGATATCAAAACTATGGTCTTACATGTTTAAAACCATTTTATGCGCCAAAAGGGTGTTTTCGGCATTCTCAAAGTAGATAAAATCGACTCATCATATAAGTAACCAAACTATATGACTATAAGGTATAACCTCAGTGGTTGTCCCTAAATTACTATGGTCATAAAAATGCGCTTAGTCGAATCCTAAGATTGACCAAACGGGTCAGATTTGAAAGTTAAAGCGGTAGTAGAACCGCTCGACTTATGACTAACAAATAAGCACTAAACTAGAACTAATGAGTTGGACATGTTTGAACATGTCTAATAATGTTATAAAACTGATTTGGTGTCAAAACCTTAAGTTTTAATACCCAAAAACGTTTTCGTCGTAAAATGCATTTTTATACATTTTTTTTACTTTTAACTCGTAAAACTTTAACTCGTCATCTCGCCTACTAAACGTGGTAATCAGAAGGTGCAATCGCAAGGGATTAATACCTTCGTGATTACGATCACGTTGCAAAGTTCAATTTGAACTTTGACTTGACCAAAATGGTCATAACCGAAAGTCAAACAGGAAGCCAAACTGTTTAACTTTTAGCTCAAAATAACTAAAATAATGAAAGAAATAGAATAGTACTTACTTGTGTTGAAGAACACTTTCAGAACTCAAGATAGGAGGCTTCTAAAGGCTGGAAACAAGCTCCAAGAAGGATAGAAAGAAGAACTTCACACTTTGCTTTGAAGTGGTGTGAAAAAAAAATGGATGAATCAAAGGGTATTTATAGTGTTTTAGGATCAAGAAGGCGATGACAAGTGTTACAAAGTGTGGATTAGTGTCCTAACATATGTTAACACAAATTAAGTGTGAAAATGAGTGCAAGCTATCAAAAATTGGAGATAGGTGGCAAACTTGGTGATAAAGCAAACCCTTTTTGACAATTTTGGCCCCTGGACTTGTATTGTTGCGTTTTATCATTTTTAACCCCTCTTAACCTAATATTTAGGTTATATAAAGGTGTTAACGCATTTGTAACTTGGATTTGTCTTGAAATGTCGTGGATGTCGGTTTGTTAGATTGTACGGTTACACGTTTCATAAATAAAGTATAAAACTTTATCGAACACGAAAATGACTGAATTTGTGTAATGATTGAAATTTTTGCATTCTTACCAATAAAATGCAAGATTTTATTGAATACAATTGTCCAGGATGTATAATGATTGATAAATATACATTCTCGCAAATAAAACTCAAGATTTGATTAAATACGAAAATGTTTCGGAATTGTTCAATGACTAAAAATGTACAAATGTCATAGTCTCCCCTACTTTAGGAAATTTCTCCCGAAATTTAACTAGAGGAAACTTGTGAGAAAAGATGTGGGTATTTCGCCTTCATTTGATCCTCTCGTCCCTAGGTAAACTCTAGGCCACGTTTGGACTCCCAACAAACTTTAACAATAGGTATGCGTTTGTGTTTGAGTTTCTTGACTTCACGGTCCAATATTTCCACAGGTTTCTCGACAAAGTGCATTGTGTTATCAATGTGAATTTCATCAAAAGGGATGCGGAGGTTTTCATCAGCCAAACACTTTTTTTTCAAATTGGACACGTGAAAACGTTGGATGAACATTCCCAAGCAGGAGGTAGCTCAAGTTTGTAGGCCACCTTTCCGATCCACTCAACAATCTTAAATGGTCTCACATATCGAGGTGCAAGTTTTCCTTTCTTTCCAAATCTAATAACACCTTTCCAAGGGATACATTGAGAAGGACGTGATCACCAATTTGGAATTCCAAGGGCTTGCATCGCTGATCCGCATAACTCTTTTGACGGCTTCTAGCGGTCGAAAGGTTATCGTGTATTTTTTGACTTTGTCTGTAGTCTCTAGAATGAAATCTGGTCCGGTGAGCTGAGCTTCACCAACCTCATTCTAGCAGACAGGTGAACGACATTTTCGACCTATAGAGCTTCGAAAGGAGCCATGTTAATGCTGGAGTGATAACTATTGTTGTAGGTGAATTCGATCAAAGGTATATGCGAATCTCAACTACCATCAAAGTCGATCACACAAGCTCTAAGCATATCCTCCAATGTTTGGATCGTCCTTTCGGATTGTCCATCCGTCTGAGGATGATAATCAGTGATCAAGTTAAGTTTGTTCCCATGGCAGATTGCATGGTCTTCCAAAAGTGAGATGAGAATCGAGCATCCCGGTCTGATATGATGTTTAAAGGAACACCATGTCGAGATACTATCTCATCAACGTAGATCTTCGCAAGTTTGTCCGTAGATAGATCCTCACGAGTTGGCAAAAAGTGTGCTGACTTTGTTAAACGATCAATGACTACCCAAATAGCATCATGACCTCTCGAAGTACGTGGCAGTTTGGTGATGAGATCCATAGCAATGTTTTCCCATTTCCAAACCGGAATTTCTGGTTGCTCAAGCAAACCAGATGGATGTTGATGTTCTGCCTTAACTTTAAGACAAGTTAGGAATTCGGATACGTATAAGGCAATATCTGTCTTCATACCCTGCCACCAATATTGGGTACGAAGATCTTGTACATTTTGCCTCCACCGGGATGAATTGAATAACGAGATTTGTGAGCCTCGTTCATCAATAGGGTGCGAAGATTGTCTTGGCTTGGAACCCATAAACGGTTTATGTAGTAGAGTAACCTATTGTCTTTTGTTTCAAGCTGAAGTTCGAGATGATGGGGTAGTTCGTTTTTCAACAAACCTTGGGTTACACAAGTGCGTTGGGCTTCAAAAATACGAGTTTGGATATCAGATCGAACTTGAACGCAATGTAGCTTGACACGTCCTTTACGACTAAGAGCATCAGCTACGACATTCGCCTTACCAGGATGGTAGCAAATCTCGCAGTCATAGTCATTTAGAAGTTTAACCCAACGTCGTTGTCTCATGTTCAGTTCTTTCTGATTAAGAATGTGTTGGAGACTTTTGTGGTCAGTGAAAACCACACATTTTGTACCATAGAGTAATGTCTCCAAATTTTGGAGCGAAAACAACGGCACCTAACTCAAGATCATGAGTTGTGTAGTCCTTTTCGTGGATTTTCAATTGTCTTGATGCATAGGCTATGACTTTGTCTCTTTGCATGAGAACACAACAAGGCCTAGATTCGATGTATCACAATATACGACAAAGTCATCGTTGCCATTGGGTAAGGATAAAATAGGAGCATCACAAAGCTTTTGTTTCAAGGTCTGAAAAGCTTCTTCTTGTTTAGGTCCCCACTCAAAAGGTTTATTCTTTTGAGTCAAAAGCAGTGAGGGGAACCGCAATCTTGGAGAAGATTGCGATAAAGCGGCGGTAATAGCCAGTTAGACCGAGAAATGAACGAACTTCGGTAGAGTAGTAGGTGTACTCCAATCTCTAATTGCACTGATTTTGGCGGGATCTACATGTATACGTTGTTCGTTGACAATGTGTGCAGAAAATTGAACTTCCTTCTGCCAAAATTAAAACATGGAGAATTTGGCATAAAGTTGTTCTTTCTTTAGGAGTTCCATCGTTAGACGAAGATGACGTTTGTGATCGGCTCTAGATTTCAAATAAATCAAAATGTCGTCGATGAAAAGAATGATGAACTTGTCTAAATAAGGTTTACAAACCCTATTCATTAAGTCCATGAAGACGGTAGGAGCATTTGTCAAACCAAAGGGCATGACAGTGAAATCGTAATGGCAGTATCGAGTGCGAAAAGCTGTTTTGGGAATATCTTCGTCGAGTACACGAAGCTGATGATACCCAGAACGCATATCAACCTTGGAGAAACATGTAGCACCTTGTAGTTGATCAAAAAATCATCAATACGAGGTAGGGGATATCAATTTTTAATCGTGAGTTTGTTAAGCTCACGACAATCGATGCACATGCGAAAGGATCCATCCTTCTATTTCACGAATAGGACAGGAGCGCCCCAAGGTGAAAAGCTCGGACGAATAAATCCTTTGTCTGAAAGTTCTTGGAGTTCTTTTGACAACTCTTGCATTTCAGACGGTGCAAGACAGTAAGGGAATTTGGCAATTGAGTTGGCACCAGGTACAAGGTCTATACAAAACTAGACTTAACCTGTTGGGGTAAACCAGGTAGTTCTTCAAGAAACACCTCAGGAAAATCTCGAACAACGTGGATGTCTTGAATACTCTTACCCTTTCTTTTCTCCTCTACGATATGTGCCAAAAAGGCTACTTAATTCTTTCGTAGGTATTTTTGGGCTTGGGTACATGTCATGAGTTTAAGACTATGAGAGGGTTTCTCTCCACGAAATTCTAGGATTTCACCAGACAAAAGAGGGATGTGAACAATCTTATCAAAACAGATCACTTCAGCGTGGTGTTTGGTTAACCAGTCCATGCCTACTATGACATCAAAACTCCCAAGTTGCATTGGCATGAGGTCAATGAAAAAAAATATGGTTATTGAGGTTCAATTGGCAGTTACAAATAACAGAACCAAGTACAAGAGGTTCGCCACTAGCTATCTCTACTGTTAAGGGTTTTCCTAGATTGGTTCACGGTGTTGAAAGATAAGGCTCAAAATCTAAGGATACAAAACTCCTATCGGCACCCGAATCAAAAAGAATAGAAGCAGCTGATTATTGACAAGGAACGTACCGTTAACCACGTCATTGTCAGCACGAGCCTCATTAGCATTTATGTTAAATGCTCATCCCCGGGCTGGATTTGCATTGACTAGATTCGGGCAGTTGTTTTGGTAGTGAGTAAGATCACCACAATTGTAGCAGGATCCAGATGGGTAGTGGGGTCGTGCAGGATTGTCTTGTGATTGAACAGGATTTGGAACCACTTGATTCGGGGTAGGAGCGAAACGGCAAGTGTGGGCTAGATGGCCATATCGTCCACAATTGGTACAATGACGACACGGTAGATGGGGTTGGTGATGACTATCACACTTGTTGCACAGAGGTGCAGTTCTGGCATATCGTCTCTTGGTGGGAGGCTGTGCTGGTTGATTGGGAGCAGCTTGGTTGGGTTCTGTAACAACAGGCTTGGTTTATAGTGATAGCTGATAATCTCAAAACAACAAAAATACCAACTCTAAGGTAGTGTTTGTTTCATATAGTGAAATGGATTATAGATGGATTTGTAAGGTACATTATGTTTCTGGTGTTGTTTGTTTCAACAAAAGAAGTAATTAGAGGAGTAAATTCCCATTTTAGTCCCAGAGGTTTGTCCCAAATTGCGATTTTAATCCAAATAGTTTTTTTCTCTTCTGGGTCCCTGAGTTATCCATTTTGTTGCCATTTTCATCCTACCCACTCACTCTATTAAAAAATATCACTTAACTCAGGGGTATTTTGGTCGGATTACAAATGCGTTTTGCTTTTGCCATTTTCATCCTAAACTAATTTCACATGTAAAAATATTAATATTATAAAACATAAACACACACACACACAGATATATATATATATATATATATATATATTATATATATATATATATATATTATATATATATATATATATATATATATAATTAAACGCACATATTAAAATATTTTCATTTTATTTTTTATATATTTAATCAGCCAATTTCAGAATCAATTTGCATCAAACTTCAATTGTGATAAATGACTAAGTTTATCTGTTGATTTCATTTCTCAATTACTTCGAAGGACCTGAATCAAGAATTATTTAGTATTTCAAAAATCAATTTCACTCTCTTTAGCTTTTGAAATTGTTCCTTTCTTGAGACCTGTACCCTTTTCTTGAGACCTGTACCCCTTGTCTTCTTCGTCACCTCAATTAAACAAACCATATGCAACTTTATTTCTTTCTTGTTTTAAAATGGGTGATGTCATCTATACATCTTTCAAAACTTAGTGTACATTCCTTAATATAAAACATATAGCTCAATACGCTTTTTATAGGGTTTAAAGGCATTATGCAACACTAATAGGAATCGTGTAGAGCAATATGTTTCCTATTGGTATGATGTACCTACTATTTGACATGTAGGTAGTTCAGAACTGAAAAGGCCTAAAAGTTGTCCCCGATAGGAAGTGTATGAGGCAATATGATTCCCATAGGTCTGAAAAGGTCTGGGAGTCGTATACGAAGCGTATAGGGCAATACGGTTCCCCTGTCGGTAAAGTATAGCAAGCGTATAGGGCAATACAGATCCCCTGTCACTAAAGTATAGGAAGTGTATAGGGCAATACGGTTCCCCTGGTCCCCTAATCCGTTCCCGAGCTTATCCGTATATACATATACACCTATCTAGGGCTGTTCAAATTGCTCGACGCTCGAGACTCATTCGATTTCGATCGAAAACGTTCAGAATTTTCTCATTTGATTCAGCTCGACTGAAAAAAGCGCTTGGATCGGTTTGAAATGAACCGAGCATGAGCAAAGGTCCGCGTAGTTTGGTTCGACTCGGTTGGGTCGAATTATTTTTTAATACATATATGTGTGTGTGTGTATTAATAAAACTATATCGACACTCGCTCTAACAACATTCCAAAAGAGATGGACACATGTTTTACATCGATAAAATAGTCAATTTATATGAAGTCGTATCAAAACTTGTTATATAAGAAATCATATATTATTATGAAAAGGGTTAAAAAGATTTGGACATAAGTAAGATTCATACGTAATCAAACTTCTCATAGATCAAAGGTCTGCTTCAATCAATCGGTGATTCATCTTTCTACTCAGATGATCTCGGTAGCACTAGTTGAGTGTTTCTATTCCTTGTTACTTGTGTTCTAATTGGACGAATATTAGGGACGAAAATTGCACTTTACTCTAAAAACTAACAATTCCATCGTCACTTTTCTATTTGTCATATGACGCTTAATATTCGCTTGAAGTTCGTTCGAAAAATACTCAGATTGAAAGGCGCTCGTTCGACTTTGGACCAGATGGACCAGATGCATGATGACAAGGGGTGGCTGATGACTGATATGTGTGAAATGTATAAGTATATGGGTATATCGGTTCCACCCCGTCCACCACCACGAGTTTATCTAGACCGGGGCCCGTTCTTTATGCAGCAGCCCGACTCATCCATGCCATCCTTTGCCCAACACATCCTGTCCATGCAGGTATGTTATCTTACTTTTATTTCATTTATCTACGGGCAATTTAATGTTATGTAATGGGTATTTTATTTAAATTCATATAGGTTTACGGCCCGTCCTATACTCAGCCCGACCTTTCCAAGCTGCATTTTCCTCAGTCCAGCCAGACCAGACCACACCACTCTTCCTTTGCCCGACCTTTCCATGCAGGTATGTTTTTTTTTTTTTTGTTTTTTTTTAATTTTGTAAGAACAATTTCAATGTTATGTAATGACTAATTGGTTTAAATTTTTTATAGGCTCCAGACATGTCCTATACGTGGCATAGCCCGTCACCTTCTACGAGGCATGGCACGAACTTTACGGAGGAGGAGCTCGCTGAGTCTGATGAGGATTTGATATTGGTTTATGTTGTTATTATATGATGCAGTACTGTACGAACAATTGAATTTAATTTTCAGTATTTGTAATATTTTTTTAATTTGGATATGTTTGTTTTGACAAGTTATAATGTATAGATTTGTTTAGTTTGTTTGGATTGTTTAATTTCACTACGTCTTTTATAAAATTTATAACAAAAAAACCAACATCATTTTATAACTTAATTAATTTAAAAAAAGTTCAAAAAGATATTAAGAACAATATGTTGATCTTGTAAAAAAAATCCTCAGGGAACATTTGACCCTATATTATTCGCCTGCTCTCTTAAAAAACATTTCTCCACAGAGCGTATGTCCCTATATGATTCCTCTTGTCTTCTAATCAGTAGCTGACCAACTGAAAATCTTGTACTTCAAGTACACATATAGGAAGTGTATAACTCAATACGCTTGAACATAGAGGAACCGTATTACCCAATACGATTCCTATAGGGTTCTAGGGATGTGAAAATAAAATGGGGTATGTACGAATAACCACAGCCTTTAAAATTGAAACCTGTTGTAAGTCCCGAATAACCGGATCAAACAACGATATCAAACACACACCAATGATTGGTAGAATCCAAACTTGCTGAGATTCAAAAAAACAAAAAATAAGAAGATCGAGATGAACAGAATAACACACGAATCACTCTAAACATGCATATGATTCTATTATTATTACTAGCAAAACCGTCTGATACAAGTTCTTCCACCTCTCTCTCTCTCTCTAGTCTAGGGTTTCTCTATGGAGGCTCCTTCAAAGTTCTTAACCATAGAACTGACATAACACTAGCTTATAACGTAGGGTAAGCCCACTCCCCACATAGGCTACCCTTGGGCTTGGCTGGCCCAAATGGCCTTAGACATGTCCCAAAGGACCTAAACAGGTCCAAACCTAATACAAACTAACCCAAATAAATCCTAGTTCGCTACGATAGCTCATTGTATATATTTGATGCGTTAGTCTCACACTTCTAAGACCTAACAATCTCCCCCTAGAATGATGAATCAAATTGTCTTCATAGCATGAATTCAGCAACATCTTCAATGGAGTCTATGGTTGTCGCTATGCTGTAAGTGTTGTGGAAGTTCTTGACTTCTGAACTCCCAGCACTAGGTCTTTTTCTTCTTCTCTTGCGGTTAGCTTCATATCAGGATCTCGATCAGCTTTGCTTTTAAATCTTGTCAAAAAGAATGCGAGATGAGGATTCTCAACAGCTCTTTTCTTCTTCGATGTTTCGCTTTCAAGCAAGCTCATAGGTACTTCTTCAATGTACTATCATTGTCAGACTGCAATTTATATCCGCTTCTTCTGACTCAGGTACATCTTATTGTGATGCTTCATGCTTTGTTAGCAACTAACAACATCTCATTCTTCCTCAACCCCTATTTCTTGATTTAAATCAAGTTCTACACATGCTCAGAAATACATAAGCAAACATTTCTATGCAACAGAGGAAAATACCATATGAACATTTGGTATATCAAAGTAATTATACTCGGATTTCACAATTCGAATTTCTTCATCTTTTTATGACCAGTCAAATCTTCAAGAACAGATAAATTTTAATAAAACGAATAAAACACTCCATTTTTTGGATTTTTGGTTTTATAAAAACAAGACGATATTTTTGGATTTTTTAATTTTCCATATTTTTAATAATATAAGAATATAAACAGAAACGCAAATAAACAAAGAAATTAATTAACAGTTATAATGTACAATTACGATTGCAATGGGATCAAAATCGTTTTAAGGTGGACCAAGGAACACTTTCAGCACAGACTGGTCTAAGCGATTGCCAATATGTTTGTCATCTTAAACTTTAGCGCTCAACTTTCAACTTTTCAACTTCGTGATACGCTTAAGGTAATATTATACTATAGTACCCGTGTGTCCCATACCATGACATACCCCCGCGATCAAGGTAAGCACAACGATTCATCATAGTAGGTGAGTATACTGAGTTCATCCCTTTGTTTTTACAATGTCAGACTTATTGGTGAGCATGTCAGTACATCGTACAAGAGAATGACCAATAAAATGTCTGACGAGGGTTAGGCAAATACCTTATATGGTACATATTTAGCTTCAAAAGCACACGGAATTCTCTCGTTATGAGATTTTCTTTCTTTAAGGTTTTTGGCCCTTTTTGGCTCTTTTAAGATATCCTGACTGTGCCTAGGTCTCCATATAATCTGGATGTAACAGAATGACAACCATGATATCCCGGTTGACTCACAAGTATAAAGACCCGAAACCTCATACGTTGGCTATCTATCAACACAAGATTTAAGACCATAAAATTATATGCCAATGGTAAGTTACCCACATGATACACAGTTCGTTATGTTTGTATCACTTAGTATCTTTTATCACTTTGAGCGTCAAGCCTATTTACATATCACATTAGATCCTAGTCTTTTCAGCTATAGCACCTTACATGTGTCAGTCAAACCTTTTAACACGAACATTCATTTCATTTTCCATATGATACAATAAAATCTTTTTACATTTTTTTCAAATGTTTTTGGATTTTCTGTGTTTCAAATGTTTTTTTGTATTTTTCTCATTTTCTCCCCTTCAAACAATGCATATGTACAAATATGTCCCTCTTTCCCCCTAATTTTGTGCATTACACTTTATGCACAAATTTACTTAATAAAGGAAACGTATATACAGAGTTATAAACGAAAGAAAAATAAAATTTTTCGTTGTTTTTGCTTAACCGTTCCGTCATTAGATTGAAGACTAATCACTATCAAAATTAAAGGACGAAATTTAAATTGTACCTTTTTGCTAATCTTATCTTTCCTCCCTCACCCCCTCCATAGGAAACATATCATCTGTAAATTTTTTTTAACTTTTTGCAACAGTGAGATGTTACCCGTTAATCCCTGCCGCTATCAACATTCTAGAGATTGTCAATAACTCCTCCTTGGTTATCCCTGAAAAATAAGGAGATTAGTAAACAATGGTACCCAGGCCATCGTGGTCCTAGGTATTCCTGAAGCATCAAAATAAGACACTTCTTTCAGACACAAGTCCCCTTTTGTTTCAAGGATTGGTGATGTTGCTGCTTTTCATTTGGTTTCCAAATTTGTTTCGGTTTAACAAACGTGTTTGTTGCCTTCGGTTGAGCAACTTCAGTTGTTTCAGGTTTGTTAGTTTTAGAAACATATTTTTGTTCCTGAACAGTCTTGTGTTTGTTTTTAGCAGCATTTCAATCCCCATCAGATGGTTTAACCTTTGGATTCATATTCTTCATTGCCTTAGGTGATGATACCTTCATTGGCTTAGAATGATAGTTATCCTTTGGTGTAACCCTATGATTTTGAGCACAATAGGGTACTAGGGACAATATGTGAAGTTCCCAACAATGTGACCTGGAATGCCGCAATTGAGGCATGTTTGTCTTTTCACGTAGAAGACATTCTTCAGCTTGATTTGCTCTTGCAGGCCCTGAAGGATGAACTAGTCCTTTCTATGTTTGATTTCCTTGCACA
Source organism: Scalesia atractyloides (assembly GCA_947069175.1). Classification (NCBI taxonomy): domain Eukaryota; kingdom Viridiplantae; phylum Streptophyta; class Magnoliopsida; order Asterales; family Asteraceae; genus Scalesia; species Scalesia atractyloides. The sequence goes on along the minus strand of CAMTDV010000027.1, from coordinate 67,230,747 downwards.
TTTCTTGCAGACGAGGATGAATTGGATGTTTATAGTTGTCGTTTGCAGGGGCCTTCTGTTGTGGAGATTTCTTTCGATTCTTCTTCTTGTATTGCTTAAACTGCATGTCTTGTTTATAAATCTCACCTACCTTCCTAAAAGCTTTGTTATCACGGTCAAATGCATGTTTCTCACATTTGACGGAGGAAGTCGATAGTGGTCGGAGGTGGTTGTGGTTTTGGTGAAGGTGGAAGACGGTGATGATGACAATTTATATGGTGCTGAATTGTGGATAACCGGAGACAGAACGATGAATTGATGGTGAAGAATGATAACTATGTTTGTGAACGATGAAAGTATTGGATGTTGCAAGTCCACGTTGATGATGATGATGATGATAAACGGAGGTGACGCGTGATGGTGGTGAATGGTGATCGATGACTGATGATGATCGAAGGTGATAGAGTATCAACAGTGCAGGTGAGATGAGCAAAAACTGTCACACCCCGACCGCAGCAGAATTGGTGATTGGGTTATGATTTGGTTGATCCAAAGCTTATGAATTGCTATTACGTATTTTAAATGATCATTAATCTACATTGAATGTTTTACATAACAAATAATCCAACTAAAACAAATACATATGAGTTATTGTTCATAGCATTTAAACTTCATTAATTCATTTCTTGTTAACTAAGGTCCATCCTATGTCCAATTTTCTCTTCTTGCTGGTTCACATGTATCATATGTAAAAGTAGTTTTTGGGTCAACAAAAGTTGGTGAGTGAATCTCTTTGTTATTAGAAAAATACACTACAAAAAATTGACATTTAGTGACACACAAAAACTGCCACATAAAAACCAAAAAGTGCCGCTAAAACTCTTGTAGAAATGGGCGGCACACAAAAATAGTGCCACTAGAAATGCTAACGCTAAAGCGTTTTAGTGACACTTTTTCAATCTGTCGTACAAAATTTTTGGGCTTTTAGTGCCATTTTTTTACCCCAATAAAATAAAAGACTTTCATGGCACAATTTTTGTGCCATTAAAAAGTAATACGAATTACATATCCATACTAGTTTTATTGACACTTTCTTTTCCACAATATAAAAAAAACATTTTGTGTCGGTAATTGTTCTACTTATATACTACTTTTACTTGCACATAATCACATAATTCACAATATTTAAAATAAAAATACAAATAAACTTCAATAAAATTGTAAATATAGAAATCGTAATATTATAACTTCAATAATAAGTTTCATCCGAAAAATATTCCAAATGTTAGCATAAATGTGTAGTGCGTAACATATTCCAAATTCTAAATGTTTACATGAGAAGTCTAAATGTTCCTTTGGGTGGTGATAATTTCATTGTCATAAAAGTTAGCTTCAAAGCTTCTCATGATATCTACCATGCCATCATCAACCATATAAACAAGAATTAGTATTAATTAAAAAATATAAAATTATTTATTAACGAAACTCATTGTTCTTGATTCAAAGAATTAGACAAAAAAACCAACATATATAATTAGCCCAAACACCTAACAGGTAGACCAAAAACCAACATATTACCTAGTAGTCCTTATCTACGGATACAACACTCGCAGACTGTGGATAGTAATAGATGCCATTGGTGCAACTGTATAGCAAGAACACTTAAAAGAAGAAACTACATTGTGTATGCAATAACGACACAATTAAAAAATAGACTTAGCAAGTTAATTGTGGAAGATATCCATCACCGTCATGACTCATGAGTTTCAAGTAACAGATTGACAGTTTGTATTTTTAATGTCAATCCATCACCTAATTAATAAAGAAAAATAAAGTCACTTTTCTAGTTTAAGAATCAACTTCAAAAGGTTGCAGTTAAAGTAAAAGTAATCCGTAGTGAATTGTGACAATAGTAAAAAACTAAACTTCTTAGCAAATCCAAAACCATTGCCTTTTCATGAACTAGAAGCGTGCTTGTGCACTTTTAGAAACTAGCAAGGAAGACATTATAGAGGAATAAAAGTCGTATACATATATGAAGTCAAGAGTAAACTAGCTAACCCTTCAAATTTAGCAAACCTATCTTCACCGTCTATATCTTCATGCAACAAATCATAAGATGCATAAATTCCTCTAATAAAACAAATCATAAGATGCATAAATTCCTCTAATAAAAAATTCATTGACCAAGCATAAAAGCAAACATACCATATCAATTTAAGGGCGGCTCAGTTTGGAGACCTAAAGAGAAGTCTAAAATTAGAGCCTTCTCCGTAATATATTGAAATAAATTCTAAATTCAACACCAGCAGAGATCAACGTACTTAGGAGTGTCAACTAGCCAAGCTACCCGAGCTCTTAGTTTTAAAAAGCGCAAAGCGCACAAAAGTGACGTCTAAAACTGAGACACAAAGCGCAAAAGCGGTGGGCTTTTCCTACGCGAGGCGCAAGGCGATTATATAATTTTTTATATATATTATATAGGTTTATAGGATCATTTACCTAATATTTAGATACAAATAAGTTGTATATATGTTTTAATATTGAAATTACATACATGTACACAAATAAGGTGTATATATGATTTACCACAATCTGCTTCACAAAAATGGGTCATGTACATGAGGCGCGCGCCTTAGAGTGGATTCTTCAACAAAAAGCGCGCCTCAACTGCGCTTTCTGTACAACATGCGCCTCAGGCTACATAAGACCTGAGATTTGCGCCTTGCACCTAGGCGCACCTCAGGCACGCTTTTTTAAACCAAGCTCGAGCTCAGCTCGAAACGAATTGAGCATAAAGGAGGTCGAGGTCAAGCCAAAACTTAAAATTAAGTTTGTTGAGTTAACAAGTTCGAGCTTCACTTATCGAGCTCTAGCCACCTCGAGAGCCTAAACGAGTCCATTACTTATATTAGTTTTATAGTTTTTAAACTAATAATAAATATATTTCATAATATTTAGAATAGTAATTATTATAACTTAATATATTAGTTAAAAATTGTATAAGTAATGTCCTCATTTAGGCTCGCGAGGTGGCTAGAGCTCGATAAGTGAAGTTTGAGCTCGTTTACTCAATAAGTTTATTTTTAAGTTTGGGTTCGGGCTCGGACTCGGCCTCATTTAAGCTTGACTCATTTACACCCCTAGTTTGTTCACAGTATACAGGTCATAGGCCAAGCACATCTCACTCAATTTCTTTTTCTGGTCTAAAACATACCATACAACAAGATGAAACAATAACAAGAAAACATCTTATGACTTTACCAAATGACAGAGCAACTTGCGATGATCCCGTATCCCATAACTGGAACAATGCAACCTGAAAGTAAATATATTTATTGGTTCTTGGTTTGACTGAACCTAGGGAGTACTAAACAAGCTATAAGAAAAACCAGTATATAATGTTTGAAATGTTGCTAGTAATCTTTTAGTTATAAAATTCAATAATGCTTGCGCCTATTTTACATTAAAATTTAGTATAATTACAAAGACATGTCAATTATCTTAATCCTGAATTTGAGTTATTGGTCATGGTAAATTAAATATGTGCGTATTAGACGCAACGACCACACTCAAGTGAAATCAAATGCTGTTCAAATGATTCTAACAAAATTACAGTCTTATACTCACTTTGGTGGCAATCATACTCACTTTGGTGGCAATCATGCATATTGTTGCAGCATCACAAGAGAGTAGACATGCAATTAAAAAACTAAGCTTCTAAAGAAGTCTCAAACTAGCTAGACTTGCAATTATACATTTTTTAAGAACATACTACTTTTTTTGTACGAATGGAAAATTCGTATTGCATCCTCTAAACTTGTTTGTAAGACATTTATGATATTCAAAGCTCGTATACTCTTGGATAACTAGATGGTGAAATATGCCGATGCATGTTAGTAAAATGATTAAATGATTAAAGAATAACTTTTAAACCAATAGAAATTCTCTATTTATTTCATTTAATGTATGTATTATATGTTATTAAAAATGGCGTATAGGTAAATATATAATTGCCATTAATTAGCTAATTAATTAAAATTGTAACTCATTTTTTTTCATATACTTTTTCAAGATAAAAAAAAACTATGGTGTAGGACAATTTTCGACATGTTTAAGATAAATTTTAGTATGTGTAGGATAAATTTTGAAATGTGTAGGGTAATTTACATGTGTGAAGGGTAAACTTCGGTAAATATAAGACATATATAGGAAAAAATTTGAAATGTGTAGAATAAAATGTTTTGCTTTATTAATAAGAGATAACATAATTAATTAAAGAAGTTATAAACTATTTAATGTTTTATCATTTTGCTCTTTCTTCTTTTTTTCCCACATTAAATTTCTTTTCAAATGAACCTTCTCATATATATATATATATATATATATATATATTGGAGAGTTCAAATGAGAAGAAAAATTTTGTAAGAATAAAAAGAATAACTTTTAAACCAATAGAAATTCTCCATTTACTTTATTTAATGTGTGTATTTAATATTATGAAAAAAGGCATCTAGGTAAATCCATAATTGTCATTAATTAACTAATTAATTAAACTTTTAACTCATTTTTTAATATATTTTTCAAGTAAATAATTTATGGTTAAGGACAATTTTCGATATGTGTAGGATAAATTTAGTATGTGTATGATAAATTTTGAAATGTGTAGGGTATTTTTTAATGTGTGTATGTAACACCCTATAAAAATCGTGTCCAATAGTATAGTGACACGTATTGTATTTTAAATGTAGTATGTTAAAGACCAATAAGGACTAAAGGCGTCAACATGCTCAAATTGAGCCTCTGAGTGACGGTCCGATGTCAACATGCATAAATAACAGCCTCTGAGTGACATCGGAATCAACATGCTTATAATAAGCCTCTTAGTGATCCTTTGTGAATTCCTAACTCTCATTCGTGCCTTTTGTTGGACGTGAGAGTTCAATTTTGTAAATATGTGAAAGTTGGATGATGGAGGGATTAAAAGTGTCAACATGTTAATTTATACCTCTGGGTGACCTTTTAACGAACCGAGAGCTCGACAATGTCCGGGCATAATCCCGGGTATGCCAAGTATTGGCTACGGAGGGTTAAAAGTGCCAAAAAGGTGTTTAAAAAGGTTTTTAGAAGCTTTAATAAGTTAAGGGGTTAAAAGTGTCAAACTTTGAAAGTGGCCATGGGGCGGTCGTGAGCCGCGAGAGACCAGGCTCGGGTCTCTCGCGGGGCGCGAAAACAGGTCTGCTGCAGAAAGTTTTGTTTGGCAGCCAAGCAAAGCTCCAAAACCAATAATTCGAAAACCATGGACTTGTAATCAGCTATGCCACGTTTTGGGACACTTGTAAGCTTCCTCTTATACCCCTAAACACCTGGCTTCACCTCCTTTGAGCTCTCCAACTATAAATAGGTGATCAAGTTCACCATTTGAACTTGCACCTTTCTAAATCACAACTCTTCTCCCTCATCTGGAAGTTCCTAGCTGAAAGGAGCATCCAACTTAGTTCTCTTGCATTCTAGAAACCTCTTGTAAGTGTTCCTTGCTCTTGCATTTTCGTTTATAGGCTTTTATAGCCAAAAGTCAAGCGTTTTATGGAAAATACTTTGGCTTTCGATTAAGACCATTATTGTCCAGCCATTGTTCGAAATGAACATGGCTAAGTGATCGTAATAAGGTAAGTGTTAGTGCTTATAAAGGGCACCTCCTGAAGATCACGTTTGCTAGACCAATTGACGGGTCAAGTTATGATATTAAAAAGTCAAACAGGCTATTTTTTGGAAAAATCATGAATTGATCTTATATATGTTATGAAACCTGTTTTGACACTTAAACAAGTTGGTAATAATTATTAGAACATGTGAGAACATGTTCGGCTCGTCAATTTTAGTTCTAAGGTCGGCTCGCAACGAAAGTCGCGAAGTTTGACTTCTGCTTTGACTTTCGATTCTGACCCGATTTAGATTAGTTACTTACTGATCTAAAGTTACATTATGATCATAAAATAATGTAGCATAACCCTCCGAGGTTATATTACATGATCATAATCAGAATCCAAGTTTATGCACAAGTTCCATAATTATGTCTTCTTTGACCAAAAGCCCTTTTTGCATGAAACAAGGTTTTAAATGGTAATAAACTTGAAAATGAGTTTCTACTGATGTAATATTATAAGTAGGATTATTTGGGATGATAAACTAAGTTATAAACTGAGTTTTCAAGCAAGTCCGTAAACTATGTCGATAAATGACGGTTTTAGCCCTTGTGGCTCATAAAATAGTTTTATTCGAATCTTTTCAAGGAAAATCATTTACCTACTGATATGTTATACTAAATAACATATTTTAAACATTTTATCCGACCCTAATGCCAGTTTTCATTAAACATCACATAAAACGTCATTTTACGACATAAGCGCTGTTTCGACGCATAGTATGGTTTTAAACCATATATTTGACCAAGAGTTGATATCTACTGATTTCAAAACTTATTTTAAACATATTTACAGTAGGTACATGTTATAACTCAGAATCCAAATAATTTATAAATTATGTGTAAAATGACCAAAATGCCCCTTCGGTGCATAGTTTGGTCATAAAAGATAAAATACATATATAATTGATATCCTACTGATATTATATCATAAATAAAATATTTTCCAGAATACTTATAATTATAAACTTAAAATAGATTCAAGTTCCTTTTATACGGTATATAATTACCGAAATGCCCTTATGAGGCATAATTTCATTTTAAAACCTTAATGGGCATACAAGTTAATATCCTACTGATATTTGAACTTATTTAAAATATAATGGTATATAGAACTTGTCCATGACTTATCCGGTTACCCATTATCGCTTATAAGCATACGGTTGATTATACGTAACTAGTTTACGGAATTTAACCGAAACGGGTTTAACCTTGTCATTTAAGCCTCAAAATCCAGAATGTTTATAGTTTACCCATATTATACAAGTCAAGGTACTTGTTGGGATTAAACTACATTCTATCCAATCATCATTTAATCTAGCGTCATACGTATTGATCAAGTACGCTAGTCGGTCTAAGTCAATGACTTAAATAAGACCGTTAGTATTTAATTGGTTAGTTTATGCCATAATCCAGACTAGAGACTTGCTGGTAAATGCTATCTGCACTTAGTACTTTTGTGTACGGCTGAGTTATTAAAAATTTAAAAGAAGACTAGCTCAGGTAAATACTCTCGACTTATTTGCCCTATACGGGCTTAGGTTACGGTAAATTATTACCGCTTGGTCGGAAATGGGATTCAATCGAACACCGGTTCGGAGATAATAAATCCGCATATTCTGTTTTAGTCAGTTTTGTTTGATAATTTAAACATCGGGGGTTAACTACCGTGTCCTGGATATCCTTGGCTCATTACAACAGAAATGGCCACGACCTTAGCGCGATGCATTCCCACAAGGTTGGGAGGAATTGACTCCTTCGTGAGTCCAAAGTGGTGTGTACGTTAATTGTGTCTCGGTTTCTGTATCGGGCCCGTATGTATTGACAAACATGTAAATCTGTTAACAAGGTTGGACGGTCAATTAACCCAAGTTATAAAAAGATTTTATGCTGATACGCACTTAAAACATTTTTGAAATGTTTTCAAAATGAGTCAGTTGGGTGTATTTTCAAAAGACTAAACTGTAGGTATAATACGAAAATAGGCTGGAAGTGCTCGGTAGTGATAGAGGATCTTGCAAATCCTAAATCTGCCCAAAGTTTTTTTTATATTCTTTCCATGTACAATTGATTATCCACCTGTGGATTTTCTCTTACGAGCCTGTATATTATTTTGTATTTTCGAACATTCAGTTTGTAATAGTAATTTTACTCCAAGACTTCCGCTGTGCCGTGTTTTATTGACTATGATGATTATCAACTGACGTCATGATACTCCCCACCCGGGCCCATCGGTGTATGCATTTTGGTTGGAAATCCGGGGTGTGACAGGATATGATGTAGGCCAATGTGCCCAATTTATGTCCAACGGGACAGGCTGATATGCCGTATACATCTGATATGATGCAGGCCAATGTGCCCAATTTATGTCCAATGGGACTGGCTGATATGCCATATACATCTGATATGATGTAGGACAATGTGCCTAATTTATGTCCAACGGGACAGGCTGATATGTCGTATATATCTGATATGATGAAGGCCAATGTGCCCAATTTATGTCCAACGGGACAGACTGATATGCCATATACATCTGATATGATGTAGGCCAATGTGCCCAATTCAGGCTAATATACCGTATACATCTGATATGATGTAGGCCAATGTGCCCAATTTATGTCCAACAGGACAGGCTGATATGCCGTATACATCTGATATGATGAAGGCCAATGTGCCCAATTATTGTCCAACGGGACAGGCTGATGTGCCATATGCATATATTATGTCCAATGTGACCGGCCAATGTGCCCAATTATTATGTCCTTTAGGGACAAGCCTATAAGCTATATATATAATTGTCTGTATGACAATGACAGTTGTGACATTGTGATCCACTGTCCAATAATATATGGACTACGTCCAAAATTGTAATTTGCCTATGATGGTCCTATTAAGACCTAGGCCATATATAGTTATGTTAAGCCTAAGAGTTGTGATGTTATTCACACTAGTTTAGGCAATGGATTGTTATATCCAATATTGAAAGCCGATATGGTTGTTACGCCGTGGCTAAATGAAGTTTTATTGGTATAGAGAAACCAAGACTTAAAGATGGCTAACTCAAATGAAGCACAAAGTAGCCACATGAATGTTGAATCCAACAAAGCTGAAAACAAAAATATTGATGATGATAATTTTCAAGCTCGCATTGATGCGGCTGTCGAAAAGGCCATGGGAAAGACCATAGAAAGGCTTAGAGAGTCGAGTGCCACTCGCTTTAGACCCTTATCTATTCCACCATCTTCAGCTCATAGGGAGAGCTCCGTTCACTCTTCAAATGCGAAGAGTGAACCAAAGAAAATAGATCTTACTGAGAAGTCCCGTTCCATTAAGGACGGATGTACCTATAAGTACTTTGTCTCCTGTAAGCCCCGAGACTTTAATGGGGAGAAAGGAGTTGTAGAAGCCCTAAAGTGGCTAGACGAGATGGAGACGATAGTAGATGTGGTCAAGTATGTATCACAATCCTTCAAGGGCGCCCTAATATGGTAGAAGGCCATGATCCAGTCTACAGGTAAAGTACACCTGTATAATTTGGGATGGTCCAAATTTGTGGACTTTTTAAGGAAACTTACTGCCCAACCCATGAGGTGGAGAAATTAGAGACCGACTTCTTGTCTCTTTCAATGAAAAACCTAGATTGTCGGAAGTACGTTTCTGACTTTAACTCCCTATCTAGGTTAGTTTCCTATTTGATCACCCCCGAATCCAAACGCATTGCGCGTTTCATAAATGGGTTGGCGCCCGAGATAAAGGGCATGGTAAAGGCTGCTCAGCCTACTACCTATAGGTCTGCTGTAGACCTATCTCTTTCCCTCACCCTAGATCTGGTAAGACAAAAATCAATTAGGACTAAAACTGATGGAAAGAGGAAACGGGAGGATAATAACTCCCAAAGATTTAAGAAGAAAGGGAATTTCGGATTCAAGAAGAACCAGCACGCGTCTAATGACAAACCTCTGTGCAAGAACTATAAATATAGACACTGGGGACAGTGTAGTATAAATCCACAAACCAAACCCTATGGTATCTGCAAAAGAAGAGGGCATAAGACCTTAGATTGCAAGGATCTTAAGGATGCAGTTTGCTATAATTGTAATGATAAAGGGCATATAACGTACAATTGCTCCAAGAAACCAAAAGTAATGATGCAAAGCCTGGAGAGGCCAAGAAGGGGAATGCCCGTGCCTTTCAAATAAATGCAAGAGAAGCTGTTAATGACGACAATGTCATAACAGGTACATCCCCATTAATGATACTTATGTTAGAGTTCTTTTTATTCGGGTGCAGATAGATCTTTTGTTAATCATAAGTTTAGTAAACTATTAAACCTGCCCATAAGAACTCTAGATAAAACCTATGAGATAGAACTTGCTGATGGAATGATAGAATCCACATCTTCCATTCTTGATGGATGCTCTATATCCATCAAGAATCATTCCATCCCTATCGCTCTTCTGCCAATAAAATTGGCGGGGTTCGATGTTGTCTTAGGCATGGATTGGTTCTCTCATAACCAAGCCCGCATTGCCTGCGATAAGAAGCTCATCGAAATTAAGACCCCATCCAGTGAAGTGATCACCATTCCCGGAGACTCACACTATGGATTGACCGGACAAGGTGTCGTTATTTAAGGCATCCAAGTGTTTGAAAAAGGTTGTGTCATCTACTTGGCACAAGTAACCATATATGAACCTAAGCTGAACCTTGAAGATCAACCAGTTATCTCGGAGTATCCGATGTTTTCCCTGAAGAATTACCAGGCCTACCTCCCGATAGACAAGTGGAGTTCAAGATTGATATTATACCAGGATTAGCACCCGTAGCTAGAGCTCCGTATAGGCTAGCACCAACAGAGATGAAGGAATTGAGGACGCAGCTAGATGAACTCTTAGAGAAAGGCTTTATTCAGCCTAGTTCCTCGCCTTAGGAAGCTCCTATACTCTTTGTAAAGAAGAAAGACGGTTCGATGCGAATGTGCATCGATTACCGAGAGCTAAACAAGTTAACAATTAAGAATAGATATCCTCTGCCCAGGATCGACGATTTATTCGACCAACTCCAAGGGGCTAGTTATTTTTCTAAGATTAATCTGAGATCAGGATATCATTAGCTGAAGGTTCGAAGTGAAGATGTTCCCAAGACAGCCTTCAGGACCTGCTATGGTCATTTTGAATTCTTAGTGATGCCTTTTGGGCTCACAAATGCACCAACAGCATTCATGGATCTCATGAATAGAGTCTGCAAACCATATTTAGATAAGTTTGTTATTGTCTTCATTGACGACATACTTATCTATTCTCGTAATCAAGTTGATCACGAGAAACATCTTCGGTGCATCCTAGAATTATTAAGACAAGAGAAACTTTATGCAAAGTTCTCCAAATGCGATTTTTGGCTTAGAGAAGTCCAATTCCTTGGACATATGGTAAGTGAGCATGGTATCCAAGTGGATCCGACTAAGATAGAAGCCATAATGAATTGGGAAGTTCCCAAGACTCCATCTGAAATTCGTAGTTTCTTAGGACTGGCTGGTTACTATAGGAGGTTCCTGAGAACTTTTCAAGAATAGCCACTCCTCTAACTACTCTGACCCGTAAGAATGTTAAATTCATTTGGGGTCCAAAACAACAAGAATCTTTTGAGATTCTGAAACACAAGTTGAGCAACGCTCCTGTGTTATCTCTACCTAAGGGTATTGAGAATTTTGTTGTTTATTGTGATGCATCACACACCGGTATGGGTTGTGTGCTAATGCAAAATGGCAAGGTAATTGCCTATGCATCACGACAATTAAAGGTGCATGAAAGAAATTACACCACCCATGATTTGGAAAGGGTGCCGTTGTATTTGCACTAAAGCTATGGAGACATTATTTGTATGGTACGAAGTGTATTATATACACAAACCATAAAAGTCTCCAGTACCTGTTCAATCAGTAGGAACTGAACATGCGACAACGTCGGTGGATGAAAACACTTAATGACTATGATTGTGAGATTCGCTACCATCCAGGCAAGGCAAATGTAGGTGCTGATGCCTTAAGTCGCAAGGAACAAGTTAAACCTATAAGGATTAACGCTAAGAGCATTGAGCTCAGAAATAGCTTAAGTGAGAAGCTACTAGATGTGTAGAAACAAGCTCTATTAGAGGCTAATATCCCTAATGAGGGATTAGGCGGAACTGTTGATCAGTTAACACTTGGAAAAGATGGAATCCTTCGATTTAATGATAGGATCTGGGTTCCAGTCTTTGGAGGACTTAGAGATCTAATCCTCCAACAAGCGCATAGTTCCAGATACTCAGTTCACTCGGGAGGTGACAAGATGTATCAGGATCTAAAGAAGAATTATTGGTTGATGGGTTTGAATAAATCCATAGCCACTTATGTAACTAAGTGTCTGACGTGTTCGCAAGTTAAAGCCGAACATCAGAAACCGTCAGGACTTCTACAACAATTAGAAATTCCCACATGGAAATGGGAAATGGTAACTATGGACTTGATTACCAAGTTACCTAAGACCAAATATGGTAATGACACTATTTGGGTCATTGTGGATAGACTGACCAAGTCAACACATTTCTTGCCAATAAAGGAAATGTATAATTCAGATAAATTGGCTAAGTTGTATGTGGACAAGATTGTGTCCCTACACGGTGTGCCGGTATCTATTGTATCTGAAGAGATACTAGATACACATCTCACTTTTGGAAAAGTTTCCAACAATCTTTAGGCACAGGTTAAATTTTACCATCCGCAAACTGATGGTCAAAGTGAGCGTACTATCTAGACTTGGAAGATATGCTCAGGGCATGTGTGATTGATTTAGGTGGAAGTTTGGATGACCACTTACCCCTAATAGAATTCTCCTACAATAACAGCTATCATACGAGCATCAAGGCTGCTCCTTTTGAGGCCTTATATGGGAGAAAATGTAGAACGCCCGTATGTTGGGCAGAAGTTTGGGAAGCCCAACTATCAGGACCAGAGATTGTCCTGGAGACCACAGAAAAGATTGTGCAAATCCGTGATCGTCTCAAAGCTGCCAGAGATAGGCAAAATAGCTATGCTGACAAGAGGCGTAAACCTCTTAAGTTCCAAGTAGGGACAAGGTCATGCTAAAGGAATCACCATGGAAAAGTGTGATGCGTTTTGGAAAGAAGGGCAAGTTGAGCCCAAGATATATTAGACCATTCGAAATAGTCGAATGTGCCGGCACTGTGGCTTATAAGCTCAGATTGCTAGAGGAGCTTAGCAGAATCCTTGATGTATTCCACATATCTAATCTTAAGAAATGTCTAGCCGATGAGTCGCTAGCAATGTCACACGAGGATGTGCAAATTGATGAAAACCTGAGGTTCATTGAGAAACCAATGTCGATCGAGGATCGACAGGTTAAGAAGCTCAGAAGAAAAATGATACCTATAGTAAAGGTTAAGTGGGACCCTTTAGAGGTCCCGAGTATACATGGGAGGTTGAGTCCACTATGCGACAAAAGTACCCCCATCTTTTTGAATGAAATCTCGAGGTCGAGATTTCTTTTAAGGGGGTGAGGATGTAACACCCTGTAAAAATCGTGTCCAATAGTATAGTGACACGTATTGTATTTTAAATGTAGTCTGTTAAAGACCAATAAGGACTAAAGGTGTCAACATGCTCAAACTGAGCCTCTGAGTGACGGTCCGAGGTCAACATGCATAAATAACAGCCTCTGAGTGACATCGGAATCAACATGCTTATAAAAAGCCTCTTAGTGATCCTTTGTGAAGTCCTAACTCTCATTCGTGCCTTTTGTTGGACGTGAGAGTTCAATTTTGTAAATATGTGAAAGTTGAATGATGGAGGGATTAAAAGTGTCAACATGTTAATTTATACCTCTGAGTGACCTTTTAACAAACCGAGAGCTCGACAATGTCCGGGCATAATCCCGGTATGCCATGTATTGGCTACGGAGGGCTAAAAGTGCCAAAAAGGTGTTTAGAAGCTTTAATAAGTTAAGGGGTTAAAAGTGTCAAACTTTTATAGTGGTCATGGGCGGTCGCGGGCCACGAGAGACCAGGCCCGGGTCTCTCTCGCGGGGCGCGAGAACAGGTCTACTGCAGAAAGTTTTATTTGGCAGCCAAGCAAAGCTCCAAAACCATTAATTCGAAAACCATGGACTTGTAATCAGCTATGCTACGTTTTGGGAAACTTGTAAGCTTCCTCTTACACCCCTAAACACCTGGCTTCACCTCCTTTGAGCTCTCCAACTATAAATAGGTGATTAAGTTCATCATTTGAACTTGCACCTTTCTAAATCACAACTCTTCTCCCTCCTCTGGAAGTTCCAAGCTGAAAGGAGCATCCAACTTAGTTCTCTTGCATTCTATAAACCTCTTGTAAGTGTTCCTTGCTCTTGCATTTTCGTTTATAGGCTTTTATAGCCAAAAGTCAAGCGTTTTATGGAAAACGCTTTGACTTTCGATTAAGACCATTATGGTTCAGCCATTGTTCGAAATGAACAAGGCTAAGTGATCGTAATAAGGTAGGTGTTAGTGCTTATAAAGGGCACCTCCTGAAGATCACGTTTGCTAGACCAATTGACGGGTCAAAGTTATGATATTAAAAAGTCAAACAGGCCATTTTTTGGAAAAATCATGAATTGATCTTATATATGTTATGAAACCTGTTTTGACACTTAAACAAGTTGGTAATAACTATTAGAACATGTGAGAACATGTTCGGCTCGTCAATTTTAGTTCTAAGTCGGCTCGCAACCGAAAGCGCGAAGTTTGACTTCTGCTTTGACTTTCGATTCTGACCCGATTTAGATTGGTTACTTACTGATCTAAAGTTGCATTATGATCATAAAATAATGTAGCATAACCCTCCGAGGTTATATTACATGATCATAATCAGAATCCAAGTTTATGCACAAGTTCCATAATTATGTCTTCTTTGACCAAAATGCCCTTTTTGCATGAAACAAGGTTTTAAATGGTAATAAACTTGAAAATGAGTTTCTACTGATGTAATATTATAAGTAGGATTATTTGGGATGATAAACTAAGTTATAAACTGAGTTTTCAAGCAAGTCCGTAAACTATGTCGATAAATGACGGTTTTAGCCCTTGTGGCTCATAAAATAGTTTTATTCGAATCTTTTCAAGGAAAATCATTTACCTACTGATATGTTATACTAAATAACATATTTTAAACATTTTAATCCGACCCTAATGCCAGTTTTCATTAAACATCGCATAAAACGTCATTTTACGACATAAGCGCTGTTTCGACGCATAGTATGGTTTTAAACCATATATTTGACCAAGACTTGATATCTACTGATTTCAAAACTTATTTTAAACATATTTACAGTAGGTACATGTTATAAACTCAGAATCCCAAATAATTTATAAACTATGTGTAAAATGACCAAAATGCCCTTCGGTGCACAGTTTGGTCATAAAAGATAAAATACACATATAATTGATATCCTACTGATATTATATCATAAATAAAATATTTTTCCAGAATACTTATAATTATAAACTTAAAATAGATTCAAGTTCCTTTTATACGGTATATAATTACGGAAATGCCCTTATGAGGCATAATTTCATTTTAAAACCTTAATGGGCATACAAGTTAATATCCTACTGATATTTGAACTTATTTAAAATATAATGGTATATAGAACTTGTCCATGACTTATCCGGTTACCCATTATCGCTTATAAGCATACGGTTGATTATACGTAACTAGTTTACGGAATTTAACCGAAACGGGTTTAACCTTGTCATTTAAGCCTCAAAATCCAGAATGTTTATAGTTTACCCATATTATACAAGTCAAGGTACTTGTTGGGATTAAACTACATTCTATCCAATCATCATTAATCTAGCGTCATACGTATTGATCAAGTACGCTAGTCGGTCTAAGTCAATGACTTAAATAAGACCGTTAGTATTTAAGTTGGTTAGTTTATGCCATAATCCAGACTAGAGACTTGCCGGTAAATGCTATCTGCACTTAGTACTTTTGTGTACGCTGAGTTATTAAAAATTTAAAAGAAGACTAGCTCAGGTAAATACTCTCGACTTATTTGCCCTATACGGGCTTGGGTTGCGATAAATTATTACCGCTTGGTCAGAAATGGGATTCAATCGAACGCCGTTCGGAGATAATAAATCCACATATTCTGTTTTAATCAGTTCTGTTTGATAATTTAAACATCGTAGGGTTAACTATCGTGTCCTGGATCCTCGGCTCATTACAATAGAAATAGGCCACGACCATAGCGCGGATGTAGGCTAGACGCTCAATTATGCATTCCACAAGGTTGGGAGGAATTGACTCCTTCGTGAGTCCAAAGTGGTGTTAATTGTGTCTCGGTCTCTGTACCGGGCCCCGTATGTATTGACAAACATATAAATCTGTAACAAGGTTGGACGGTTAATTAACCCAAGTTATAAAAAGATTTTGTGCTGATACGCACTTAAAACATTTTTGAAATGTATTCAAAATGAGTCAGTTGGGTGTATTTACCAGCGAAATATGACGTATTTTCAAAAGAATAAACTGCAGGTACAAAAAGAAAATAGGCTGGAAGTGCTCGGTAGTGATAGAGAGGATCTTGCAAATCCTAAATCTGCCCAAAATCTGTTTTATATTCTTTCCATGTACAATTTATGATCCCCATGTGGATCTTCTATTACGAGCCTCTATATTATTTTGTATTTTCGAACATTCGGTTTGTAATAGTAATTTTACTCCAAGACTTCCGTTGTACCGTGTTTAATTGACTATGATGATTATCAACTGACGTCACGATACTCCCCACCCGGGCCCACCGATGTATGGATTTGGTTGGAAATCCAGGGTGTGACAGTGTAGGGTAAATTTCGATAAGTTTAAGATATATTTAGGATAAATTTTGAAATGTGTAGGATATAATGTTTTTGTTTTATTAACTAAAGATGAAAATAATTAATGAGAGAAGTTATAAATTATTTATTGTTTTACCATTGTGTTCTTTCTTCTTTTCTTCATATTAATTTCTTCTCGAATGAACCTTCCCATATATATATATATATATATTCTTAAACCCCAGTATAATTATACTAATTAGATAAATACATAAGATTGTTAAAATGACAAGTAGTTATAAAAGTCACATTTATTTTATTATGGTTCAGATCCGGGTTTCGAAATGGGTCGGATTTTCTAAGATCCTTTTTCTTTGCAGATGTTACACAAATAATGGTAGGTGTTGCAGGTGGAATGCTGATTGTCGACGGAGTAGCAGATCGAAAACAGTTTCGGACTCGGATGTAATTTGAATGTGATTCGGATGCACTTCGGATGGATCAGAAGTTGTTTCGGATAGGATGTTGTAATATCGGATGTAGTATTTCGGATGAAATCGAATGCAGTATTTTGGATGAGGATGATGTTTGTAGGTGATGGATATGGAGGGTGAAGATGATGTATTTCGAATATGGAGATGATGTTGATCTTGTTTCGGAAAGATGATGATTCGAACTGTTTCAATGAAATCGAATGATATTTTGATGAAGGTGGTGATGTATGATGACCTCAGAAGTATTTCGGATAGATGATAATTTGATGTGTGATGTGTTAAATTGTCAAAAGTATTTCGGATAGATGATAACAATGTTTCAGTGATTTCGGATGAGATGATTAGGCCACTTGGTGTAGGGGGCCGTCCAGGCCTGGCTTGGACCGACGACCCCCAACACCGCGCCGGGTGGCGCGTCGGCGTCGCGGGCGTCCGCCTGCGGACGTTGGAGACGGGGCGAGTTGTTTAATATATTTCAAAAATATAGCCGTTGAAACGGCTAGTTTAATAAAAAAAATTAAATTAATAAATTTACCTATAAATACACCAATACCATCCCACTTTTTTACACAATTTATTACCTCATCTCTCAAATTTATAAAATCATTCCATCTCTTTATAATTCTCCAACCTTTTATAAAATCATTCTCCAACCTTTTATTTTAAAAAATATAGACATGTCATCTTCTTCGTGGTGTTCATCATCTTCGGATGAGGCCGAATTGTTTGTTGCGAACTTCGTTATGCAAGCAGCACAGATGATCATGGAGGAGGAGGAAGAGAAAGAAACGTCGTCACAACCGCAAACAAGGGCGACCGCCTTAAATCGACAACGAGAAGGTATTTAATTCTGTTGTATAGTGTGTCTTTATTTTGATGTGCTTTCCTAATTTATATAACTCGTTAACAATCAGCTGGGCATGATAGTTTAGTAGCCGATTACTTTGCCGACGAACCTGTGTACACGGACGTGATGTTTAGACGTCGGTTCCGAATGAGTCATCGACTATTCTTACGTATGCAGACGACTTGGCGCACTATGATCCATATTTCACACTTTGATACGACGCCAGGGGTCGTAGGGGATTCACAACTTTACAGAAATGTACCACGGCCATTCGTCTGCTCGCATACGGGACTGCACCCGTTCGTTAGATGAGTATTTAAGGATGTCCGAAAGAACTTCACGTGTATGTTTGCACAAGTTTTGCAAATGGATCGTGACGTTATATAGCAAAAAATATATGTGGAATCAAACGCAAACGACGCCCAAAAATTATATCAAGCGCACGAAAAGACATGGTTTTCCAGGAACGCTCGGAAGCATTGATTGCATGCACTGGCCCTAGCAGAACTGCCCTATTGCCTTGCAAGGTCAATATAGTCGGGCGATCACGGTCATCCAACTATAGTAGTAGAGGCCGGTGTGTCACAGGATCTTTGGATTTGGCATGCATTTTTTGGTCTGCCTGGTTCACTTAATGACCTTAACATCATCTACCAATCACAGATATTTGACGATGTAATCCAAGGAACAGGTCCAGACACAAGTTTTACGATTTCGGGGTGGAATACAGGCGCGGTTACTACCTTGCAGATGGAATATACCCGACGTACTCTACAATCGTTAAAACTATTCCGCACCTTACAGACGATAAAAGAAAGAAATTTGCCAAGTTTCAAGAGGAGGCGAGAAAAGATATTGAACAGTGTTTTGGAGTTCTACAAAAAAATGGCATATCACTGAATATCCGGCACGTTCTTTTACACCACAGAGGTTGCGATACATTATGTATGCTTGTATCTTGCTGCATAACATGATCATCGAAGACGAGGGTAGAGCGATCTGTGACTACGACGAAAACGAGTCTAGCGGGAATTCTGTTCCAGTGAGTGCAGAACAACAAGATTTAAATAGATTCTCTCTACGTAACGAGTACATACATCACAACATACAAACGGACTTGGTGGACTACATTTGGAACAACACACAAAACGAACTCACCGACGACATGCCGGATGAAGACTAGCAGTTTGTTTTTTTAATATTATGTTAGTTATTTTTATGTAATGTTTGAATTAATATTTAGTTTTAGTTTTTATAAATATTTTGCCAAAATTAAAAAGAAAATTAAAAAAATTAGGTGGGGTCGGGTCGTCACCTATTTCCAAGCTTCCATCCCTGGAGGGGCGTTCTTCAAGGTCTCTGACGCGTTTGCTGACATGGCGAGTCATTCTGGAAAAAGACCCGTCACCCACACCGAGTAGCCTTATGAATTTCGAATGAAGTTCGGAAATGAATATGTTTATTCTAATGGATGGATGATAGTAGTGATATGAATCCGAATCACTTTTTGGATGAAATTCGGATATAATTATGATACTGCTTTTGAGATTTTTTTTATTTTTAAATCAAGTTTTTTAATTATCAAATCCTTAAAAGAAAAGATTATTTTTAATCTTTTAACATCTTTTCCAATGGATCGGTGCAGCAAAATAACGTTTTTTTTATAGAAAAACTGATGACATGATGAAGAATGCGAAGAACACCAACCCAAAAATTCCGGAAATCTTGAATCTTTGATATTAAACCGAGCCTAGAAACAAGTTCAATAGGCTCGATTCCAATGTAAGTCCCGAATAACCGGATCAAACAACGATATCAAAGCACATACCAAGAATGGGGGGAATTCAAACTTGGTGAGATTCAAGAAAACTGAAAAATAAGAAGATCGAGATGAACAAAATAATACACGAATCACTTTAAACTTGCATACAATTATATTACTATTACTAGCAAAACCGTCTCATACAAGTTCTTCCACCTCTCTCTCTCTAGTCTAGGGTTTTTCTATGGAAACTCCTTCAAAGTTCTTAACCTTATAAGTGACATAACACTAACTTATATACATAGGGTAAGTCCACTCCCCACATGGACTCCCATTGGGCTTGTCTGGCCCACATGGCCTTAGGCATGTCTCAAATAACCTACACAGTTCCAAACTTAATACAGATTAACCTAAATAAATCCCAGTTCGCTATCATAGCTCGTTGAATATATTTGATGCGTTATTCTCACACTTCTAGAACCTAACACCTGCAAACCTCAACGTTATTAACACCTTTCCAAACTAGACGTGAGCCAAACATGAAATCATGCCTTCACTTTTTGAATCATCGTTCATAACTTTACACAACAACCTTCAATTCTGATTAGTCTAGTGTTAAATCATTGATACAACTAGTGGTGGACGTTGATCTGGCCGGAAAATGGGGTGCTGGCGGAGGTTGTGGTGTGAAATGGTGATGGTGAGTGGTGGCTGAGGTTAAAAAAAGGGTGCTAGTCGTGGTGGTTGAAGTTGTTGATAATGGTGGAGTGGGTGGTGGTGGTTGAAGGTGTTGACGGTAATGGTGGGAGATACACATATAGAGAGAGATTGAGAGATGGGAAGAGTGAGAGTCTGTGTTATAAGGTTTGGATTAAAATGGTAAGTTGAAAAGTTTATAATGAAAACGCTAAAAATACCTCCGGTTAAAATTGGGGGTTTTAGACGGAGTTAGGTAATATGATCAAAATGGTAACAAAATGAAAACTCAATGACCCAGAGAGAAAGAAACTATTTGCACTAAAATGGTAATTTAAGACAAATCTCATGGACTAAAATGACAATTTACTCTAATTAGAATTGAATCTAAATCGTTAGTTCACCACAATTCTTTCTAGATACAAGTTAGTTATATCATTGTAAATACTTTTTCAAATTTTGTTAATGATTATACCAACTAAACACATTATAAGATTAAAAGATATCTTTAAATTCCAATTCCAATTCATATTTTCATTTCTAATTTCAATTCCATTATATTACAAAGAAAACTACCTCAATTTCTAACCACCAAAAGATGTGATCTCCACCTACTAAAGGTTTATCCTTACCTCTTATTGTGTAAACTCCAGTTACAGATTTTTCTAGATTTAGTTATAATCAACAGTAGGGGGATTCATCATGCTTTGTCGCGGGATTTTCGGCGGTATCATATCGATTCGTTTCCATACTGATACGGTACAGCAATAAACATGCGTTTTACATCAATCATTAGAATTATCTTTTACATCATACACTTGAATAATTATTATTTTGATTTCATACATAGATATATGAACGTTTGTTATAATCCAAATTTGAATATATAATATGAATGGAGCTTTGATTTTGAAAGTTATATTTTGGGCTTAACAAAAAGTTAGGTTAAACAACATTTGGGCCGAGATGCACGTGTGTGGCGTGCCGAATGAAGTAAAAAGAATGGTAGTTGGATCGACATTTATGGGTTTGTGAGTCACTGCAACTTTAGCGTTTAGCTTAGTTTACCTTTTAACATACATGTGTAAGTAAATTTACTAGTGGGTTATCAATCGTCCCAGTAAAAATATCCACATGACGGTATATTTAAAAGTTATGAAAATTCTAATTTATTGTAATGAAAACAAGTTATTCAAACAAAATTTTTTATAAAGATAAACATAGGAGCAACAAATTATAGCGGGTCAATTTAAACATAGATAAAAAACACATCGCAATGGCATATTTAAATATGACTGTCATTCGGTTTAAAAAACCAAACGCTTATTAAAAACGTTTAAAGCAACCTTTGAGTATAAAAACAACGTTACAAAAGATCACGTCAAGCGTAAATAAAAGTAACTCAGTGGAGTGTTGATATAAAACAAATCCATAAAAAATCACGTAACAAAAAATTCATCAGAAACTCAAATGGTAACTTTGTTAAAATTTGAGGTTGTAGTATAAATCGTTAAAGGAAAAGGAAAGAATTAATAAACTAAATTGCATGGGTTAAACAAAAATTAAATGTGTAGAGCAAAATAAACCAACTAAATTGCAAGTGAAGTAAAAAAATTAAAATAAATTGGATGGGGTAGAAAAATAAAAAAATATAAATTCATTAAAGATAAGCGGCCAAATGTTTAACTTATCAAGGATTAGAAAGTGTAAGAGAAAATTAATCTCTATATAGAAAAAATTCACTATTCCTTATACAAAATTTAATTTATATTACGTTTATACAAACCACATATTTCTACTTATATATATTATTACAAGTTAATTTAAATTCGTTTAGAATTAAAATACGTTTTATAACACTAAGGCCACCGTCTTAAAACACTTTTCACTATAAACATTAAAACATAAATTACTACAACATCAACAAACAAAACATTTTGAAGAATCAGCAAAATTCACCCAACATCTAACTCTATATTAGACTAAAATAAAGAACATTGCCCATGTCACGAACGCGAATCATGGTCCATCCAAAAGTTGCAAACCAAACCATTAATAAACTTAAGAATGATACTTGACCAAAACCAACACCAAGATGACAATGAGTGCCACCCCCCATGGTGAACATCCATCTTGCTTTCCAGACTCTACCGGCAGACCCGCGGCTTCGACCGCATACGACAAACGATTCCCCATCGTAACATACGTTACGAGGACCAAAACGAGTGGTAACAAGTACAACAGTAAGTTGAGGCCAGTGTTCTCCCTTTTGACCTGAGCCTTGGATTCAGAATGATTAGATATGGACAACAAGAATATGACTAGACCAAATAAGGCTAGCAGTTGCATGGGTGGTGTGGATATGGAGCCAAGGGTCTGGTCGACCTTTGCTCTGACCTTCCTTCTCTAACGAACCAACCCATATCTTTTTTATGTTGTGTGTTTCTTTTGTGGAATGTTTGTGTGGTTTGGTCGGGTGGTGTGTGGATATATATATTATTATCGTGAGAACCGACTTGTTTTGTATTGTTTAGATATTCATTCCTGATTGGGTAGGAGTAAGGTAGACAGGCTTTTTACACCATCTCGGTGTTAAACTACCGTTTTTACGGATTGACTCTTTTAAATTATATCACAATTAAAGAACACGAGAAAACAACTCTTGTATTGATGGAAATAAATGATTTAGGGCAGAAAACTATAATTCTACTCTTTACAGTTTAGTGGTATCTTTTTTGCTATCAATAGATCTGTGTTTGATTTTCACAAGAAGATATTCTGATATTTATTGGGTTTTCTCTTGAATTGGTGTATAGGCATAATGCCTAGTGGAGATGGATATGATCGGATGATACTCCTGGTGGCACGATGATACTACAATAGTCCGTCAGTGATCCAAATTTGCCGTTAAAAAAAATCTACAACTACAAAACAAACATGGGGAATAGTGTTAGGCTGGCAGCCCTCGTTGGTCAAGGTGTATTACGATTTTACAATCAGTTCAAAATTACGAATTTGTCCCTGTTCAAAGTTATGATTTTGCCTCTGGTGAAAAATTACAGTATTACCATTGATTTAGCTTTTGGCAAATTACGATTTTACCCTAGCCCAAAATTACAATTTTGTCCCCAGTTAAAAATTACAGTATTTCCATCGTTTTAATTTTTTTAAAAGGTGTGTGTGGGAATAGTGTCTGGCTGCTGCATGGCACTCCCCTATTGGCTCGGGTATGTTACGATTTTACTCGAGTTCAAAATTACGAATTTGCCCCTATTTAAAATTACGATTTTGCCCCTGGTTTAAAATTAGAGTATTGCCATCGCTTAGCTTTTGGCAAGTTGCGATTTTACCCCAGTCAAAAATTACAGTTTTGCCATCAGTTCAAAATTACAGAATTGTCATCGTTTTAATTTTTTTAACGAAACTATAGAGGTGATTTGTTTTAATTGGTTGACTCGATTTAATTTTTTCGATTCAATAAGCTATCTAACACTCGTTCATTAGTCGTAACAAATTATAGTTGTGTCCCGAGCTCAAAATTACGATTTTGCTATCGTTTTAATTTTTTTTTTCTAGCAAAACTATTATAGTGTTTTTTTCAAGTAGTTGAAAAATATTTGGCCTTTATCGCACCGCAACGCAAGCAGGGTATCAACAGTTTGTACCCAAATCACAAAATGTTTACGATACAAAATGTGCTTAAACTACAAAACCGAATTTATCTTCTAACTTTTCAGTTATAACAAAGAGCATTCTTTTTAGAAAGTGTCCGTGCAAGGACATTATGTAATTTTCTTTAACAAAAAGAACTCGATTTTAGAATTTGTTTCAATTCCTTAAAAAGTTGAGTTGTCATTTTTCTAATTAAGGTGGCCGTTATTTTATTACTCGTTTTAATTACCGATCTAATTAATCTCATCTTCTGAATCGTTTCACTTAAAAGAGCTCATGTTCGGCTTGTTTTGAGCTTTAAGTCAACAAGACTTGTTCATTACTTAATTACTTTTATATGCTTATCGTAATTAAAATTAAATACATAATTAATAGTTAATATATTATTATTTATAAAAGTAATAGAAATGTTCATACCTACTAGCCTTAAAATTTGACATACAAAATTTAAGCTCAACTCGCTTGTTTATTTAAACTTAGAATTAAGCTCAATTAAACTTATTTAATTTGATACCTTTGCAATCAAAACTTAAATAACTCGAGCGATTCAGCAACTAATTTCTGCATATATATTAACAAACTTGATTTTACCGTGTGTGATTACATATTTAATTAAACTTGGTAAAATAAAACAAACGAAATATAATATAATAAAGAACCAAGAAGAGTAGGAGACCACCAGATTCCCGAACGGTGAAGGAAAACAGTTCGGTGGCTTTGAGACAAATGACTAGGCATACGTCGTCAGTCCTTTGCATGGACACCACGTGTCGATAACCCAATTGCCACCCTTTCCATCTACATTATTAAAAATTATATAATTATTATTATTATTATTATTATTATTATTATTATTATTATTATTATTATTATTATTAATACATATTAAGAAACAACACAAAATCACTCTAGATCTGTAGTCTTTGTCTTTTTCTTAATTATTATTTTTCAGTTTTTGTCGATTTATATTTTTTATAAGTTTTAATTACATTCTTCTACATCAAATAATTTGCGTTCGTTAGTTATACCAACTGCCGGTATTATGCAAGTAATGAAAAAACTGGACTTATAATATTTGAAAAACGTCACTACTGGTATCGTTAATTACTTTTAAAGTTTTTTTATCGATGTAAAACACGTATCGATATCTTTTAGTCGTATCACGACTTTAATTTTTTGTTCATTTTTCAATTTTTATAGCGTGTGTCAGTGTCGTAACAATCCCGTAATAAACCAAATCAAAATCAAACGAATTCATGCCATTAACACTATTTTTACCATTGCGGCTACGTTTTCATTTAAAACTTGTCACAAGTCGGGTCAACCCCACTGTGAAGCGCGTGAGTAGCCCACTAGTTTAAACTAGATACAACGTAACGTTTTTAAGGAATTCACAGGCTATTAGGTTGTAAGTTAGGGTGGGAGTGGTATTCTCTCTTAGACTACACGGTGTGGAAGGGGTATGAAGCGCCACGTGGCAGCGACGTCAGTAGTGTCAGATTTCTCCTTCAAGGCCCAAAACGCGAGGTGTGAATTGGGGCGTGGAAGTGTGTCGTGGTGTGATTATTAAAAAATTACATAAATTTTTAATTATTATCTTCATCATTGGTGTTTCGTGGAACACTCCAAATGTATTCAACCAAATCCGCTCGAAGGTTGTGATGTATAATATTGTCATAAATTTCCCGTGAGTTCCCTTCCCTCGCTTCATCACTGATGTCTTCAGTATCTTGTTGATTCTCCTCCCCATAGTACTCGCAAATTGCACATCATTCATCCTCCAAAACATATCATGTAAAATAACACACGCGTACATCACATTTCTACCCAAATGTGTGTGACTTTTGTTGTATCCTCGTCAAATTTCGATGATGGATATCTTCTTGTTTCGGATAAATTATATGGGGTTATTAGGTGAACCTTGCATCGTTAATGTTTTCCCTTTGTTTTCAAAATGGCATTTTAGGATTTATAGATCCCAAATCCAATCTCAGTCATTGATATGTGGGTGTGCACTTTATGCCATCCGAATTTGGACTGGTATTGGTTAATATCGGTATAACGACTGCTAGTTGTTAAGCTAGTCCCTCGGAATATTTTGTGGTGAGTCCCGTTCTTATTACTAGATCCACATTTTGCATTTTCCGTCGTACCAAAGTAAGGGTAGTTTGCATGCCTGTGACGCAAGATTTCTATGCGTTACTAGAAATCCTCCTAGTGCCTTGTTGTGGTACCGTTCGTTTAGAGTAATCCGACTCTTGAAGAGGGTAATGATTGAGGGTGGCAATAACATATGGTATTACCCTCTCCGTTTGTCTGCTTAGTGTAACATTTGTAAAAATCGGGTCTCCAAAACCGCTCTGTTTTGTAATCAAGTACCAAGTTATGAAAGTACATTAATTATTTATGGTTATTTTGAGTTAAAACGTTACATAATTAATAAATAAACTAAACTATAAAAATTATATTTGATAAAACGTTAAAATAAAATAAATAAAAAACAATTGGAGCTGCCGGGACTCGAACCCGGGTCAGCTAAGTCTCTAAAACGACTTATCATCCCTTCTCTTAACCACTCCGCCACAACGTATTTCCTGTTAACACTAGGAAAGCAAAAGGAACTTATATACAAACTCGATTTAACCGTTGATGCTATCTGGAAACCGATAATCGGCAAACCAATCGTTAAATCGATTGTTTACCTCACAATTTCAGTTATAACCGATGTGCGACGGTTTTTAATTAAGTCAGAAGTGATTGAACTTAAAGTTTCATCTTTTCGGCTTTTGAAACCGAATATTTCTTCAAGTTCTGATTTAATTCAAGTTTCAATCATTTGCACGATTCAGAACTATCACAACAATATCCAATTTCATTTTCGTCGCATTTGTGAACCTTAAGATCATCTGAAACAATTCGCCGGAAATTTTCTGCAAGTTACCGGAAAACCGGGACTCACATTCTCACGGTAATTCCTTCGACTCTTTTTGTTTAAATCATGTGTTTAGTCAATCTCTAACACAACTCCATCATCAGAATCAATCTTAGCCAACGTTCATCGGAAATCTTATCTTCGCCGGAAAGTTTCTGAGACTGCCGGAATCCATCTGTGAACCGGTAAGATATCCAAAACTTCTTTTAAACCTTGTTTAAGTGACACAACGTTATGAGTAATCGATCAACGCTGTTAATTGGTTCAACAGTCGGAGTTCATTTCCAATACCGACGAACCTTCGCCGGATTTCTGTGAATATCTTCAATCGGTAAATTCTGTTCCTTAAACTCTCTCCATTCCTTACCCTTGATTTACTGTTAATGTCTAAGAACTTTGTAAATCACAAAATCAAACTTAACCAGTCGAATTATGCTGACCGTGTAATTCGACGAAGAAGATGAAGTTATATCAGAGTATAAGAGTAATTAAAATCCGGATTATAAACGGGTTAGACACACAGTCCAGCGGTGGACTGTGTGCAAATTTCATATTCACGTCCCGAGTTCGATCCTTGCTACGCGCACGTTTGTGTAATAACATTCCTTTTTTTAATCATGAACTAACCCGGGTTAACACAAGTAGTTGTTAAGTATAATATAAATCAAGAATATAACCGGGTTAGACACACAGTCCAGCGGTGGACTGTGTGCAAAATGAAGTTCACGTCGTGCGTTCGAATCATGTCACGAGCACCGGTCCAGTTGAATTAAAACGTTTTTGTAAATAAAGGAATTTTCGGTTAATTCAAATAAGCATATAAATATAATTAAAACCGGGTTTATAACGGGTTAGTCACGTAGCTCAGTTGGTAGAGCTACGTGCACGTGAACAGAAGGTCGCCGGTTCGAGTCCCGCCCGGCGCAGGATTTTACCGCTGACCGAACCGGTCAACGGTCAACGGTCAGCGGTCAACAGTAAAAAAAAATAATATTTTTTTTATATTTATTTGTTTATTTTAATTTAAAAGTCAATTAAAAATACTTAAAAATAACATTTTTAAAGATAGAAAATAGCCATAAACTCACAAAAATATATCTAAAAATCCCATTAAAATCCTTAATAAAATCCATCCATTTAATATATTTTTCCATTATTATCTAGGTTAGTATTCCTCGTCGATCCGCTCATCTAAATCGTGCGCATCTCACCATCTTCAATTCATCGCACCCAATGTGAGTGAACCTTTCAAATTCCCCGTTTTAATCACGTTTTTGGGGTGTATCTTGTGTCTTTGTTTATTTACATATTATAACGAAATTATTGTGCATACATCATATCATGACATGTGTATTAGTTTGTTGCTGTTAAGTATTTACTATTGGATGCAAATTATTATTTCAGTACATGCATTTGCCGAGGCCGCAGCTCCCCATTCATCGAGGTTGAGCTTGATCCCTATTTTATGATGCGGTTGATCTGTGGCGTGCCCGCACGATCGGCTCCGTTTGATTGAGCCTTGATCGGTCATTTCATTTTACATTTCAATACATGCAATACGCTCGGCTCCGTTTGATTAAGCCTTGAGCGCACAGTTCAATTTACATTTCCAGTTCATGCAATACGCTCGGCTCCGTTTGATTGAGCCTTGAGCGCACAGTTCAATTTACATTTCCAGTTCATGCAATACGATCGGCTCCGTTTGATTGAGCCTTGATCGCACAGTTCATTTATGCTAGTTATCTTATGATATTGGTATGCTCATGTATGCTATCAAGTGTTATTGTATGTTATAATTGTAACTGCTATTTGCCAATGCTTGATTACTTACATTTGCTCTTTTATGATTATGCACAATATTTTATTGATAAACTAACCATAAAAATCATATTCAAATGTTTATCTAATAAGGTTCACTCGCCAACTTATGTTGACCCAAAACCTCCCATTTTACACATGATACAGGTGAACCAGCAGCAGCTAGGAACACATAGGACCTGGATTAGAAGAATAAAACGATTTAGTATTTGGACTGTTATGTTTGGTTATTTTCCCTTGTATTGAATGAACATGTTTGGATGTTTGAAAATGTAACTTTGACTTCATTAATTATGAAACATAATAGTAAATGTCATGTGCTTTGGTGATAACCCAATTATGCCCCGACTCTTATTTTCCGCTGCGGGTCGGGGTGTGACAGTTAGAGTATTGAAAGATGCACCAGGCTCTTTCTATATTCGGCCTAGTTTCCATTGGTCGTTTAAAATTTGTGTTGCGTTGAGCTACAAGTTCTCTGACTAGAATGATAGTTGAGCCTATTGTTCTGATAATCAACGATGTACCTTGGTGTTCTCCTTTAGTGAGTTCTAGTCGTTTTTCCATGGTCGGGGGGAGCCATATGTTGGAAGCATGTAATGTTTAGTAAAGTTAGATCTCTGATGATAGTCTTGGAAGACAATTGACCTTCGCGTCTTATTCTAGTTAATCAAACCCGGACGTTATCAGGTAGTTATCAACCTTTGACCGAACCCGTGTTTTTCCTACCCCTTTGCGGGACTATCTAAATGGAAACGCGGAAGGATCGTTCATGAAAAAGGTTGTGATAAAAAAATCGTGTGTTAACTACCATTGTATCCGGTGGAGACAGTCGTTCCTTTCCAATTTTGTTAGTCCTTGCTAATTGCATATCAACCCGAGTGAATCGTCTGAGCAAGTGGTTTTGTCTCATCCCTGTTCGGGAAGACTCCCATAATAGATTATATCGCACTGAATTTCAGTATAAAATTCTTTAAATAGGGGGAGAATGTGACAACCGGTAATTTGGGCCATAACCCATACAATTTATTTTACATGATTACATTGTGTTCATACGTTTTAGGCTTAAATCTACATGATTAGGTCATTTTACGTCAATCAAAGGTCCATTCATTCAAATGACATACATTCTTTAATTTTTCGGAATTACCTGTACGTGCTCTGTCACACCCCAGATTTCCAACCAAATCCAAACACCGGTGGGTCCGGGTGGGGAATACCGTGACGTAAGTTGATATCATCATAGACAATTAAACACGACACAATGGAAGTCTTGGACTTAAATTACTATTACAAACCAAATGTTCAAAGTACGAAATAATATACAGAAGGCTCGTAATAGAAGATCCACAGGCAGATCGTAAAATGTACAAAGATTGTATAAAAGACTTTGGGTAGATCTAAGGATTTGCAAAATCCTCTTATATCACTACCGAGAAGCTTTTAGCCTATTTCGTATTGTACCTGCAGCTTAGTCTTTTGAAAATACGTCAGCTTTCGCTGGTAAATACACCCAACTGACTCAGTTTGAAAATATTTGAAAATGATTTTAAGTGCACATGGCACAAAATCTTTTATAACTTGGGAAAGTTGACCTTGCAACCTTGTTAACAGATTCACATGTTTGTCCATACATACAGGGCTCAGTATAAAAACCGAGACATGATTAACGTACACACCACTTATGAACTCATGAAGAGTTATCCCCAACAAGTGTGGGTAGTTGCATTTGAGCGTCTGTCAGGTGTATGCCTACACCCCGCGCTAAGGTCGTAGCCATTATCTAATGTAATGAGCCGAGGATATCCATGACACGGTAGTTAACCCCCGATGTTTAAGTTATCAAACAAAACTGAATAAAACGGAATATGCGGATTTACTAGCCACAATCCGGCATTTGATTGATCCCATTTCCGACCAAGTGGTAATAGTTTACCGTAACCCACGCCCATATAGGGGAAATAAGTCGAGAGTATTTACCTGAGCTTGTCTTCGTTTAATTTTAATAACTCAGCCATACATAAAACCACTAAGTGCATATAGCATTTATCGAAGGCTCTAGTCTGGATTATGGCATAAGCTAACCAATTAAATACTAACGGTCTTTATTTAAGTCCCATATACTCAAACCGAGTAGTGTACATGATCAAAACGTATAACACTTGATTAAATGATGATCGGATAGAATGTAGTTTAAACCCGAAAAGTGTTTTGACTCGCATAATATGGGTAAACTATATACATTCTGGATTTTGCAACTTAAATGACAAGGTTAGACCCGTTTAAGTTAATTTCTGTAAACTAGTTACATATACTTAACCGTACGCATATTATGGATATCGGGTAACCGGATAAGTCATGGACCAGTTCTATATGCCATTGTACTTTAAGTAAGTTGTAATATCAGAAGGATATCAACTTATATGCCCGTTAAGGTTTTAAAACGAAATTATGTCTAATAAGGGTATTTCGGTAATTATATACCGTATAAAAGGAACTTGAATATAAATTAAGGTTATGATGATAAGTATTCTGGAAAAATAATTAATTTATGATATAATATCAGTAGGATATTAATTATATGTGTAATTTATCTTTTATGACCAGACTATGCACCGAAAGGGCATTTTGGTCATTTTACACATAGTTTTGTAAATTATTTGAGATTCTGAGTCCATATCATAAACCTACTGTAAAAATATTTAAAATAAGTTTTAATATCAGTAGGTAACAAGTCTTGATTGATAGTTACGGTTAAAACTATACTATGCGCCGATAAGGCGATTATGTCGTAAAATGACGATTTATGCGATGTTTAATGAAAACTGATATTAACATCGAGTTAACATGCCTTAGATATGTTATTTAATATAAGATATCAGTAGATTAAAGATTTGATATAAAAAGGTATGATTAAAACCGTTTTATGAGCCACAAGGGCTTTATCGTCATTTACGACATAATACAAGGACTTGTTCATAAACTCAGTTTATAATCCGGTTTGACATCCCAAATAATCCTACTTATAATATGACATCAGTAGGAAACTCATTTTCAATTTCATTATCATTTAAACCTTGTTTTATGCAAAAAAAAGCATTTTAGTCAAAATGGCATAATTACGGAACTTGTGCATAAACTCAGATTCTGATTATGATCATGTAATATAACCTCAGAGGGTTATGCTACATTATATTACGATCATAATGCAACCTTAGATCAGTAGCTAACTAATCTAATTCGGGTCAGAATCGAAAGTCAAAGCAAAAGTCAAACTTTGCGATTTTCAGTTGCGAACCGACCCTAGAACTGAAATTGAGGAGCCGAACATGTTCCCACATGTTCTAATAATTATTACCAACTTTTTTAAGTGTCAAAACAGGTTTCATAACATATATAAGATCAAATTATAATATTTCCGAAAAATAGCCTGTTTGACTTTTTAATTTTTAAACCTTGACCCGTCAATTGGTCTAGCAAACGTGATCTTCAGGATGTGCCCTTTATAGGGACTAACACCTACCTTATTATGATCACTTAGCCATGTTCGTTATGAACAATGGCTGGACCATAATGGTCTTAACTGAAAGTCAATGCGTTTTCTGTAAAACGCTTGACTTTTGGCTATAAAAGCCTATAAACGAAAATGCAAGAGAAAGGAACATTTACAAGTGACTCCAAGGATGCAATAGAACTAAGTTGGATGCTACTTTCAGTTAGAAACTTCCAGAGGAGGAAGATAGAGTTGTGAATGAGAAAGGTGCAAGTTCAAATGGTGAACCTTGGCACCTATTTATAGTTGGAGAGCTTAAAGGAGGTGATGTCAGGTGCTAAAGGGTGTAAGATGGAGCTTACAAGTGTCATAAAATGTGGCATAGCTGTTTGGAAGACCATAGTTTCGATTTAATGGTTTTTTGGCAATTTGTGTGGAGGCCAGGACCAGGCCTCTTGCGCCCCGCGAGAGGCCAGGTCCTTGCCTCTCGCACCCCGCGATCGCCCCATGGCCAGATTCAAAGTTTGTCACTTTTAGCCCCTTAACTTATAAAACCCTCCTAAAACACCTTTATAGCATATTTAGCCTCCGTAACCAATATTTGGCGTTCCCGGGAGTATGCCCAGACATTGTTGAGCTCTCGGTTCGTTAAAAGGTCATTCAGATGTATAAATTAACATGTTGACACTTTTAACCCCTCCATTGTCCAACTTTTGTATAATTAGGAATTTAATCCTCTCGTCCAACAATTCGTCCAACAATTCGGACATATGAGAGTTAGGACTTCGTAAGGATCACTCAGAGGCTCATTATAAGCATGTTGACTCTGATGTCACTCAGAGGCTGGGCATGTTAACACAATGGTTACTCAGAGGCTATGTTTAAGCATGTTGACACTAATGGTCACTCAGAGGCTATGTTTTTATGCATGTTTACATCAAAAGATCACTCAAAGACTTAGTTTGAGCATGTTGACACCTTTAGTCCCTGTTAGTCTTTAATAGACTTAAAATAAAAAAATACAACACGTGTCACTATATTATTGGACACGATTTTACGGGGTGTTACATCCTCACCCCTTAAAAGAAATCTCGACCTCGAGATTTTATTCAAAAAGATGGGGGTACTTTTGTCGCATAGTGGACTCAACCTCCCATGTAAACTCGGGACCTCGAAGAGCATCCCATTTAATCTTTACTATGGGTATCTTTTTCCTTCGGAGCTTCTTAACCTGTGGATCCTTGATAGAAATTGGTTTCTCAATGAACCTCAGGTTTTTATTTATTTGCACATCTTTGTGTGACATTGCTAGCGACTCATCGGCTAGACATTTCTTAAGGTTAGATATGTGGATTACATCATGAATTCTAAGCTCCTCTGGAAACCTGAGCTTATAAGCTACGAACCGACACATTCGGTTACCTCGAATGGTGCAATATATCTCGGGCTTAACTTGCCCTTCTTTCTGTAGCACATCACAGCTTTCTAGGGTGATACCTTCAATAGTACTCTGTCCCCTATTTGGAACTTAAGAGGTTTTCACCTCTTGTCTGCATAACTTTTCTTCCTATCTCGGGCAGCTTTGAGATGATCACGGATTTGCACAATCTTTTCTGTGGTCTCAAGGACAATCTTTGGTTCTGATAATTGGGCTTCCCCAACTTCTGCCCAACACACGGGTGTTCTACACTTTCCCCATACAAGGCATCAGAAGGAGCAGCCTTGATGCTTGTATGATAACTATTATTATTGAAGAATTCTATTAGGGGTAAGTGGTCATCCCAACTTCCACCTAAATCAATCACACATGCCCGAAGCATGTCTTCCAAAGTCTGAATAGTACGCTCACTTTGTCTATCCGTCTGCGGGTGGCAAGCCGTACTTGTGAATGGGGGATTGATGCTCCTTCGTTTGAGCAACCGGTCTGAGCTAACTCAACTAACAGAGGCGGAATTCATTGTTAGCAAGGTGACAAACAAACAAGTCAGAGAGATACTGTTTAATTGCTTCGATGTATTGAATGATGTGCAAAGGACAACTCGAGACAACAGTTTAACAGGGCTTCACCTAGCTACCAAGCGTATTAGTTACTAACGCCACTCCTCTATTTATAGGTCGACATGACTCGTACTGGAGTGTGTAACTAATGGACATTGACTCGTGCGAGTGGCTGGTTCGTACGAGTGACAGAGAGTCTCTCGTACGAGCCACCTGGACTCACTCGAACAAGCCATGTGTAAACATACAAAAATCAAATAAACATTTATAATCTGCCATTAAAAGCCCTATACATTTACATGACGTATCCTAGACGTAGGCACTAGACATACTGTACTAACAGACTCCCCCTTGGATGTTGTCGTAGTCTGCATAGTCTTCAAAAAGTCTTCACCTGATTTGACTCTAACGCCCAAAGAAATACTTCGGTGGCTTGCGACGCTCCTCAGATGCAATAGGTGTCTAATCTGTTGGAGGAGGTCGGTTCACAGTATTGCCAAACCGAAAGCTACGAAGCGACGCTATCCGTCTTCGTTCAGCAATTCTTGCTTCCTTCTTTTCTTTCTTCTTTTGCTCTGTTTCCTCCAGTTTCCTCCAGGATGTCTTCCAATCCGACCCTGAGTGTATATCATTTGCAAAGCAAACATTAACGATCTTTTGAAACTGGAGAGCCTGTTTCTTGTCTTTTTCCTCGTAACTGATCTTACTGTAGAACAAGAATTCAATATCCTTCTTCGTGAAGTTGACTAGCCGCATCGAGTCTAGTACTCGAATGCCTAGCCATAACCCATATATACGTTTGTGGGCTATAACGGCTTCAGTCAGCTCCTCTGTAATTTTCCATGAATCATCGTCCGGGTGCACACAAATCACTGCTTCACAAGTGTTTGAATCATAATGCCACCACTTGAAAATACCATAAAAATCTTGCTCCATCTTTATCATCGGCATATTTGTCAAAACTTTCAGCCTCTTTAAGATGAGCATAATATCCTTCTTCTTTGAAATAGGATCAAACTTCGTCACACGCTTAGGAAAATGTGGTTTCCAGTGAATAAAACCATGAATAGCTTCGTGTTTGATTAACTTCCATAGCCTCTGGTCCTGTAATTTCATCTTCAGATTAATCATCTTTGTCTGAAGCAACTCCTTAATATCCCAGTAAGGCAAGGACTTTATGTCGCTCAAACAACGAAAGTACTGAATACCAAATTCCCTCTTGATCGCGTAGACGTTCAACTCTTCCATCCAACCCCAGCTGATTATGTCCCCAAGTGATATATCAGCATCACGTGTAAAAAATGCAAGGGACGTTTGAATTTACGTTCGGCTGGTCGTTGTTTAATCATTTCTTTCGCATCTCAGCAATTTCAGCACTAGACATCTGCTGAGGAATCGAACCTTGTTGTGCAGCTTCTTCGACTTTGCGTTTCAATACATCCTCATTTGCTGCTGCAAACAGTTCTATAAAAGTTGGAGAGTCCTCTGTACTCTGATCAGCAATATTTGCATCTTCATCAGAATCATCCTCCACGACAACTCTATCGTATTCATTAGCCTCTTCCACGTTCTCAAATACATAATCATTCGGCTCAAATGCGCTAATTTCATTCAACTCATCTTCGAAATTGAAATAAACTTATCTTCATCCACACCAAGCATAGCTGCAATTTCTTCTTTTGAATAACTATGCACGTATTCACCTTCCTCAACGTCATGCTCAAGATAAAAAATCTTTGGTTTGGACACAACAGGAACGACAGATATATTAGTTACCGTGAAAATTCATGTGTGTAGAGCATCAGATGGACCTTTGGTTCTTTCTCTAACACTTTCTTCATATGTTTGGTTCGCGGAGTAATCAAGATACACAAAATAATCGATTTCTTCATTTAATCCAAAATCTGTTACAAGAATACCAGACCCTCCTACATTATCGTCATCGTCATCACTACCATCTGTATCAGAATCTCCAGACACAGTATCATCTAAATCTTCTTTATCCGCCTCTTCATCAAACTCTTCAGCAGCTTCTTCGATTTCTTTTTCCAACTTCTTTTTCAACAACCA
Source organism: Scalesia atractyloides (assembly GCA_947069175.1). Lineage (NCBI taxonomy): Eukaryota > Viridiplantae > Streptophyta > Magnoliopsida > Asterales > Asteraceae > Scalesia > Scalesia atractyloides. Next base: position 67,194,437 of record CAMTDV010000027.1, on the reverse strand, counting down.
ATCGCGATACCTCGTAGAAAGATCTAACATGTCAATCTCCACATCCTTTGGATTTCCAATCAGAACAAACGTGTTTGACTCTTCATACACCACAATATCTAGAATAACCGGCACAAATTCAGCTTCTGGCTCGGCTTCGACAGTTACAGGATCCTCAATCACTTTGGCTTTTCCCTTTCCCTGTGCATCGGAAACTTCTTTAGCCAGACACTCCCTCTCAGCAACACGTTCTCTAGCCTCGGCACGTTCTATCTCGTCTATCTCTGCTGCTATATTGACACTCAACTTCTTTATCAAGATCTTTTCGAACAAACTCATTCGTCTATCACTTCACAGCCTTGCTTCTTCATACTTTGCCATACGAAGGCGTAATATTTCGTTCTTATATACCATGCTAGCCAGCATAGCTTCGAGCTATTTCTTTTCAACTTTCAAACCATTCAACTGCCCAGAAGCTCAGCTATTTTGACATTGTTGATCGCGAGTTGCTTCTCCAACTCTTCTATTTAGCATCGTTAAACATATCTGCCGGAAATTCTTCTCCCCCTAGAATGTCACCAAAGTTAAAATCAGAGTCAAAGAAAGGCTATGACTGGGATGGCTGTGGAGTCGGCTGAGGAGGAGGTTGTTGTTGTGGCTGCTGCTGTGGTTGTTGTTGCTGTGGCGGTGTTTGGTGTTGCAGTGGAAACGGTGGTAACTGAGAAGATTGTTGTTGTGGAGAAACAGAAGGTGTCTGAATCTTTCTCTTAGATTTTGCAACTGGAGAATCCGAACTCCTAACCGCTTTATGCTTAAGCCTTCTAGATTTCGTCTTTGCTGGAGTGCGAATAGGCGTCTCTATATCAGAATCAGAAGTAATATACTTAGTATGATCCTCTCCTGCTGCTTCATTTTCTCTTCAGCTTTCTTTTTTTCTCTACTAGACGCTTCTTTTCTAACATTTCAGCCCTTTTACGCTCTCCCGCACGTCTTTCATCTGAATTAGTGCTCGAAGACAATGTGTCTCCAGCATCTTTCTCTCCTCCAAAAGCTTGTCTTTCTATGTCAGTAGCAATATCTTCAACATTTTCTTCAACATCTGGTTCATCACGTAAACCAGAATGTTCAGCTGCAGGCTTTTGTTTCTTTGGTGAAGATGCAGACGATGTAGCTGTAGCAGCTTTTCTTTTAACACCTTTTTTACTATCTTTCACAAACCAAGGACTACGCTTCACAACAAATCCCTTTAGCGCAGTTATCTCTTCACCCTCATCACCACTGTCATCCTTTCTCCATCTCCTTGGATCTATAGCAACATAATCCTTGTCAACAATCGCACCAAACACTGGCTTAGCATTTGGACAAGTCTTCAGATGCAAATTCATCTTCTTAAGCGTAGACACGTCCATATGTTCCAACTTCAAAATATCTTCTTTCCTTTTCTTTAGATCTGGGTGCAAGTGATCTAATATCATCTGAACAAATCGTGGATACTGAAGCAAGTTCTCCCGTTGGATGTTTTGCACCATCTGAGTAAATATAACTTTCAAGAAGTTATACGGGAGATTCATGTAACACCCTGTAAAATCGTGTCCAATAGTATAGTGACACGTGTCAGGTTTTATTTTAGTCTATTAAAGACTAATAAGGACTAAAGATGTCAACATGCTCAAAACTGAGCCTCTGACTGACGTTCTGATGTCAACATGCATAAATCGAGCCTCTGAGTGACTGATATGTCAACATGCTTAGCCTCTGAGTGACTGATATGTCAACATGCTTAAACTTGGCCTCTGTCTGACTGATATGCAACATGCCCAGCCTCTGAGTGACATCGGAGTTAACACGCTTATAGTGAGCCTCTGAGTGATCCTTTACGGAGTCCTAACCTCATATGTCCGTTTGTGGGACGAGAGGGATTAAATCCGTATTTATATAAAAGTCAGATAATGGAGGGATTGAAAGTGTCAACATGTTAATTTATACATCTGAGTGACCTTTTAACGAAACGAGAGCTTGAGAATATCCGGGCATAATCCCGGGTATGCCAAATATTGGCTACGAAGGGCTAAATATGCTAAAAAGGTGTTTTAGGAGGTTCTAGAGGGTTTTATAAGTTAATGGCTAAAAGTGTTAAATTTTGAAAACTGATATGGGGTGCTCGCGGGGCGCGAAGGCAAGGCTTGTGCCTCTCGCGGGGCGCAAGAGGCATGTATCTGAAGAATTTTTGCTTGGCAAGCACACAAATTGCCAAAAAAAACGATTTTCTCGAAACCATGGCTTCTCAAACAACTATGCCACGTTTTAGGACACTTGTAAGCTTCCTCTTACACCCCTTAACACCTAACATCACCTCCTTCAAGCTCTCCAACTATAAATAGGTGCAAAGGTTCAACCTTTGAACTTGCACCATTCTCATTTCCAACTCTTCTCCCTCCTCTGGAAGTTCCTAACTGAAAGGAGCATCCAACTAGTTCTTTTGCACCCTAGGAATCACTGGTAAGTGTTCCTTCTTTGTGCATTTTCATTTATAGGCTTTTATAGCCAAAAGTCAAGCGTTTTACGGAGAACGCCTTGACTTTCGGTTAAGACCATTATGGTCCAACTATTGTTCGTAACGAACATGGCTAAGTGATCGTAATAAAGTAGGTGTTAATCCCTATAAAGGGACCTCCTGAAAATCACGTTTGCTAGACCAATTGACGGGTCAAAGTTTATATATTAAAAAGTCAAACAGGCTCGGAAAAACCATAAATTGATCTTATATATGTTATGAAACCTGTTTTGACACTTAAACAAGTTGGTAATAATTATTAGAACATGTTCGGCTCGTCAATTTCTGTTCTAGGGTCGGTTCGCAACCGGAAGTCACGAAGTTTGACTTGTGCTTTGACTTTGATTCTGACCCGATTTAGATTAAACAAGTTGCATTATGATCGTAATATAATGTAGCATAACCTTCTGATGTTATATTACATGATTATAATCAGAATCTGAATTTATGTCAAGTTCCGTAATTATGCCATTTTGACAAAAATGCCCTTTTTGCATAAAACAAGGTTTAAAAGATATTGAACTTGAAAATGACTTTCTACTGATGTAATATTATAGGTAAGATTATTTGGGATGTTAAATCAGATTATATATTGAGTTTTCAAACACGTCCTTGTATTATGTCGGTAAATGACGATAAAGCCCTTGTGGCTCATAAAATGGTTTTAATCATATCTTTTCAAGGTAAATCTTTTACCTACTGATATGTTATATTAAATAACATATCTAAGACATTTTAATATGACCTTAACATCAGTTTTCGTTAAACATCGCATAAATCGTCATTTTACGACATAAGCGTTGTTTCGGCGCATAGTATGGTTTTAAACCATATTATTTGACCAAGACTTGTTATCTACTGATATTAAAACTTATTTTAAATATTTTTACAGTATGTATATGATATGAACTCAGAATCCCAAATAATTTATAAAGCTATGTTTAAATGACCAAAATGCCCTTACGGTGCATAGTTTGGTCATAAAAGATAATTTACGCATATAATTAATATCCTACTGATGTTATTCAAGTTCCTTTTATACGGTAAATAATTACGAAATGCCATTATGAGGCATAATTTCGTTTTAAAACCTTAATGGGCATGTAAGTTGATATCCTACTAATATTTTAACTTATTTAAAATATAATGGCATATAAAACTTGTCCGTCACTTATCCGGTTACCCGATATCGCTTATATGCGTACGGTTAAGTATATGTAACTATTTTACGGAAATTAACTTAAACGGGTTTAACCTTATCATTTAAGTTTCAAAATCTAGAATGTTTATAGTTTAAACATATTATGCAAGTCAAAGTACTTGTCGGGTTTAAACTACATTCTATCCAATCATCGTTTAATTAAGTGTTATACGTATTGATCATGTACACTATTCGGTCTAAGTCTATGACTTAAATAAAAACCGTTAGTATTTAATTGGTTAGCTTATGCCATAATCCAGACTAGAGCCTTGCCGGTAAATGCTATCTGCACTTAGTACTTTTGTGTACGGCTGAGTATTAAAAATTAAAAGAAGACTAGCTCAGGTAAATACTCTCGACTTATTTTCCCTATACGGGCTTGGGTTACGGTAAATTATTACCGCTTGGTCGGAAATGAGATCAATCGAATGCCGGATTGTGGCTAGTAAATCCGCATATTCCGTTTTAATCAGTTTTGTTTGATAACTTAAACATCGGGTGTTAATTAGCGTGTCCCGGATATCCTCGGCTCATTACATTAGTTAATGGCCACGACCTTAGCGCGGGGTAGAGGCATACACCTAACAGACGCCTAAATGCAAATTACCCAAGATGTTGGGGATAACTCCTTCGTGAGTTCTAAGTGGTGTGTATTTAATCATTTCTCGGTCTCTGTATTGGGCCCTGTATGTATGGACAAACATGTGAATCTGTTAACAAGGTTACAAAGTAACTTTCCCAAGTTGTAAAAGATTTTGTGCCTTTTGCACTTAAAAATCATTTTTAAATGTTTTCAAAATGAGTCAGTTGAGTGTATTTACCAGCGAAAGCTGACGTATCGTCCAAAGGCTAAGCTTGCAGGTACAATACGAAATAGGCCGGAAGCTGCTCGGTAGTGAAATAAGAGGATCTTGCAAATCCTTAAGATCTGCCCTAAAGTCTGTTTTATATTCTTCTTTGTACATTTTACGATCCGCCTGTGGATCTTCTATTACGAACTGTCTGTATATTATTATCGTACTTTGGACATTTGGTTTGTAATAGTAATTTAAATCCGAGACTTCCATTATGCTTTGTTTAATTGACAATGATGTTATCAACTGACGTCACAATACTCCCCACCTAGGCCCACTGGTGTATGGATTTAGGTTGGAAATCCGGGGTGTGATAGGTTGGTATCAGAGCCAACGTTTGAGAGAATTAAACACTATCCTACTTGTGTTTAATCTCAAAATTACAAGCACATTCCTTAGACTTTCGAGTCTAGGCTTTCACCTAGGATTACTCATTTTTAAACAGGAAAATGCCGCCAAGAGTACGAGGACGAGGAAAAGGACCTATGAGGGGAGGACCATCAGGACATATCCCTTCACATCCCCATCACCCGAACCCCTATGAGGACTCGGGAGATTCATGGCCATTTGCCCAACATTCGCATACACATACCCAAAGTTCTACCACTCGTATCACTCGCATCACTCCCATCACTCTCATCATTCTTACCATGATGAGTTTAACCCAAACCAATATTTAAATACACCTCCAGCTAATCAGAATCAGTTGGATCAACCCAACCCTATGGATGAGGACTCCGACCCGGAGATGCCCCCATCAGGATCGAACGTGCATCCTATTGAAATCTCGAGTGACTCCAACTCTTATGCTGGATCGCCTTACCAAGGTCCTAATGAATGGGACCAATACTAGAGTCAGTTCACCTTTGCCAATACTCCTTCCCATCATTCTCAACCCCCTCCTATACAGGAAGATGTCCACATGGAGCCGGTGGAACAACACCAACCGCCACCTGAGCCGCCAAGGAGGAAACATGGAGCACGTATGTCGGTACGTGCAGGTCAACGGTCGGGTTCGCTACTACCTTGCCTAAACCCTACCCCATCATTCAAGAGGACCCACAAATGGGTGGACCCTCCAATGCTTCGCATGTGGTGGAACCAACACCATCACCAATGGTTCAACCACCACCATCGGTTATAATAACCCAATCCCAACGTATCCGGATAACAATACGATACTTTTAACCCAACTACCCCTATTTAATAACAAACACTTTCGCATGATCCTTACATGCAGGTGATCATGCATAATGCACTTTACCCGTCTCCTTTCCCACATGCTTATCCACCTACTGGATATCCAAGTTATAGGTACCAGTACCCGGTTATGCCATAACCATAACCACAACCTCCGCCACCACTAGAGGCCATTAATGAGGCCTTGGAAAGGATGAAATAAATGCAACAACAAGTGGAGAAGACGGAGAAGAAGACGAACAAGTTCTTCAAGAAACTTTCCAAGCTGCTTAAGGGAAAGAAGGACGAGTGAAGTCTCTTCTATTATATGTAGTCCCTGCGTGGACATTGTTATTTCTTTAGTCCCTGCGTGGACAAGTTATTTCTTTTAGTCCTTGCATGGACAATCAGATTTATTTATTCATTTCAAGTATTGTAATTTCATATTGTCATTTAATGAAATATTTTGGAGTTATATATATATTATATATAATATATAATATATATATATATATATATATATATTATATATATATATATATTATATCCTCTTCAAGTGATCGTCTCGATTTTACTCGAAATTTATGATCAGCTATATAAATCCAAAAGATCTTAATGGTTTTGATTAGCCAAGCGGCATAGACCACATATTTGGCCAAATATATAAATGATAGTCAAGGACGAAGGGGTTTTCTATCATGATAGTTAAGGGAAGTTATCCTTCTATCCAGAGGTGGTGGGCTAAGTTCAAGCCTCCAAGTCATTAAGGTTAATGCGATTGGGACTATTAATCGACCATTAAGGTACTCTTATGTTAACATTCAAGAATGCTCATACTCTTGGTAGTATGACTTGAGGAACCACACTAGCCTTCAAGGTAATGGACTATGTCCTAACCTTATATAGCCTATGTGCTCAAATTTGATCCCGGCTAATATCACTAGTGCGTGATAAATAAAACATCCATTAGTGATGTATTGCCCTTGGGGCTATGATTAAAACATCCATTAGTGATGTATTCCCTTGGAGATAGGCTATTATTAAAACATCCATTAGTGATGTATTTCCCTTGGGGCTATGATTAAAACATCCATTAGTGATGTATTGCCCTTGGGGCTATGTTTAAACATCCATTAGTGATGTATTGCCCTTGGGGCTATGATTAAACATCCATTAGTGATGTATTGCCCTTGGGGCTATGATTCAAACATCCATTAGTGATGTAGTACCTATGTGCCATAATTTTATGTCCATTAGTGACAGCCTATGTGCCATAATTTTATGTCCATTAGTGACAGGCCTATGTGCCATAATCTTATGTCCATTAGTGACAGGCCTATGTGCCATGTTTTAAATGTCCTTTGTGACAAGCCTATGTTCTATACATAAAATTGTCAATTATGACAATGGTAGTTGTGACATTATGATCCACTGTCTAATAATATATGGACTAGTCCAAAATTTTAATTTGCCTTTGACGGTCCTATTAAGACCTAGGCTAAATATAGATATGATAAGCCTAAGAGTTGTGATGTTATTCACACTAGCTTGATTAGGCAATGGATTGTTATATCCAATGTTTAAAGTCAAGTGGTTTTAATACCATGGCTAAAAGAGAATTTTTATTGGTTTATAGAACCAAAACTCAAAGAATGGCTAACTCGGATGAGGCACAAAGTAGCCACCGAGATGTTGACTCTAACAATGCTGAGAATAGAGATATTAATAATAACGATTTCCAAGCTCGCATTGATGCGGCTGTTGAAAAGGCCATGGGTAAGACCATAGAAAAGCTTATCGAGTCAAGTGCTACTTCGCTCTAGACCACTATCGTTTACCCCATCCTCAGCTCATAAGGGGAGCTCTGTTCACTATTCAAATGCGAAGAGTGAACCAAAGAAAATAGATTTGCTGATCGGTCCCGTTCTTCTAAAGACGGGTGCACCTACAAATATTTCGTCTCCTATAAGCCCCGAGAGTTCAATGGAGAGAAGGGGGTTGTGGAAGCCTTGAAGTGGATGGATGAAATGGAGACAATCGTAGATATCAGCGGTTGTGCTGATAAGGATGTGGTCTAATACGTATCACATCCTTTAAGGGTGATGCCAATCTGGTGGAAAGCCCTAATCCAGTCTACTAGTAAAGTATACCTATATAATCGAGGATGGTCCAAGTTTATGGACCTTGTTAAGGAAACATATTGCCCACCCCATGAGGTGGAGAAAATAGAGACAGACTTCTTGCCTCTTTCAGTGAAAAACCTAGATTGTCGGAAGTATGTTTCCGATTTCAATTCCCTATCTATGTTAGTTTCCTATCTAATCACCCCTGAAACCAAACGCATTGCGCGTTTTATTAATGGGTTAGCGCCCGAGATTAAGGGCTTGGTAAAGGCTGCTCAGCCTAGTACCTATAGGTCTGTTGTTGACCTATCTCTCTCCCTCACCCTTGATCTAGTGAAGCAAAAGTCGGTTAAGTCAGAAACTGACGGGAAAAGGAAGAGAGAAGATGACAACTCCCAAAGGTTTAATAAGAAAAATAAAGAGAGATTTGGGTTCAAAAGGAACCAAGACAAGTCGGCTGTGACGCCAATATGCAACACTTGCAACCGCAGACATGGGGACAGTGTAACTTTGATCAACAAGCTAAACCTTGTGGCATTTGTAAAAGAAGAGGGCATAAGAACCTAGATTGCAAGGATCTTAAGGATGCCGTTTGCTATGTCTGCAATGAAAAAGGGCATATTAAGACTAATTGCCCTAAGAATCTAAAGAATAATAATCTGAAGCCTGGAGAGCCCAAGAAGGGGAATGCTCGTGCCTTTCAATTAACTGCTAAGGAAGCTGTTAATGACAACAATGTCATAACAGGTACATTCCTCATTAACGAAATCTATGCTAGAGTTCTTTTCGATTCGGGTGCGGATAAATCTTTTGTTGATCATAAGTTTAGTAAACTATTAAACTTGCCCATTAGAACTCTAGATAAAACTTATGAGATAGAACTCACGATGGAACGATAGAAACAACATCTTCCATTCTTGATGGATGTGTTATATCTATTAAGAATCATTCTATCCCTATCTCTCTATTGCCAATGAAATTGGCAGGGTTCGATGTAGTCTTAGGCATTGGTTGGTTATCCCATAACCAAGCCCGCATTGCCTGCGATAAGAAACTCATCGAGATTAAAACCCTATCTGGTGAAATGATCACCATCCCCGGAGACTCACACTACGGATTGCCAGACAAAGTGTCGTTATTTAAGGCATCCAAGTGTTTGAGAAAAGGTTGTGTCATTTATATGGCACAAATCACCATTAATGAGCCTAAGTCAAATATTGAAGACCTACCAGTTATCTCAAAGTATTCCGACGTTTTCCTAAGGAATTACCAGGCCTACCTCCAAATAAACAAGTGGAGTTTAGAATTGATATCATACCTGGATCAGCACCCGCGGCCAGAGCTCCATATCATCTAGCACCAACGGAAATGAAGGAATTAAGGACGCAGCTGGATGAACTTTTAGAGAAAGGCTTTATTCAGCCTAGTTCATCACCTTGGGGAGCTCCAATTCTTTTTGTTAAAAAGAAGGACGGTTCAATGAGGATGTGCATTGATTATCGTGAGCTAAACAATTTAACAATCAAGAATAGATATCCTATGCCCAGGATCGATGACTTATTCGACCAACTTCAAGGAGCTAGTTATTTCTCCAAGATCGATTTGAGATCAAGATATCATCAGCTGAAGGTTAGGAGTGAGGATGTTCCTAAAACAGCTTTCAAGACTCGTTATGGTCACTTCGAATTCTTGGTGATGCCTTTTGGGCTCACAAATGCACCAGCAGCATTCATGGATCTGATGAATAGAGTCTACAAACCGCATTTAGATAAGTTTGTTATTGTCTTCATAGACGACATAATTATCTATTCTGTAATCAAGCTGATCACGAGAAACATCTTCGGTGTATTCTAGAATTGCTAAGGCAAGAGAAGCTTTATGCTAAGTTCTCTAAATGTGAATTTTGGCTTAGAGAAGTCCAATTTCTTGGACATGTTGTAAGTGAGCGTGGTATCCAAGTGGATCCCGCCAAGATAGAAGCCATAATGAACTGGGAAGTTCCCAAGACTCTATCTGAGATTCGTAGTTTCTTAGGATTGCCTGGTTATTATAGGAGGTTCATTGAGAACTTTTCAAGAATAGCCACTCCTTTGACTACCCTGACCCGTAAGAATGTTAAGTTCGTTTGGGATCCAAAGCAACAAGAATCTTTTGAGATTCTGAAACACAAGTTGAGCAATGCTCCTGTGTTATCTCTACCTGAGGGTTATAAGGACTTTGTTGTTTATTGTGATGCTTCGCACACCGGCATGGGCTGTGTGCTAATGCAAAATGGCAAAGTAATTGCCTATGCATCACGACAATTAAAAGTGCACGAAAGAAATTACACCACCCATGATTTGGAATTGGGTGCCGTTGTATTTGCACTAAAATTATGGAGACATTACTTATATGGTACGAAGTGTATTATATACACTGACCATAAAAGTTTCCAACACCTGTTCAATCAGAAAGAATTGAACATGCGACAACGCCATTGGATGGAAACACTTAATGATTATGATTGCGAGATTCGATACCATCTCGGCAAGGCAAATGTAGTTGCCGACGCCTTAAGTCACAAAGAAAGAATTAAGCATATTAGGATTAATTCCAAGAGCATTGAGCTCAGAAATAACTTAAATGAAAAGCTATTAGATGCGCAAAAGCAAGCCCTGTTTGAGGCTAATATTCCTAATGAGGGATTAGGCGGAACTATTGATCAATTAACGCTTGGAAGGACGGAATCCTTTGATTTAATGATAGAATCTGGGTTCCGATCTTTGGGGACTTAGAGATCTAATCCTCCGGAAGCGCATAATACGAGATACTCAGTTCACCCGGGAGGTGACAAAATGTATCAAGATTTAAAGAAGACTTATTGGTGGATGGGTTTGAAGAAATCTATAGCCACCTATGTAGCTAAGTGTTGACATGTTCGCAAGTTAAGGCCGAACATCAGAAACCGTCAGGACTTCTACAATAGCTTGAGATTCCCACTTAGAAATGGGAAATGGTAACAATGGACCTTATTACCAAGTTACCCAAGACCAAACGTGGTAATGACACGATTTGGGTCATCATTGATAGGCTGACCAAGTCAGCGCATTTCTTGCCAATTAAAGAGACATATAGTTCTGACATATTGGCTAAATTGTACGTGGACAAGATTGTGTCCCTACATGGAGTGTGGGTATCTATTATATCTAATAGAGATACTAGATACACATCGCATTTTTGGAACAGTTTCCAACAATCGTTAGGCACACGATTAAACTTCAGTACGTCTTACCATCCGCAGACAGATGGACAGAGTGAGCGTACTATTCAGACTTTGGAAGACATGCTTCGAGCATGTGTGATTGATTTAGGTGGAAGCTGGGATGACCACTTACCCCTAATAGAATTCTCCTACAATAATAGCTATCATACGAGCATCAAGGCTGCTCCATTCGAGGCCTTGTATAGGAGAATGTGTAGAACCCCCGTGTGTTGGGCAGAAGTTGGGGAATCCTAACTATCAGGACCGGAGATTGTCCTAAGAAAAGATTGTGAAAATCCGTGATCGTCTCAAAGCTGCCAGGGATAGGCAGAAGAGTTATGCTGACAAGAGGCATAAACCTCTTAAGTTCCAAATAGGGTACAAAGTTATGTTGAAGGTATCACTATGGAAAGGTGTGATACGCTTTAGAAAGAAGGGCAAGTTAACCCCAAGATATATAGGACCATTCGAGATAATCGAATGTGTCGGCACTGTAGCTTATAAGCTCAGGTTTCCAGAGGAGCTTAGAATTCATGATGTAATCCACATATCTAACCTTAAGAAATGTCTAGCCGATGAGTCGCTAGCAATGTCGCACAAAGATGTGCAGATTGATGAAAACCTGAGTTTGTTGAGAAACCAATTTCGGTCGAGGGTCGACAGGTTAAGAAGCTCCGAAGGAAATTGATACCTATAGTAAAGGTTAAATGGGATGCCTTTAGAGGCCCCGAATATACATGGGAGGTTGAGTCCACTATGCGACAAAAATACCCCCATCTTTTTGAATAAAAATCGAGGTCTATATTTCTTTTAAGGGGGTGAGGATGTAACACCCTGTAAAATCATGTCCAATAGTATAGTGACACGTGTCATATATTATTGTAGTCTATTAAAGACTAATAAGGACTAAAGGTGTAAACATGCTCAAAACTAAGCCTCTGAGTGACGTTCTGATGTCAACATGTATAAATCGAGCCTCTGAGTGACTGATATGTAAATATGCTTAGCCTCTGAGTGACTGAAATGTCAACATGCTTAAACTTGGCCTTTGTCTGACAGATATGTCAACATGCCCAGCCTCTAAGTGACATCGGAGTCAACATGCTTATAGTGAGTCTCTGAGTGATCCTTTACTAAGTCCAACTCGCATATGTCCCGTTTGTTGGACGAGAGGGATTAAATTCGTATTTATATAAAAGTCGGATAATGGAGGGATTAAAAGTGTCAACATGTTAATTTATAACTCCGAGTGACCTTTTAACGAATCGAGAGCTCGACAATGTCTGGGCATAATCCCGGGTATGCCAAATATTGGCTACGGATGGCTAAATATGCTAAATAGGTGTTTTATGAGGTTCTAGATGGTTTTATAAGTTAAGGGGCTAAAAGTGTCAAATTTTGAAAACTGACATGGGGCGCTCGCGGGGTGCGAGAGGCAAGGCTTGTGCCTCTCGCGGGGCGAGAGAGGCTGTATCTGCAGAATTTTTGCTTGGCCACCACACAAATTGCCAAAAACCATTTTCTCAAAACCATGGTTTCCCAAACAACTATGCCACGTTTTAGGATACTTGTAAGGTTCCTCTTATACCCCTTAACACCTGGCATCACCTCCTTCAAGCTCTCCAACTATATATAGGTGCAAAGGTTCAACCTTTGAACTTACACCATTCTCATTTCCAAATCTTCTCCATCATGTGGAAGTTCCTAACTGAAAGGAGCGTCCAACTTAGTTCTTTTGCACCCTAGAAATCACTGGTAAGTGTTCCTTCTTTGTGTATTTTCATTTATAGGCTTTTATAGCCAAAAGTCAAGCGTTTTACGGAAAACGCCTTGACTTTCGGTTAAGACCATTATGGTCCAGCTATTGTTCGTAACGAACATGGCTAAGTGATCGTAATAAAGTAGGTGTTAATCCCTATAAAGGGCACCTCCTGAAAATCACGTTTGCTAGACCAATTGACGGGTCAAAGTTTATATATTAAAAAGTCAAACAGGCCATTTTTCGGAAAAACCATAAATTGATCTTATATATGTTATGAAACCTGTTTTGACACTTAAACAAGTTGGTAATAATTATTAGAACATGTTCGGCTCGTCAATTTCTGTTCTAGGGTCGGTTCGCAACCGAAAGCGTAAAGTTTGACTTCTGCTTTGACTTTCTATTCTGACCCGAATTAGATTAGTTAGTTACTGATCTAAGGTTGCATTATGATCGTAATATAATGTAGCATAACCTTATGAGGTTATATTACATGATCATAATCAGAATATGAGTTACGCACAAGTTCCGTAATTATGCCATTTTGACTAAAATGCCCTTTTTGCATAAAACAAGGTTTAAATGATAATGAACTTGAAAATGAGTTTCCTACTGATATAATATTATAAGTAGGATTATTTGGGATGTTAAATCAAATTATATACTGAGTTTTCAAACAGGTCCTTGTATTATGTCGGTAAATGACGATAAAGCCCTTGTGGCTCATAAAATGGTTTTAATCATATCTTTTCAAGGTAAATCTTTTACCGACTGATATGCTCTATTAAATAACATATCTAAGACAGTTTAATCTGACCTTAACATCAGTATTCGTTAACATCGCATAAGTCGTCATTTTACGACATAAGCGTCGTTTCGGATCATAGTATAGTTTTAAACCATATTATTTGACCAAGACTTGTTATCTACTGATATTAAAACTTATTTTAAATATTTATATAGTAGGTATATGATATGAACTCATAATCCCAAATAATTTATAAAGCTATGTGTAAAATGACCAAACTGCCCCTTCGGTGCATAGTTTGGTCATAAAAGATAATTTACAAATATAATTAATATCCTACTGATGTTATATCATAAATAAAATATTTTTCAAGAATACTTATGATTATAAACTTAAATTTTATTCAAGTTCCTTTTAAACGGTAAATAATTACCAAAATGCCCTTATGAGGCATAATTTCGTTTTAAAACTTTAATGGGCATGTAGGTTGATATCCTACTGATATTTTAACTTATTTAAAATATAATGGCATATAAAACTTGTCCGTCACTTATCGGTTACCCGATATCGCTAATATGCGTACGGTTAAGTATATGTAACTATTTTACGGAAATTAACCGAAACGGGTTTAACCTTATCATTTAAGTTTCAAAATCCAGAATGTTTATAGATTACCCATATTATGCAAGTCAAAGTACTTCTCAGGTTTAAACTACATGCTATCCAATCATCGTTTAATCAAGTGTTGTACGTATTGATCATGTACACTATTCGGTCTAAGTCTATGACTTAAATAAAGACCATTAGTATTTAATTAGTTAGCTTATGCCATAATCCAGAATAGAGCCTTGCCGGTAAACGCTATCTGCACTTAGTACTTTTGTGTACGGCTGAGTATTAAAAATTAAAAGAAGACTAGCTCAGGTAAATACAATCGACTTATTTTCCTTATACGGGCTTGGGTTACGGTAAATTATTACCGCTTGGTCGGAAATGAGATCAATCGAATGCCAAATTGTGTCTAGTAAATCCACATATTCCGTTTTAATCAGTTTGTTTGATAACTTAAACATCGGGGTTAAATTGTCGTGTCCTGGATATCCTCGGCTCACATTAGTGAATGGCACAACCTTAGCGCGGGGTGTAGGCATACACCTTACAAACGCTCAAATGCAAATTACCCAAGACGTTGGGGTTAACTCCTCCGTGAGTTCTAAGTGGTGTGTATTTAATCATATCTCGGTCTCTGTACTGGGCCCTGTATGTATGGACAAACATGTGAGTTTGTTAACAAGGTTACAAAGTAACTTTCCCAAGTTATAAAAGATTTTGTGCCTTTTGCACTTAAAAATCATTTTTAAATGTTTTTAAAATGAGTCAGTTGAGTGTATTTACCAGCGAAAGCTGACGTATCGTCCAAAGGCTAAGCTTGCAGGTACAATACGAAATAGGCCGGAAGCTGCTCGGTAGTGAAATAAGAGGATCTTGCAAATCCTTAAGATCTGCCCTAAAGTCTGCTTTATATTCTTTCTTTGTACATTTTACGATCCGCCTGTGGATCTTCTGTTACGAACCGTCTGTATATTATTTTCATTCTTTGAACATTTAGTTTGTAATAGTAATTTAAATCCAAGACTTCCGTTGTGCTTTGTTTAATTGACAATGATGTTATCAACTGACGTCACAATACTCCCCACCCGGGCCCCTCGTGTATGGATTTAGGTTGGAAATCCGGGGTGTGACAATTCAGCACCAACGATGTGATCATACACATTAGGTAGTCAATAAGATCATCAAACCCTCCTTTCCTATGACTAAGCGCATGAGCAATGACGTGTGCAATATAACAGAATGGCGCACTTTGATTCCCTTTCTTGAATGGCGCTGCATTCACAAAACCAGCATATCCCATTCTGTAAAAACATCCCTTGACCATATACTCGGAAAAACCTATAGGATCATCTTCACTATCTTTGAAATCTAGAACTGTCCGGATCAAATCCTCTGTTATCCTCACAGGAATATCAACATCATCAATCTTCACAGCTGACACTATCGCATTATCTTCAGCACTGAACTCTGCCGCATTCCAAATATACTCGACATGAGATCTATAAACCATATGACGATCAGTTAGTGCTTTGGTGATCGGAATTCGAGTCAGAAAATCAAGCACATCTCTGTAAGACACAATCTCCAGTATAGTCTCGTCAGTCAAACAGCAAATGCTGTGAAATGGCGAAAATGTCGATTTGTTGACCTGTAAACAATGAAAGTTCAACCGTTAGAAAAAATTTCAAACTTTAAAAACTTTCAACTTCATCCGTACGAATCATACATTCGTACGAGTTAAGACTTAGACAATAATTCAAGTTTGATACAAACCATTACTCGTACGAATCACTACTTCGTACGAGTGACTTAAGAGTTATACAATTTTCAAAGAGTTGTTCCAAACTTGCTTCGTACGACCCGTTCATTCGTACAAATGAAAAGATTAACAATTTGAAAAACCTGGTTCGTATGAAGAAACCGTTCGTACGAATGTTGAATCGTTCAAAACAACACCAAGTTTAAACCGAACTTAAAACATGTTGTTTTTAGCAAATTGATAGTCGATTTATAGGTTATTGATCCGATATTAATGTTTTTGCGGTCAATTTTAAGTTTACCAGTCCAATCTCCCTAAATCTATGTTTTATGTTCATTAGGTCCAAATCGGGCATTATAACGGCTTAAATATGAGATTAGTATATTTCCCATTGAAAGAGGTGTGCCAATCAACCTCCCCAATGAATCGATACTCAATAAATTGTCAAGAAAAATGAAGTTTCTAAGCTGTTCGCTCAAAAATTCTCTCATTTCGCACTGTAGACTAACATTGCTTCGTGCGAAGTAGATGAGCTTTTATAGAAGACCTAGGTCATTTGTACGAATCCATGGTTCGTACGAATGAACCTCTGCCATTCGTGCGAATTAACGTTTAAACATCATTTCGTACAAGTTAGTGAGACTCGTACGAATCAGATCTGAAACTTATTAAACTTTTGAATTTTTATTTTTCATTTTTTGAATTTTTATGCAATTTTTATCTGTTTAAAGCTCACTCAGTTAACCAAGTCCAAGTTAATGACCCTGGTTATCTGATTTGCCTACCAAGTCCAGGTTAATGACCTTGGTTGACCATGTTTGATCGAAATACATTTATTTTAAAATGTAAAGTTTCAAATTAATGAACTTTATTGATGTTTAGGTAAATTCCTTTCACGATTAGCTCCCAACCCGTAATTTTCAGCTCTCCTCAGCAAGACGTCGCCATGACTTGACCTTCTGATATTTTCATCATTGATAGACTAAAACAAATCTAAAATGCTAAGAAAATGAAAATCTTTTTGAGTTTTTCGAAAGAAACAACATATTTTTGTCAGTTTTGCGTTTTTAGAGGATCATTTCAAGCATATATACATGTCACCAGTACCATTGATCTTGATGAACTCATTAAGCTCTTAAACAAATTTACCAAGATTGCCAATATACTTATCCACTTAAACCTCTTCTCGTTTCTCAACTATTTCAAGATATATTAGGTAATATTAGGAACATGAAATAACTGTGTTTCCCATCTCAGAATATACTCCCGTATCGAGATTCCCAGAATTTCATTTTACATGTGAATATATCCAATTGATATCTGTATATGGGGTGAGTGCGAGACCTTGAGAGCTCAGGTTAGTACTTCCGTACAGACAAAGAGATGAAGGCTCGTCTTTAGGTGGTGTTCCTTAAAGGAATCTTTTGAACTGCAGATGTCGTAAAGATTATGACATATTCATTTTTTATGCAGCTTTGGGGGGAATAATGCGTAAAGTATTATACAAGTTCTAGGCCATTGTTTCCGCAAAATCAGAAGAACTCGGATAATACCCCAGATATCGATCAAATATAAAGACCTAGCATCGCAGAATCTAGCATTCTCTCAAACGAAATTTCGGAGTACTAAGTCCATATATCCGAGAGATGTCGACCCACAAGTTATTCAGTTTTTCTTTTTGGTTTATAGCTTGAAAAATCTTATTGAACGAGTGAAGCCTATTGGCATATCCACAGTAAGACTTGTTTAATTACTTTTTTAAACATTACATTTCTTTAGCATACTGTGACTGTCATTTTTGATATAATATGATCACTCTTTTTCACAAGACCCTTTTTGACTTTTTAAATTGTTTTTTCTTTTCCCAAACTTTCTCCCCCTAAAATCAAAAACATATTTTTGTAGTTTTAGAATGTATAAGAAAGAATGTACGGAAATGCGTCATACCAATGAGAATCATGTTAAGTCGTCGTCATCCTCAAACTCAACCTCATGTATATCCCCTGATGTCAGATTTCTTAACCCATTCAATTTTAAAAGATTTTTAAATCTTGTACGATCAAATGCTTTGGTATAAAAATATACTTTTTGGTCATCGGTGTGGATTTTTTCAATTCTAACCAACTTTTTCTCGTAGCAGTCACGGATAAAGTGGTGTCGAATCTCAATGTGTTTAGTTCGTGAGTGTTGGCATGAGTTTTTAGTGATATCGATCGCAACCTGATTATCTACATATATTGGCGTATCAAGAAATTGCAGTCCGAAGTCTTTCATCTGTTGTTGAATCCAGAGAATCCGGGAACAACAACTGGATGCTGAAACGCATTCAGCTTCACAAGTAGTGAGAGTGACCGCGGTCTGTTTCTTGCATTGCCACGTTACCAAACAAGTTCCAAAGAACTGGCAACCAGCCATTGTAGATTTGGTGTTCAGTTTGTAGCAACCGAAATCAAAATCCGAGTAACCCGCAAGATTGAAGTCGTCATGTCTAGGGTACCACAAGCCGGTGCTTGGAAATCCCTTCAGAGATCTCATGATACATTTGACGGCGAGCAAGTGCGAATCTCTTGGACTTGACTGATAACCGGCGCACAGGCATGTTGGATACATGATATCCGGTCGAGAAGCAGTGAGATACATCAAGGATCCGATCATAGAGCGATAAAGTGTTTCATCGACTTTGGCTCCAATAAGATCTGGACAAATTCCATGATTAGGAGCTAACGGGGTAGATGCTGATTTAGTCCCTATCATATCGAATTTCTCCAATATGTCGTGAACGTATTTCGTCTGATGAATTAAGATACCATCAGGCAACTGATCGACTCATGAAGTCCTAAGAAGAACTTCATCTCCCCATCGCACTGATTTCAAATTTGCGCTTCATGACTTCTTCGAAGTCTTTACACAGCTTGTCATTTGTCGATCCAAATATGATATCAACCACATATATCTGTACAATAATCAAATTCCCATCGGCCTCCTTGGTAAAAATAGTAGAATCTATAGTTCCTCTGATAAAGACGTTGTCTGTAAGATGTCGCGATAACGTTTCATACCAAGCTCTCGGGGATTGATGCAGATCATATAAAGCTTTGTTTAGAAGGTGGACTTTGTCTTTGTGTATTGGATCGACAAACCCTGGTGGTTGGCCGACATACACTTCCTCTTTGACTTTACCATATAAGAAAGCGATTTGACATCCAACTGGTACACCTTGAACCCTTTCCATGAGGCAAAGGCCAAGAATATGCGGATCGCTTCAAGACGGGTGACCGGGGTGTAGAGTTCAATATAGTCTATCCCTTCCTACTGATGAAAACCTTGAACTACGACTCTCGCTTTGTTGCGCACTACGACTCCTCTATCATCTCGTTTGCACTTGAAGACCCACCTAGTGTTTATCTTTTTGTGATGTTCAGGTAAGTCAACAAGCTCCCAGACTCCTAACTTCTGGAATTGAAGCAATTCTTCTTGCATTGCATCCACCCAACTTTCCTCTTTCAACGCGTCTTTCCAATTCCCCAGTTCAACTTGAGAAACAAAACAACTATTAGAAAGTCGAGTTTGAAGTGGAGCAATACGAGTATAGAAACATCTTAGATCCTAATTGATCTGATTGTGAGTTTTCACTCCCGATTGTAAGCTGCCTATAATGTTCTCCGATGGATGGTATGACAAAGTTCACGGCATCACTTCATTTGGAACTTCTACTTTCTCCTGCAAATTTGTGATCACTTCTTTAGTAGCCGGTGCAGACGAAGAAGCTTCATTCCTATTTGATTGCTCAGCTTGAGAATTCAGGAAGCTTTCTATCTGCTCAGATCCTTCATCGGAGCTGGATCCTCCATCATCGAAAGTTGGTTCTTTATCGGAGTCGGCATTAGGCTGTTGCTGAGCAGAGACAGGTTCTTGAACAGAAGATCTCGGACCTTCATCAGACGTGTTGACGGGAAGTGATGGGGAAATCACCAACGGTTGATAAACTTACTCTTGATTAGAAATCTGATGCTGTTGAAAGAGCATAGCAAGTTCTTCAATTGATGACACATCTGGAAGGTCGAAAGAATTCCATAAACCCTCGTAGTTGAACAACCATGGATCCCAGGTTCTACGTTGGCGTCGTATATCTTTGACAATCAACATGTTGCGCAAGAACAACCTGGTTCAGACTCGGCAAGAAAACACACTTTTGAGGAGTAGCATAACCAACAAAGAATCCTTCCAAAGATTTGGCTCCAAATTTACCAACTGAGGCCAATACAGTACACGATGATCCAAAAGGTTCCAGAAATGCAAGGTTAGGCTTTCGTTGATTTAACAACTCGAAACACGTCTTGTTGTGAGGCTTAATTTCAACACATGATTCAAGGTGTAACACGCTGAGGCAACTGCTTCGCTCCAGAAACTAATTGGCAGTTTTGAATCAACGAGCATAGTTCTCGCAGTCTCGATCAGTGTGCGATTCTTACGTTCAGCAAATCCATTTTGTTGAGGCGTGTAAAGAGCACTAAATTCATGAAGAATCCCCTTCTCATTGCAGAATTCGAGCATCCTCTTATTCTTAAACTCTGTACCATTATCACTGCGATTCTCTTGATTGGTAAGTGATATAGGTTTTCGAGCTTTCTGAAAGAGAATCAATAAAGTTTCAAACGTTTCATCTTTGTTCTCTAGAAAGAAAACCCATGAGAATCAAGAAAAATCATCTGTAACAACAAGGCAATATAGATCACCGGAAATACTTTTGACGTTTACCGGCCCGAAAAGATCCATATGTAGCCTTCCTAGAGGTAGCTTGATAGAATTCAGTAGCTTCCTTGGGTGCGATTTCTTATGTTGTTTCCCCTTTTTACAGCTTAGACAATCATCGGATAACTGAAAATTCTTCAAATTAACACCCTCCACTAGGTTGTTGTGAACCAGATAATTCATCTTTCGCAAGTGAATATGCCCCATCTTCCTATGCCATAGAATCGACTTTTCTCAGTTTCTTTAGAAACAAAGCATTGAACCTTCTTTGACGTGGTGGATGCGAACTCATATCAAGAACATACAAAACATTCTCTCTTGGAGCACACATCAGAATCCATTCCTCTGGAATCTTGAAACCCGACTTTAAGATCAAACATTCTTTATCGTTGAAGTGTGTTGTGAACTTTTTATCACAAATCTGCGAAATGCTGAGTAGATTGTTCTCAAGCTCCGCAATGTAGTTCACTTTGTCGAAAGAAACTACTCCATTCATGAGAATTCCCTCACCGACAATCCTTCCGCTTTGTGTTCTGGCAAACCCAACATAGCCTCCCCGGATAGCTTTGACGTCTTGTAAAAACGTAAGCATCCCGGTCATGTGTCGAGAAGCTCCACTATCCACTATCCATTTGACTTTATCGATTGTGGGAGCCCCTACACACATGAAAAGAAACTATTTAAACAATGAAATCCAAGCCTGTTTGGTCTTGGGTGGGTTCGGAATGTCAAATTTCGGACCTACTTTTTTTTATCATTCTTTTTAGGCTTGGTTTGTGTGGAACAGAAGGTTTTGGTTCAACCTTGGATGATTTGACTTTTGGAACCCATTTTTGTGTTTGCAATTTTGCTTTCTTAGTATAAAACTTTGAATTTGAATCCACTTGACGATATTTGGTTGATGTTTCACCAATTTCAAATTTAGAGTGACGTTGAATAACTGGTTTAACATTTTTGTGGGATTCGTTGTTTCTTTTCAGTATTTGTTTTGCCGCAAACATGGGTGCTTTCTGTTTTTCATCCTTAGTGAACTTTTTAGAATTAGAAACAAATTTTGGACTTGTTTGTGAACAATATCGTGCGATATGCCCAACATTCTTACATTTATAACACGTCCTACTGTCCTTATGAACAGAGGTATCCAAAACTTGTTTCTTTTTCGCTTTCTCTATTAAGAAAATCATCATTCAATTGTGTCCCAATGATTTCCTTTTCTTTCTCGGTTGTAGTCCCAAAAACAAAATCGATTTTCTTTGTAAAATTCAAATTTTGGGATCTGTTGTTCATTTTTCACTCCTGGAAACCCAAACCCGCCCTCTTATTTTCAGGATAATCTCTGTTTTTCTGATAGTAGGGTATGTTAACACATTTTTATTTAGAATAGAATTTAACATCATGTTTGTCCAAATCAGAATGTCTTACCTCCACAAGCTTGAACAACTTTTCGACTCGATCCAGATTCACGTTCTGGATAGGAAAATCTGCATTTGAATATAGTTCATCCGATCCATGCATTTGATAAACTATGACATTTGGATCATCGTTTAAAACTATTTTCAGATGTTTCACCCTTAGATTCAGATTTATCAGATTCTTCTTTCAAAACATTTTCAACCACGTTTTTTACCACTTCAGAATCATATTCTTTTTCTGATTTTGTGTAAGTTACATCGATGTTCGTAGGCAGCTCATTAGACTCTTCTGTTTTCAATTTTAAATTGAGCGCCTTCTCCATCCCTGCTGGCTTTTTACAAGCGTAGCTATTGCACATGGGTGGTGGAACACGATCATAACTCGCACTTTTTTTTTACCATTTTCAGATTCTTCATTGTTTTCAATTTTGGGTAAAATGTGATCAATAATGTAAGAGCTTGTTGAATAACTAATTAACAATTTATTAACCCGTTTTGATTCAATTCTTTTCTTTTCAAGCTCACTCTTCAGCTCAATGATAGTATTTAGATGAATATTAATAGCCATTTGTTTGTCCATAACTGTCGCTTTAAGCATCATAAGAGTTGCGTCATTTTCTTTGAGTGCTTTTATGTATTGTTTAACAGAAATATTTAATTTGTCGTATGCTTCTTTTGTGGATTTATAATGACTCGACAAATTGTCTGTTAAACTCTAGAGCTCAGAATAGCGTGTGTCTTCTACAACACATTCTTTACATGGCTCAACACATTTTAGACACGGTTTTTCTACCACTAACTCACTCTTTGACACATTTACCTCGTTGACATTTGCCATGCAAGCCTTGGTTGTGTCATCCAAAAACTTCTCCATATTTTCCTCGACTTTCTCCTCAACTAGCTTCTTTTGCTCTTCACAAGATGATTGTTGACTTGGTGCAAAATAACCTGCAAAAGTTCTTAAAATATCATTAGGCAAAAGGTGTTTGAACGGACTGTTCAAAAGCTCCTCTTCTTCTGATGAAGTGTGATAGTAGAAATCATCTTCTTCAGGACCCTCATCAAAGACGCCCCTGATTCTTCTTCAGGTTCTTCTATAATCTCAGCAACCAAAGACAGACTTTCATTCTTGGAAATATATTTGTTCCAGTTGAAGCCCTCATCTTCTTATGTTACAACAAGCGCTTTATCCTTGGCTTCCGGCTGTCTGTCTTCAATTTGCACCATTCGGGTTCGTGGCTGGGGACGGTGGTAGATAGCCTTCTTGTAATAATCATCAGAAAACAGATTTTGGTTACCCTGGGCTTCCCTGTTCGGACATTCACGCTTGAAGTGTCCCTTCCCCGACATTTAAAACAAGTTTTCTTTACCCGTTATCTCCATAAATCGTTGTGCTCGTCGAATGATAGACGCCATACACCACTTGATCTATTAATTACATCTCTATTGGGTCTATCTGATCGTAATCTTCTCTAGTCATTTCTGAGTTTCCGATTTTCCCGTGACTAGACTATCATATGACTCTAGAACCGAAGCTAGTAAAGACATGTGTTGCTTCGCAGTCTTCTCGTCGAAATTTTGCGCGTTCTGGAAATCTACAGCAATGTTGCGTTGTAAGATCTTCTCATAGGAAAAGATTGATCATTTTGGTTGATCTGAGGCTTGTTTGACCCATATGATGATAGTGGGCTTGAAGACGGGTTAGGATCAACTGATGCAAAGGATTGAAAACCGCTGTTTAGATTTGATGGTGAACTTGGCGTGCTATAGGGTTGAAGGCGGTCTGAATCTTTGGAGACTGGATTTGAGCAGCATGACTGTTCCTGAAATATAGATTAACATCTTGCTGAATTTGGGCAGCTTTATTCTTTGCCATATTTTGCATTTCAAGCTCATGGCCCTCCAGTCTTTCAATAAAACGTGGTAATGAAAAATTACCATACTCTGTTCAATTCCTCAATATGGTCAAATACGTAGACCATTCGCCTTGTGGGAGAGAATCTGCCAACTTATCGACAAGTTCTTCATTGGTCTTCATGATTCCCATCCTTTTCATCCACACCACCAAGTGACAATATCTCTCGATCAGCTATTTACCGTCTCTCCTTTGATCAATGTGAAGATATCAAACTCTTTACTAAGCAATGCCGTTTTGCTCTTCCATAACTGAGCGCTTCCCTGAAACTTCAAACGAAGAGCATTCCACAATGATTGTGCGTCGTCATCATGTTGTAAAACGCCAGAATATCTTCTTTGATGGTTTGCTACAGAATGTTCATCATTTTCTTTTCATTGAGGAATCTCTCTCTTTCAACATCTGAAAATTGAGCTAGAGTCTTCTAGAGGCCATTTTCACCTACGGGCACTTGATATTTGGCTTCAATAGCGAACCAGCATGTAAAGTAATTTGCCTGTACCCAGTTCATGAAACGTTCGCTCGAGCTGTCAAAATCTTCGAGATTCATTAACTTCGGCGGTTTGGAATCGTGCCCATCCCGTTTTCGAGATTAATGTTTTGAGCTGCTATGGTAGTGACTGCTGAGGTAGCAAATGTGTTGTAAAATTCTCAGACATTTTCTGGGAAAATCAAGAAACACACTTCTGAAAAATTTGATTAGATTGCTAAAATTCCTTCGTGAAATTATCAGTTCGTGCGACCATGTTTTGTTCGTACAAATGAAAGATCTGTGCAAATGAGATGATTCACACAAAAAGCTACTCGTGCGAACAAGACATTCGTGCGAGTGACAAAGATTTGCTCGTACGAGTGATATGCTCGTACGAGTGATATGCTCGTACGAGTGATTAGTTCGTGTAAATCACAGATTTGAGTTTTAACTTGTAAACTTTTGGAATTTCTGCTTTCTCGTTCGTACGAATGAATCAGGTGTTTACGGTCAGTTGTTCATGCGGGTGTTCTCTCTACCCATACGAGACAACTATGCTCACCAAATTGCTGAATTTTACCAATTTCGACATGATTACGTTCAATTTTAGATCTGAAATTATGACGGATTGATTAGAATTGAAATAACGTGATATCTAATTTCTAGTCAATTTTGTCCATAATTTCGTCCAAATCCAAGATATGTTCGGGAATATGTAGTAGAAGAAAGCTGAATCTGTGGTGGTAAGCCGTCTGCGGGTGGTAAGTCTACTTGTGAATGGGGGATCGATGCTCCTCTGTTTGAGCAACCGGTTTGATCTAACTCAACTAACAGAGGCAGAATTCATTGTTAGTAAGGTGACAAACAAACAAGTCAGAGATATTATTTAACTGCTTCGATGTATTGAATGACGTGCAAAGTACAACTCGAGACAACAGTTTAACAGGGCTTCGCCTAGCTACCAAGCGTATCAGTTACTGACACCACTACTCTATTTATAGGTCGACATGACTCGTACTAGAGTGTGTAACTGTTGGGACATTGACTCGTGCGAGTGGTTGGTTCGTACGAGTGACAAAGAGTCACTCGTACGAGCCACCTGGACTCACTCGTACGAGCCATGTATAAACATACAAAAATCAAATAAACATTTATAATCTGACATTAAAAGCCCTATACATTTACATGACGTATCCTAGACGTAGGCAATAGACATACTGTATCAACAGTACTGAAGTTTAATCTTGTGCCTAAAGATTGTTGGAAACTTTTCCAAAAGTGAGATGTATATCTAGTATCTCTATCAGATACAATAGATATTGGCACACCATGTAGGGACACAATCTTGTCCACGTACAACTTAGCCAATTTGTCAGAGTTATAAGTCCCATTTATTGGCAAGAAAAGTGCTGACTTAGTCAGTCTATCCACGATGACCCAAATCGTGTCATTACCATGTTTGGTCTTAGGTAACTTGGAATCAAGTCCATTGTTACCATTTCCCATTCCCAAGTGGGAATTTCTAATTGTTGTAGAAGTCCTGATGGCTTGTTAGGCTTTAACTTGCGAACACGTTAGACACTTAGCTACATAGGTGGCTATGGATTTCTTCAAACCCACCTACTAATAATTCTTCTTCAAATCTTGATACATCTTATCACCACCTGGGTGAACTGAGTATCTTGAATTATGTGCTTCCTGGAGGATTAGATTCCTAAGTCCTCCAAAGATTGGAACCCAGATCCTGCCATTAAATCTAAGGATTCCATCTTTTCCAGGCGTTAACTGATCAACAGTTCCGCCTAATCCTTCATTAGGAATATTAGCCTCCAACAGGGCTTGCTTTTGCGCATTTAATAGCTTCTCACTTAAGCTATTTCTGAGCTCAATACTCTTGGCGTTAATCCTAATAGGTTTAACCCTTTCTTTACGAATTAAGGCGTCAACAACTACATTTGCTTTGCCGGGATGTTAGCGAATTTCGCAATCATAATCATTAAGCGTTTCCTTCCACCGGTGTTGTCGCATGTTTAATTCCTTCTGATTGAATAGTTGTTGGAGACTCTTATGGCCAGTGTATATAATACACTTTGTGTCATACAAGTAATGTCTCCATAACTTAAGTCTAAATACAACAGCACCCAATTATAAATCATGGGAGGTGTAATTCCTTTCGTGCACCTTTAATTGTCGTGATGCATAGGCAATCACTTTGCCTTTCTGCATTAGCACATAAACCATGCAAGTGTGTGATGTATCACAGTAAACGACAAAGTCCTTTATACCCTCAGGTAGAGATAACACTAGAGCATTGCTCAACCTTTGTTTTAGAATCTCAAAAGATTCTTGTTGTTTTGGACCCCCAGTCAAATTTAACATTCTTACGGGTCAGGGTAGTTAAAGGAGTGGCTATCCTTGAATAGTTCTCAATGAACCTCCTATAATAACCAGCCAATCCTAAGAAGCTTCGAATTTCTAATGGAGTTTTGGGTACTTCCCAATTCATTATAGCTTCTATTTTGGCGGGATCCACTTGGATAACACGCTCACTTACAATGTGTCCAAGAAATTGGACTTCTCTAAGCCAAAATTCACATTTAGAGAACTTAGCATAAAGTTTCTCTTGTCTTAGCAGTTCTAAAATGACCCGAAGATGTTTCTCGTGATCAACTTGCTAGATAAGTATATCGTCTATGAAGATAATGACAAATTTATCTAAATATGGCTTGGAGACTCTATTCATAAGATCCATGAATGCTTCAGGTGCATTTGTGAGCCCGAAAGGCATCACCAAAAATTCATAGCCCATAACGGGTCCTGAAAGAAGTCGTAGGAACACCCTCTTCCTAACCTTTAGTTGATGATATCATGATCTTAAATCAATTTTGGAGAAATAACTAGCTCCTTGCAACTGGTCGAACAAATCGTCGATCCTAGGTAATGGATAACAATTCTTGATCGTTATCTTGTTCAGTTCGTGGTAGTTAATGCACATCCGCATTGAACCGTCCTTCTTCTTCATGAAAAGAATTGGAGCTCTCCAAGGCGAGGAACTAGGCTGAATAAAGCCTTTCTCAAAAGTTCATCTAATTGTGTCCTTAACTCGTTCATTTCCGATGGAGCCAATCGATATGGAGCTCTAGCTAGGGGTGCTGATCAAAGTAGGATATCGATTCTAAATTCCACTTGCCTATCTAGAAGTAGGCATGGTAGTTCTTCGGAAAGACATCGGAATACTCCAAAATAACTGGAAGGTCTTGAATATTCGGCTTATGCTCGTTAATAGTGACTTGTGCCATGTAAATGACACAACCTTTCCTCAAACACTTGGATGCCTTAAATAACGACACCTTGTCTGGCAATCCGTAGTGTGAATCTCCAGTGATGGTGATCGTTTCACCAGATGGGGTTTTAATTTCAATGTTTTTCTTATCACAGGAAATGCAGGCTTGGTTATGGGATAACCAATCCATGCCTAAGACTACATCGAACCCCGTAAATTTCATTGGCAATAGAGGAGATAGGAATAGGATGATTCTTAATGGATATAGAACATCCATCAAGAATGGAAGATGATGTTTCTAATGTTCCATCAGCGAGTTCTATCTCATAGGTTTTGTCTAGAGTTCTTATGGGTAAATTTAATAGTTTACAAAACCTATGGTCTACAAAAGACTTATCTGCACCCGAATCAAAAAGAACTCTAGCATATACATTATTGATGAGGAAAGTACCTGGTATGACGTTGTTTTCATTAACAGCCTCCCTGGCATTCATCTTGAAAGCACGAGCATTCCCTTTCTTAGCCTCTCCAGGCTTTGTATCATTACTTCTTGGGTTTTTAGGGCAATTATGCTTAATATGCCCTTTCTCATTACAGCCATAACAGAGGGCATCTTTAAGATTTTTGCACTCATGGGTCTTATGCCCTTTTCTTTTGCAAATACCACAGGGTTTAATCTGAGGGTCGGTATTGCATGCCCCCAATGCCTACGGTTACAGGTCTTGCACAAAGGTCGATCATCAGACTTGTGCTGGTTCTTCTTGAACCCAAAATTTCCTTTCTTCTTAAATCTTTGGGAGTTATCATCCTCCTTTTTTCTTTTCCCATTAGTCTCGGTCTTGACTGACTTTTGCCTCACCAAATCCAAGGTGAGGGAGAGAGATAGGTCAACAGCAGACCTGTAGTACTAGGTGAGTAGCCTTTACCATCCCTTTTATTTCGGGTGCTAACCCATTAATAAAACGCGTAATGTGTTTGGGTTCCGGGGTAATCAGATAGGAAAGTAACCTAGATAGGGAATTGAAATCGGAAACATACTTTAGACAATCTAGGTTCTTCATTATGAGAGTCAGGAAGTCTGACTCTATCTTTTCCACCTCATGAGGTGGGCAGTAAGTTTCCTTAACAAGGTCCATAAATTTGGACCATCCCAAATTATACAGGTGTACTTTACCTATAGATTGGACCATCGCCTTCCACCAAATCAGGGCGTCGCCCTTAAAGGACTGTGATACATACTTCACCACATCCTTATCAGCACAACCGTTGATATCCATCTCATCATGCCACATCAAAGCTTCTACAGCTCATTTTCCCCATTGAAGTCTCGGGGCTTGCAGGAGACAAAATATTTATAGGTACATCCGTCTTTAGAAGAGCAGGACCTATGAACAAATTCTATTTTCTTTGGTTCATTCTTCGCATTTGAAGAGTGAACTAGGCTCTCCTTGTGAGCCTGAGGATGGTGGAATAGATAAGGGTTTGGAGTTAGTAGCGGTCGACTCCCTAAGCTTTTCTATGGCCTTTTCCATGGCCTTTCCTACAGCTGCGTCAATGCGAGCTTGGAAGTCATTGTTATTAACGGCTATATTTCTGCGTATTAGAGTTTATATTTCGGTGGCTACTTTGTGCCTCATCCGAGTTAGCCATTCTTCAAAGCTTTTGATTCTAAACACCAAATAAAGTTTTCTCTTAGTCATGGTATTTACAACCATATTGGCTTTAAACATTGGATATACAAATCCATCGCCTAATCAAGCTAGTGTGAAAACATCACAACTCTTAGGCTTATGATATCTATTTTTGGCCTAGGTATCAAAAGGACCATCAAAGGCAAATTACAATTTGGACGTAGTCCATATATTATTAGACAGTGGATCGTAATATCACAATTGACATTGCCATTAGGCAATTATAAATAGCTCATAGGCTTGTCACGAAGGACATATTATTATGGCACATAGGTCTGTCACCAATGGACATAAAATATGGCACATTGGCCTGTCACTAATGGACATAAAATATGGCACATTGGCATGTCAGTAATGGATATAAGATATGACACGTTGGCCTGTCACTAATGGACATAAAATATGGCACATTGGCCTTTCACTAATGGACATAAAATATGGCACATTAGCCTGTCCCTAATGGACATAAGATATGGCACATTGGCCTACATCTCTAATGGATGCCAATTATTATCATCATATTGATGATATTAGTCGGGATCACATTGATCACATAGGCTATATAATAGTTTTTAAGACATGGTCCATTTACCTAGACGGTTAGTGTGGTTCCTCAAGTCACACTACCAGGAGTATGAACATTCTTGAATGTTAACATAAAAGTACCTTATTGGTTGATTAATAGTCCTGGTCGCATTGACCTTAATGACTTGGAGGCTTGAACTTAGTCCACCACCTATGGATAGAAGGATAACTTCCCTTAACTATCATGATAAAAGACCCTTTCGTCCGTAACTATCATTTATAAGCTGGCCAAATATGTGGTCTATGTCACTTGGCTTAATCAAAACCGTTAAGATCCTTTTTAGAATTATATAGAAGAACATAAATTTCGATTAAAATCGAGACGTTCTCTTGAAGAGGATGAATACATATACACACACACATACACACACACACACACATATATATATATATATATATATACATATATAATTCCAAAAATATTCCATTAAAAGCCAATAATTACAATACTAAAAGAAATGAAATAAACTGTCCACGCAAGGACTAAAGAAACAAAAATGTCCGCACAGGGACTTAAGGAAATAACAATGTCCTCGCAGGGACTAATTATATTAGACAAGACTTCACTCGTCTTTCTTTCCCTTAACAAATTTGGAGAGCTTCTTAAAGAACTTGTTCGTCTTCTTCTCCGTTTTCTCCGCTTGTTGTTGCATTTCTTTCATTTGTTCTAAGGACTCATTTATGGCCTCGAGTGGCGGCAGAGGTTGTGGTTGTGGTTGTGGCATAATAGGGTACTGGTACCCATAACTTGGATATCCAGTAGGAGGATAAACAGGTGGGAAAGGAGACGGGTAAAGTGTGTTGTGCATAACCGCTTGCATGTAAGGGTCGTGCGAAAGGCTTGATAATCAACAGGGGTAGTTGGGTTAAAAGGATCATATCCAGAATTATCCGGATATGTTGGGATAGGGTTATTATAACCCGATATTTGTGGTTGAACTATAGGTGATGGTGTTGGTTCCATCACAGGTGAAGTATTAAGGGGTCCACCCATTTGTGGGTCCTCTTGAATGGTAGGGTAGGATTTAGCAATGGTGGTAGCGAACCCGATCGTTGACCTGCACGTACCGACATACGTGCTCCACGTTTCCTCCTTGGTGGCTCAGGTGGTGGTTGATGTTGTTCCACCGGTTCCATATGAATGTCTTCTTGCATAGAAGGTTGTTGGGAGTGATGGGAAGGAGTATTGGCAAAGGTGAATTGGTTCCAATATTGGTCCCACTCGTTAGGACCTTGGTATGGGGATCCGGCATAAGAATTCGAATCGCTCGATATCTCGATGGGATGCACATTTGAACCTGACGGCGGCATCTCTGGGTCGAAGTTCTCGTCCATAGGGTTGGGTTGATCTAACTTATTCTGATCAGCTGGGGGTGTGTTAAAGTATTGGTTGGGGTTAAACTCATCATGGTAAGAATGATGCGAGTGATGGGAATGGTGTGATTGGTGCGAATGGTATGAAGGATATGAGTTTTGGGTATGGGTAGGCGAATGTCGTGATAATGGCCATGAATCCCCCGAATCTTCATAGGGGTTCAGGTGATGGGGATGAGAAGGAATATGTCCTGAGGGTCCCCCCTCATTGGTCCTTTGCCTCTTCCTCGTACACGTGGTGGCATTTTCGTGTTAGAAATCAATTCGAGCGTCTGTGAGGTGTATGCCTACATCTCGCGCTAAGGTCGTGACCATTATATAATGTAATGAGCCGAGGATATCCAGGACACGGTAGTTAACCCCCGATGTTTAAGTTATCAAACAAAACTGAATAAAACGGAATATGCGGATTTACTAGCCACAATCCGGCATTCGGTTTATCCCATTTCCGACCAAGCGGTAATAGTTTACTGTAACGCAAGCCCGTATATGGGAAATAAGTCGAGAGTATTTACCTGAGCTAGTCTTCGTTTAATTTTAATTTATATCAGCCGTACACAAAACCACTAAGTTCAGATAGCATTTAGTGGAAGACTCTAGTCTGGATTATGGCATAAGCTAATCAATTAAATACTAACGGTCTTTATTTAAGTCATAGGCTTAAACCGAGTTGTGTACATGATCAAAACGTATAACGCTTGATTAAACGATGATCAGATAGAATGTAGTTTAAACCCGACAAGTCTTTTGACTCGCATAATATGGGTAAACTATATACATTCTGGATTTTGAAACTTAAATGCAAGGTAGACCCGTTTCGGTTAATTTCCGTAAACTAGTTACATATACTTAACCGTACGCATATTAGAAATATCAGGTAACCGGATAAGTCATGGACTAGTTCTATATGCCATAGTACTTTAAAAAGTTGTAATATCAGTAGGATATCAAATTATATGCCCGTTAAGGTTTTAAAACGAAACTATGCCTCATAATGGCATTTCGGTAATTATATACCGTATAAAAGGAACTTGAATATAGTTTAAGGTTATGATGATAAGTATTACTTTATAATATAGTACCAGTAGGATATTAATTATATGTGTAATTTATCTTTTATAACCAGATTATGCACCAAAAGGACATTTTGGTCATTTTACACATAGTTTTATAAATTATTTGGGATTCTGAGTCCATATCATAAACTTACTATAAAAATGTTTAAAATAAGTTTTAATATCAGTAGGTAACAAGTCTTGAGTGATAGTTATGGTTAAAACCATACTATGCGCCGATGAGGCGATTATGTCGTAAAATGACGATTTATGTGATGTTTAATGAAAAACTGATGTTAACTTTGAGTTAACATGCTTAGATATGTTATTTAATATAATATATAGTAGAATAAAGATTTGATATAAAAAGGTATGATTAAAACCGTTTTATGAGCCACAAGGGCTTTATCGTCATTTATCGACATAATACAAGGACTTGTTCATAAACTCAGTTTATAATCATGTTTGAATCCCAAATAATCCTACTTATAATATTATATCAGTAGGAAACTCATTTTAAAGTTCAGTATCATTTAAACCTTGTTTTATGCAAAAAGGATATTTTAGTCAAAATGGTATAATCACGGAACTTGTGCATAAACTCATATTCTGATTATGATCATATAATATAACCTCAGAGGGTTATGCTACATTATATTACGATCATAATGCAACCTTAGATCAGTAACTAACTAATCTAATTCGGGTCAGAATCGAAAGTCAAAGCAGAAGTCAAACTTTACGACTTTCGGTTGCGAACCGACCCTAGAACTGAAATTGACGAGCCGAACATGTTCCCACATGTTCTAATAATTATTACCAACTTGTTTAAGTGTCAAAAAAGGTTTCATAACATATATAAGATCAAATTATAATATATCCGAAAAATGGCCTTTTTGACTTTTTAATTTTTAAAATTTGACCCGTCAATTGGTCTAGCAAACGTGATCTTCAGGAGGTGCCCTTTATAGGGACTAACACCTACCTTATTACGATCACTTAGCGATATTCTTTACGAACAATGGCTGGACCATAATGGTCTTAACTAAAAGTCAAGTCGTTTTTCGTAAAACGCTTAACTTTTGGCTATAAAAGCCTATAAACGAAAATGCAAGAGAAATGAACACTTACATGTGACTCCTAGGATGCAATAGAAATAAGTTGGATGCTCCTTTCAGATAGGAACTTCCAAAGGAAGGAGATAGAGTTGTGAATGAGAAAGGTGCAAGTTCAAATGATGAACCTTGGCACCTTTTTATATTTAGAGAGCTTAAATGAGGTGATGCCAGGTGCTAAGGGGTGTAAGAGGGAGCTTACAAGTGTCCTAAAATGTGGCATAGCTGTTTGGAAGACTATGGTTTCGATTTAATGGTTTTTTGGCAATTTGTGTGGAGGCCTAGCAAATTTTCTGCAGACACAGGACTCTCGCGCGGGCGCGAGAGGCCCTCTCGCGCCCTATGGGCAGATTCAAATTTTGTCACTTTTAGCCCCTCAACTTAAAAACCCTCCTAAAACACCTTTATAGCATATTTAGCCCTCCGTAACCAATATTTGGCGTTCCCGGGGGTATGCCCGGACATTGTTGAGCTCTCGGTTCGTTAAAAGGTCATTCAGAGGTATAAATTAATATGTTGACACTTTTAACCCCTCCATTGTCCAACTTTTGTATAATTACGGATTTAATCTCTCTCGTCCAACAATTGGACATATGAGAGTTGGACTTCGTAAGGAGCACTCAGAGGCTCATTATAAGCAAGTTGACTCCAGTGTCACTCATAGGCTTGGCATATTGACACAATGGTCACTCAGAGGCTATGTTTAAGCATGTTGACACTAATGGTCACTCAGAGGCTATGTTTTTATGCTTGTTGTCATCAGAAGATCACTTAGAGACTTAGTTTGAGCATGTTGACGCCTTTAGTCCCTATTAGTCTTTAATAGACTTAAAATAAAAAATACGACACGTGTCACTATATTATTGAACACGATTTTACGGGGTGTTACATGCTCAAACAAACGTTGATGATGGATCATTTGAAATGAATAATAGGATAAGATATATAAATTATTCTATTCGTAAGTTTATTATGTGCATTTGATACTTCAAGATCTTATATAATCTTTTCATATTAATGTGCGTATACTTAGTATAAATACTTTTGAGATCACGAACGCACACGTATATAAATAGTTTTTTTTAATTCTAATTATTTTATCAAGCTTTGTGGTATTTATAGAATGTTTAGTTAGTGGATTCAACGTGCATCTATTTCATACAACTAACCTCCATTTAATCAAATATAAATGTCACGTATATTCAAGACCTCAAACCATGAGTTTATTATAAATCTAAATCGTATTCCTCTGCTTATCTAGATTTCACATGTTATTAATTCAAATAAATTAAAAATCATTTAAAACAAGATTGTTTCCCAAGTTTGAGACATTATGACATACTTTAACTAAAAGCCTACCAATATGAATAAAAAGAAGAATAAAAAAAGAAACAAAAAAATTAGCTTTTGAACCACCCACCACCAAATTTTGTGCCCAACTTTTCGCACATGCTATTTACTTGATGAATGGTCCTATTATATAATTAACCATGTCTTTTACTTGAATTTTCATAAGATAATTATGAAGGGAAATCAAACCTTACAACTCTTGTATCCTTTTCTTTTTCCTGTCAGAGTTATATCTAAGTCAATACTCCATGTAAATCCTTGATTGATTTCTTCTATTGATTAGACCTTGCATTTGCAAGTCCTTTTTCATCTCTGTTGACAATTACTAAAACCCATTCCTACACACTACCATGCTTGACTTTTCATAAAATTCCACTCAAGTGTTGGATAACTCTTATACACTCAAAAGTTGTGGAGGTTGTTGCGGCGGTCATGGGTTGCCGTTGTTTGAGGCGCCACTTTTGATTTCTTAGAGAGTGAAAAAGAGGGTCACGATGGTGGAATTGTGATGGTCGAGATTGTGGTGTTTTCTTTTTCTACTATAACGCTTCGCATTTCTGTAGTTTCCATATTTAGAAAGTTGTATTCATATTTCTGTTTCTATTTTTAGAAACCTGTATTCGTATTTTATTTCCAATCTTGTAATCGAAACGTTAATCATAATGTAATTCACTTTTATACATATACATGTTACATACTTGTGTTATACGCAATCAATCAATGATTATGTGTTTATGCGTGAAACCGAGACTCTAGATACTTGAAAATATCAATCATATATGCATCACACTCATACAATACTTTGTTAAACCTTGAATACCTAAAAATAAGCTAAAATATGAGAAAACGACATAAAATAACTTAAAAACAAAGTTCAGGGCTAAAAATGGACAAAATGAGAAAGTTGGAAAAAATGACTCGTCGTGTCACGTGACGGGAACATGTTGGATTGTCGCGTGGCCTGAGGCGCGTTTTTCAGCCAGATATGTCTTGCTCGCGGATTGGACCTCTTTTCCACCTCTTTTCTCCTCCAATTATCTGCCAACCTCTTTTAAACCCTAATTACCCCATTATAAATACCACTCATCTCCACTTCTCTAAGACTTTTCCACCTCAAACCCTCTCTCCATACACCTCTTGTGTTCAAAGTGAGTTTCAACTCATTTCTCCTACTTATTCTTCTTGTTTTATCAAATCACTTGGATAACCTCTAAGATTGTTACCAATGTTCACCATGGTTTAACAAGGTGGTACAACTCCAGAAATGGTGTCCAAAGTGGCTAAAACTTTCGATTTTTAACCAAACTTTTCATACATGTTCATGTTCATCTTGTTCTTGTAAGAATCCTACACCTACCTTGCTTATAACCAAACCTATGGTTATGGGCTGGAATAGGGGTAATTCCCACAAGTTTAAAGGTTCAAGAATCTCCCAAACTTTCTATTTTAACAAGGTTCCAAGCAACCTACAAGTGTTGAGACCATCCAAACTCGTAATCCTCAAAATGGTGAAATTTGTGTTTTGGCGAATGTGTGAACCATGGAAGCTTTGGCTATCCAACTTTGTTCCACTACCTCACTTGCTTGATTTGTTATTTATCTTCATACCACTAAATCTCAAAACAATTTCCAAACAAAGGGACAAGGCTACATCACGTCCCTAACACTCTCCATGTTTGGGATGCACGCATCTAGCTAGCTCACTTGGTTGTTTTTAGATCTAGTAGTTTTATATTCTTATCTTTACATTCATGACCAACCGAAATCATCAACAAAGTTGATGATTTTGTGCTTTAGTAAATCATATAATGAGGTATAATGGATGCTAATCGTCCTACATCATTCCATGACCATCCTTATGGCTCCTTAATAATACTTCTCACACCCCAACCGATGACAGAATCATCGGATTTAGATGAATGAGATTGCATGAGAATTCATAACACTAATGTGACAATATTTAATTCAAAACCGATGTCTTTCATAGATAATCATTGTCAAGCACATTACAAGAAAACAGAATACAATAATTGGAAAATTTAAAGTACGGCAAGATTCATTAATAATACAATAACATAATCTAGCATTTATACATGCGTCCTACTAGATTTCGTCAATATCAACATCATCAACCTGCAACATGTTTAAAAGTATAGTTCAACACACAAAGCATTGGCGAGTACACAAGTTTAATATAGCATAAGTATGTAAAAGATTTAAACGAATCCGCATGGCAAAAATAGTTAACTAGATTAATGTAATCATGGCATACAATTATACAAGTCAACCCTCTGATTATTGCATGAATTTAAAAGACTTAATATGACCACAAGACTACGGGTGGTGCGTTACTCTTATAGCACTATACATGTTAAGGGGAGGCTCGTACGAAGTTAATGACAAGTGAATCACATAAGAATGTTCCAAGAATACAAATCAAGTATCACGTATTTTAAGCATGCATGTATGTATGGATTATTTGTGTTTGCATAAAGTATAAGTGTGAATATGTAGTTTTGATAGTTTAAACATATTGCACCCAAAAGTGTAAAGCGTAAAAAGGGCGTTCGATTGTACTCACGGTTTTACAAAGCTTTCCATTGGTAATTATGTGAAGAGTTAGAGAGTTGGAGGATGGAACATCGAGGTCATCCTACATGGGGTAAACGAAGATTCGGATTGGAATTAAAGTGCAAAAGGTATTTATGCACAAAGTAATTATCTAGTCTTAAACACCCGTTTTTTGACACTATAAGTCCCATAAGGGTTGATGTGATTTCATAGGTCAAGTTACCCATTAGAATCGTAACGAGAGTTCAAGACTTAGATAATATAACCTATTGCCATGACAAGTAACCATCTGATTGTCATCAAGGGTTCGGTTAAATATACGTTTATATATATCGTATATAGTTTACATAATAATTCTAAGTTAAGTCCATCAAGAGTATTCATAGATTGTCGTGTAAGTCAAGCATGGAGGATTAACCTCATTGTATAATTCGCCAATACACAAATCATCACAAGTATGATTCGGATGGTCATGAATGAAAATGAAATGTACAACTTCTTACTATATCAAGTAGCCAAGTAAGCTTTAACCCGGGTGAGTCATTCCCAACATGGAAAGAGTCTAACTAAGCGTCGGAGGCTAGACAGGGTTAAGTTACTTTAAGTCTAGCAAACTACTTGAGATAGCAAGGTTAAAACATCATGTGAGGTGGTGAATGAAGTTAGGATAGCCGAGGCTTCCAAATATTCACACATATACCAAAACACAAGTCTTGCCATAAGAGTTATGGCAAGCTCGGATGGTTTCATCACTTGTGGGTCGTATGAACCTTATTAAAACATAAAGTTTAGAGGGTAATTTACACCTCTAACTAGTAAGAATCGATCTTGGACAAGCTTACTAACCATAGACTTGGTTAGTAGCATAGGAAGTACAAGATTGCATGAGAAAACACAAGTTCAATAAATGTTTACTTTAAAATCTTCCATGGTAAACCTGTGGAAACACTCCTAAAGGTGTTCCAAGCTTTGTAGAGGAAGAAAAAGTGAAGAAACATGGAAGAAAATGAAGTAAAGTGCTCACTTTTGCACTTAGAACAATCTGACTTTTCAATATTTGCAACTGATTTGAGAGTGTTTTGAGAGTGTTGGTGAGTTTGGAAAGTAAAAATGGGTGAATGGAGGCTTGTTTATATCGAGAGGAGGTAGGGTTTTGTGTTAATGGAGGTTAAATGGTGATTGGGTAAGAGGAAAGGTGGAGAAGATGGCCAATCTGCTGAAGGGAAATAACCCGCTGCGGATTATACTCCTTCGCGTTACGCGAAGCAAGAAGGGGGAGGGCGTTGCGTGACACGGCGCCTCCTTATCCATTTGAAGTTTTGTTTTTTCACAATTTGGCCCCTAAACTTCTTATAAGTAATCATTCATGCATAAACTTTAGTATTTAACAAGTTTTTAAGTATGCACAGCGTATACAAGCATAACTTTGAGTATCGTGAATGTGTATATAAGTATTTGCACGTATAAATAGTATCAGAGCAAGTATTTACGACTGATTGTATGTAAAACAAGTATGAGTTTGCGTGAGAGATGAATGTATATAATTTGAACGTATGACAAGTATGTATAATTTATGTAAAATGATCAAGTTTTATTACGATCAAAGCCTCAGATTACAATAATTGGAAAAGAAATACGATTACAAGGGAATAGAAGTTACCAAGAATAGAATTCATGACAAATTCTTTAAATAAATAAAGTTACAAAAAACGAGCCGTTACAATACTAGACTAACTATAATACATGAACTCTAAAATGAATCATCATTTTAACCAAATTCATAGTTAAAAGTGATGTATTATGGTATTATTATCTTTAAGTAAAGGTTCCTCAAACTTGGACTTCCAATGGGCGAATTAGTGCCCATGAAACATATGCGGTTATGGTGTCCAAAATGAGTGCCTTAACAAAGATAACTTTATGTTTAAATTCGTATTTCATTCCATATTCATAATCATTATTCTAAATCCATAATTCACCAAACTCACACACCTTCGTTCCCTTTGTACGATGACCTCAGTATTCCTAACTTCTCAAGACTACTTACTTGCGTTTTAAGAAGCTTTTGCAAGCTTGAGTATACATGACCCTCTTTTCGTTTTATACTTTTCTGGGTGCAAATACTTATACATAAAAAAATCCGATATACATGCTTATACGTTTATACTTAGGAATACATGCATGCTAGAAGCGATTCTTGCACTATACTTTGTCATTAACTTCGTACAAGCCTACCTTAACATGTATAACGATATAGGAGTAGCACACCACCTATTGATGGGTCGATGTTAAGAAATACAATCATATATACAGTCTCATCATTGCGACGACAAGATTACGCTAGTGGAATCTTTGGGTTGACACGTATGTGATGCATGCAAGTTCATGTTATGTTTATGCCTTAGTATACGTTTCGCCATGTGGATCTCGTTAAATTCTTTTATACTTATGCTAGTACACCAGACTTGTATGCTCACCAATGCATTTTTGTATTGACATATTACTTTAATATATATTACTGGAGCATGGTGATGATGGGTTGAAAAGAAATCTAGTAGCAGGGATTAGAAACGCACTTTAGTTTAAACTATGTTTTGTTGTTTTAATTATTATGTTGTTTCTATTTGCTTCCAAACAATGTATTCGAATTTGTTGAAATGAAATGAAAATTGTTATTTCAATTATTGTCACAAGCTAGTAGTTATGAAGTCTCGAGTATTATTACGTTTTCGTCTCACTCGATGTTTCTGTCATCTGTTGGGATGTGACATATGTATTATATTCAAAATGACGACAGTGGATTTTATCATAAGTCCTTCAGTAGTTGAGCGTTCTTGGGCGCAACCCACCACCATAATGCCCTATAGCGCCCAGGCACACTGCCCCTGGGCGTTATTGCTTGAGATTTTGAAAGCCAACTATGGTGAACATGGCGCTACATATTTGTTTTCCCTCACACACATACACACATATATATACGTGTGTGTGTGTGTGTATATATATATATATATTATAACAACACACTACACACTCAAGTTATATAACCCTACTATCTTACGCGTTTCGCCACATAACCCTCCACTGGGCTCCATAAAGCTCTACCACTACACATCACATGGCCTAATAAAAAGGAGTTAAGGACCAACGTATATGAAATATGTTAATGAAAAGAGTTAAATGCCATTTTAGTCCTTGTGGTTTGGGCTATTTTGTTAGTTTATTCCAAAGGTTTCATTTTTCGCATTCCTTGTCGGGTAAGTTCCGATCCGCACGAAAGGCGCGTGGGTCTGAAAAGGTTTCACCGTTACCATTTTAGTTCAATGGGTTAACTTCATCCATTTTTTTCTATTAACGAGAAGGGCAATTGGGTCATTTTATATGTAACTCTGTTAACTAGAAGGGCAATTCGGCGATATAAAATGACCGAATTGCCCTTCTTGTTAACAGAAAAAATGGATGAAGTTAACCTAATGGATTAAAATGGCAACGGTGAAACCATTTTGGACCCAGATGCGAAAATTGAAACAGTTAGACTAAACTGACAAAATGACCCAAAGCATAGGGACTAAAATGCCATTTAATGACTAACACGTTTTCTTTTTGAGTAATATTATATTTTACTACTTTTTTATATAGATTATAATTATAAGATATACATTATACAATGAGTGTCATTAATTTGAATTAGTAGGGCAATTATAGGAAGAAATCCCATATTACTTAAGAAAACAAAGAAACCCAAATGAATGGACCTCCTTTTGCTATGCTGATGTGGGTGAGCGTGGTTATAATTTTTGTTATATTTTAAGCACTTTTTACTCATGGATCAAGCTTTAAATTTATAAAACACGATACAATACTACCCTCTACACACGTTAGGGCAAGTGCACCCATCATAGACGTAGTATAGTGATGGTAAGATACCGAGGTCGTCCAAGGATATAAGAGCTTTTAATACCGGCTTATCTTTAACGTCTAATCTAACCAAATTTTGATAAAAGTTTTGAACGTTTTAAAAGATAAAAACTAAATGTAAGAACGTAAATAAGTAAATAAAAACAAATAGACAAGAAAGAATCACTTGTTTTAGACTCCTCTTTTATATATCATTTGATGAATTCCGCACTTTGGGCTTTTTAAGAGATTATCTTAGTTATAGTAGTAAGCCCTACTTGTGAAGGCAACGTTACCCTCAACCTATTGGTCTCAGTCAGAAGGGTACAATCTCGCAAGGTCGGAATATTGAAAGATAATTAATTAAGTTATTAATGCGAAAAGTGGTAGGCCCCTCTTGTGAAGACAACGTTACCCTCAGCTATACTGGTCTGAGTCAGCAGGGATACATTCCCGCAAGGCCGGATAAAGTTTTAATAGTAGTTTATTTATAAGGGGTTCAAGCCGTTCTTACTTCCCCTGATTTGATGCTATCTGCCTCAAGGGAAGTCCTAATAAGCTTGAACCAAGTCCTCGCAGGATCTATCACTGAACGAGACAAGAAATTTACCTAAACACCCTTCTAACCCTTTCCAGGTAGTTACTGCACTTTATATAGAGCGTAAAGACATGAATGAGTGAATCAATGAAACATGAAGAAATGTTTAAATAAAGTTCACTTTCAATATAAAAAACTAATTATTAAAGTCATTAATACATACCCAAATAAAAAGTTGCCAAAGGTTGGAAATCAAATGTAATACATAAAATATTTGTCTTCACCAAGTGAGGTAAGAGATTTAGCCAAGCATGGCCTTTGTTTGACAAGAACTCTTCCGATCAATCTTGGATCCCAAGACTACTACACACTCTAAAAGATGAAAGATGAATGATAGTGGTGGGTGTTGGTGTTGTAGTGGTGGTGGACTGATGGCAAGTGTGAGAGAA
This sequence comes from Scalesia atractyloides, assembly GCA_947069175.1. Taxonomy (NCBI): domain Eukaryota; kingdom Viridiplantae; phylum Streptophyta; class Magnoliopsida; order Asterales; family Asteraceae; genus Scalesia; species Scalesia atractyloides. The sequence goes on along the minus strand of CAMTDV010000027.1, from coordinate 67,151,972 downwards.
GTGGTTTGCCAAGGGGTGCCTTTCTTCAAAGCCAATCACCTCTATTTATAGCTGAAAATAGAAGGCGACCACAGCCCCGTGGTGGACTTTTTCTCTCCCTTCATTAACTGTAGATGTCAGGTTTTTGTACCAACACGCCCCGTGGTGAGAGAGGACGGCCCTGTGGTCAGTGTACTTACTATACTATCTCAGATTCTGTGAATCTTAGAGTTGGCCACGGCCCGTGTTGAGCTGGCAGGTCCCGTGTTGGTTGTCCTTTTCTGTTGTCTTTTCTACAGAGAATCTTGACTGGGCACGGCCCCGTGCCAGAGCTTATGTCTTTATTATTTTTGTTGTTTTGATGTGATTGGGGGGTCGGCATGTCGTGTCAATCCTTCTTCTTTGTATTTGTGTTGGTTTCTACTCTTAATTTGTTCCTTTTATTCGTTTAAGCTCTTTTGATCCTGTAATTTAAAACTAAACAAAGAAACATGCTTTTCCAACATTAGTACCGAAAAATGGTTGATTTTATGCCTTGTTTGACGTAATTTATATGTTGCATTTTGCGCACATCACACGTGTTACACCTTTTTGCATACATGTTACATGTGACAATTAGAGGCTGCCACGTGTTACATGTCACACCCCGACCCGCAGCGGAAAAAGGTGATCGGGGCATGATTGGGTTATCATCAAAGCTCATGACATTTATTTTAACGTTTCATATTCATTAATACAATTTAATGGAAATTTACAATCATAATTACATCAATGACCTAAACATCACACTAAGCTTCTTTGTTTTCTTCTAAGGCATTTCCTAGTTTTCCTTGCTTCATCTTGTTCACCTGTATCATGTGTAAAAGGGTTTTTGGATCAACAAAAAGTTGGCGAGTGAATCCTATGGAAAACATTTGAACAAGTTTATTTAATTGATTATGAAATAAAGTGCACAACCACACATGAGTAAAAATAGATGTAAACTTATTCATAAATCAATTTAATATTAAACAATACACACATGAACAATAATGGATCGTTTAGAGGCACGCGTTGCTCAACTCGTCTCTCACAAGGAACTGATGGGCCTAATGAATGAATTGGATAAACATGATAATATGAAAGACATAACTACAAACAATATAAACTCAATACTACACACATGAACAATAATGGATTTGTTTTGAGGCACGCGTTGCTCAACTCGTCTACCACGAGGAACTGATGGGCTTAATGCATGAATTGCGTATAAGTGGACAAAATGAAATACATAATTACAACAATAATAACAATCTAAGTTTAGATCACGATATGGTATGGCACAAGTTTAAATAAACGAGTTAATTATTTTGTGACACATGACACACTCCAAAACGTGTAATTAAAAAGGGGAGTTGTAAGATTCACTCACAGTGGGTGCATTCGGTTGATGATGTTGAATGCACGCGAAGTGGTTTTTAACCACGAGTGAAATTAACCTAGATAATGGCATAATGTTTCGGTAAGTAAACGGATTTTATTAATCCATTTTAGTAGGATTGTTGGGTGTATTTTTGTGAGTTTAAGGCTATTTTCTAACCTTAAAAATGTTATTTTTAAGTATTTTTAATTAAAATAAATAAATAAAAATAATAAAAAAAGTTGACTTTTTTGACCGTTGACCGTTGACCATTGACCATTGACTTTGACTGTTTGACCGGTTCGTATGCGTGTAAGTGTGTGCTGAGTGAGGCTCGAACCCGAGACCTCCCGTACGCGTGCACGCAGCTCTACCAACTGAGCTACGTGTCTAACCCGAAATATTTCTGTTTTTAATTATATTTATATATTAATTAGATTAATCAGAAAATCCTTTATTTTTTAAAAACGATTTTAATCCAAGACTCGGTGCGCTCCACAGGTCTCGAACCCGGGACCTGTGGTTTATGCTAACACACAGTCCACCGCTGGACTGTGTGTCCAACTTGTTAACTAAACTGATTTTTATTATACTTAAATACAAACTAAGTATTTTCATTTCTGACTTAAATAAAAAGTTTGATAATTATCCGGGCCGGTGCGGTAGCCCGGACTCGAACTCTTGTCCTGTGATTTAAACATACACACAGTCCACCACTGGACTGTGTGTCTAACTTGGTTATTATTCCGGTTATTATTAAACTTAACATGTACAGCGTGACTCCGGTTCGGTTAACAAAAAAAAAACATTTTTATTAAGGCAGCATGCGTGGGACAAGATTCGAACTCGAGACGTTAGTGTGTTTAATGTGCACACAGTCCACCGCTGGACTGTGTGTCTAACCCGAGTTATAACTTGATTTTAATTATACTTATACACAACTGGAACTTCGTCTTCTTCGTTAGATTTTAACCAGAATCGGAAGTCCGACTGGTTCGATGTTTTAATCGTGTTCGTTAGCGTTTTTCAGTTAATTACAGGTGAGATATAAATAAAAAGAAAGAGAAATTAGGCGTAAGGTATACCGACTGGACTCCTCTATTTTTCCGGCAGAACTCCGGCGACAGCAACAGGTTCCGGCGTCGTGTGTCTTGCAGCAGCGAGTCTTCAGAAAGCTTGAAAGGATGTGGGTGACTTCGGTATAAGCTCAGGGGGTTCAGTAAAGCTCAGAAGTGAAGGGTTCGGTTTTCCGGCGAGGTACAGAAGTTTTCCGGCGAGTGAAATTACGTCGGGTAAAGGTGCGGTTTTGAGCGAAAAAGCTTGCAGAGGTTCGAGAGGGTATTTATAAGGCAGGTCGTCGATGAATTTGGTCCGATTTCCGACTTGATTCAAAGTCATTACGTTTTCCGGCGGTTATAGTTTGTGTCGCGGACTCAGGCGTCGGTTATAACCGATGTCCTAGTAAATGTTTACGTTATAACTGAAGATATCGTAATTTCTTGGCGAGTTCGCCGGGATTTCCGACGACTGAAATTTGGGCGCCGGTTTGAATTCGGAAAACATGTTATGAATTAAATGACTCTAATAATTAACAAAGAATACAAGTGGCGCAGTGGTTGAGTGTGTGTGCGTTAAGTTTGACCCGGCTGACTGACCCGGGTTCGAAACCCGGCAGGGCCAAATTATTTTTATTTTCTTATTTTTAACAGTTTTTCAAAAACTAATTATATATTCCCATATAATAATTAATTATGTATCGTTTAAAATTATTTTGGGCATTAAATTCGCAACGAAATTTTTAACTGATTGTTCGGTTAATAAACGAAGCGGGTTTGGTAAAATCCGTTTTTGACGGATGTTACATTACATAACAACTTTTACTTTTTCAGAAAAGTTAAGCCGCTATCGTTCTGTTCGGAAAAGTCAAGTCCGTTTGGCCAGTTCGCTTAGGTGATCCTCCCTAATCTTCCCTAACGTTCAGAGTTGTTCTGGTTTGAAAAAGAAAAAAGGTCGACTTAGGCTCCTTCCCTTCTGCATAGTTGCGGTAGCAGGTACTAGTCCTTTTGGTAAGCGTAAGCATTTCATAATCAGAAAAAACTAGATATTAAAATCCCGGTATCAGTTACAATGCTCACTATTACGGATCCCACGAAGCTCCCGCTGAAGCAATTGTTGCTGTGGAGGTAGCTAAATTACCTATCCGCTATAGACGTAAAAGAGAAAGAACCTCTTGGTGGAGTCCAGTCCCTGGGCGGTTCTCGGTTTTTTAGGGGGATTAGGCGACAATTGAAAGAGCTGCTCGAAAGCTTGATGAACAAGGAAAAATCCGATATATCTTTATCTATTTTATATGTCTTTTTCTTTTTCTATAGTTGAAAAAACCTTCTTTTGAGAGGGAGGACAAGTCTTTCATTTCCCTTCCCGTCGAGTAAGTAAATTTGTGCTTCCTTTGGCTCACGCAGGAAAGCATGAACTCCAGTTAGTTTGATGCGTAGAATCCGCTTCTGATAAGAAGCTTTGCCGAACCAATGGAATAGATTCAAGAAGAGAACAAACATGAGACGTTTTTGCTGCCAGTGGAAGGTTTTCTGCGTTCAGTCAATCTACGCAGAGTGAATCGATCCCTAAGGAACCCCCGAAAGGGTTGTCGTCTAATGGGTACATGAAAGTGATGAAGTTGCTTTGACTACAGAACCATGCCTGTCTGTTGGAGCGATTTGGATAAGTCTGCAAAAGCTGTTACACGTAACATGTGGGAACCTCTGGTTGTTACACGTAACACTAGGTTGAGAGTGAACTGTGTGAACTAATCTAAGCCATTGGATTATATCATCTAGAGATTTTTAAACAATGGCAAGATTGTAATTATAATGTTGTAACTTCCCTTTAAATTAATTGACAAAAGGGTATTTGCGTCTTTTGTAAATTGTATTTATTAAACAATATAGTCAAAATTCCTAAAATCTTGCTAGTTTCCGTATATACAAGATACACATTTGTTAGTGTATACACATGTGTACAGTCTCGATAGTATTAGTTTATACAAGATACACAAATGTTAGTTTATACACATGTGTACAGTCACGCTAACTATCAATTTATACAAGATACATAGCTGTTAGTTTATACACATATGTACTTGAATAATACACATGTGTATAAATCTGGTTTATACCGATCTGTGGGAACAAGATGTAATTATACACAAACGTATAAGTCTTGTATATACTGACCTATATACACATATGAAAAAAACATAATTTAATTAGGTTTAATATTTAATTTTAAAAAGAACATAAAATTTATTTAAAAATAAACATTAGTCCTTTAATCTCTTATAATTAAAATAATAGAGAAATAATTAAAAATGAGAGAGAGAGAGAGAGAGAGAGAGTTAAGAGATGAGAAAATTAAAGGATTTTAATTAAAAGTACTTGATTAATATCAATCTTACCCTTTTAATCTAAAACATGATCAAAGACTAAGATTAGTTCACTCAGTTCACTCTTAAAAAGTTGTTCACAAAAGATCCTAATACTATATATATATATATATATATATATATATATTATTTTACGTTTATGTGCACTAAATTTTTTTGTTAGGTTATTGCCTTATAGTTATATTATTTGTATTTATAAAATTAAAAAAGATATTATTAAAAACACAGAAGTATTCAAAATAAAGTATTTTTGTATCGATGGAATATATTTACACAATTTCGATTACCAACGACGATAAAAACTAATTTCTTTTTTGTATTTTGCATTCAGTTTAGTAAATATTTTTTTGTTAGTTAATTGATTTTAAATTGCAAATATGGTTTGTATTTATAAAGTTAGATGGTTATTGAAAACAAAGTTTTATCCAAATAAAATATGTTTTGTATTGTAAATTAAAGATAAGCATTTTTTATCGTGTCGTACTGAATCAATACAGACCAAACAACATCGATATTATTAGTATTATTACTAGTATTAATTTTTATGATTTTTAATTTCTGTACAAGTTTGTTTCATTATTTTTCTACTATCAGTATACATGCAAAGTGTGAGGAAATCCTTTTGTTGGTAATAGATCAAATTGCAAATGTACACGTACAAAACTCCCGTAGGATAGCACGGGTCAACCCTCCAGACAAAGACAAATAAGAATTGTCATACTCTTCACTACGTAACAGAAAACTTTCACCGACCGATTGATTTGTTGAAAATTCGATAGTGAAAGTGTGTCACATCAGCAATACGTTGGTGTTGAGTCGTTGGAAAATTAGGTGTGAGTTATGTGTTTTTTCTACGTATTACCGACACAATTATCGAGGATCGCCAATGGGCTTGACAACGGCGGAATACTAAACGAATACCAGGACAATTTCACTAACTCATCCTAACCATCGGTGATAATTTGTTGATAATACTCATTTTTCTTGTAGTGCTTAGAGATAAATCATCAAATGTATGGACTAAAAATTAAAGATAAAAATAGTACCCGGAGAAACTTCTACCGGGAGTGGACCAAAGTGAAGCCCAGGGTGAGTAGGCGTACCCCTTGGAAAAAAATTAGTGTATTTTTTTAAGCAAAAAATCCAACTGCACCCTCTAAAAATATGCTTGAACCACTCATCCACACCTTTAACAAATAATTCCTAGGTCCGCCATTGCTTCTACTACTTTGCCTATGAAATGTAAACTCCTATCTCAACTCAGCTCTCAAAAACTGATCTCCATGGTCCAAAACCTTTCTCCAGATGCGGCATGTGCTATGAAACTCCATGACCACAATTCAATATTTTGTAAATGTGATACGAGTTGTTTCAAGAGATACCAGACTTGTATTTGTACTAGTATACGAGCTAGAAAGAGACCAAACTTAAAAATGATATATTTTGCTAGGTTTGGAATTACAGGACTCATAGGTAATAATAAAAAGACTTTTTGTATTTGTGCCGACTAAACATTAGTAAACGAAGAACCAACTTAAAATGGTATATTTTTACTAGGTTTGGAATTGCTGGACTCATGAGTATTTATAATAGGGATATTTGATTTAAATAACCTAAATTTTCACCAATTGATCGATAACAATTCTAACTTTTGATTTGTACACCAGCACCCCCAACTTTCAACTTATTGGCCGATAACACTTCCTAAACTAACTGAACCCTAACCCGGTTAGCTGATGTCAGCTGCCACGTCATAAAAAATGCCATGTCAACTGCCATGCCATCAAAAAAATGCTACATCAGCTGTCCCATCAGCTGCCACATCAGCTTCCACGTCATCAAACATACCACATCATATGTAATGTCAGCAAAAAAGGCCACATCAGATGCCACATCAGCAAAAACTAACTGGGTTAAGATTCAGTTAGTTAGAGAGTGTTATCGGCCAATAAGTTGAAAGTTCGGAGTGCTGGTGTACAAATTGAAAGTTGTATTATCGGTCAATTTGTGAAAGTTAAGGTTATTTAAATATAATATCTTTTTATAGTAATCAAATATTATTAAATGGGTTAGAAAATGAACCACCTATTTTCAAGGCTTTTTTGAGGTTTTTCCTCACAGATTACAACCAAAGAAAGATCAAACAAACAACCACATATTAATCCAAAACATTATGATGAAATCATCATCACCAAATCTTTGAAGCATAACACAACTGAAATTGGAAGTGAGGAAAAAAGTACGATATATTACATGGAAAACGGAGAATCAACAAGCATAAATGAGCAAATCCAATGTTTAATGAAAACAGCATAAGATCAAACAAACAAACACACAAACAGCAACATATTAATCCTCGTATTGCCCCTCTTCACCTTCTTCTTCCTCGTACTCCTGATCATCATCCACCGTAGCATCCTGATACTGTTGATACTCCGCCACCAAATCATTCATGTTACTCTCCGCCTCGGTGAACTCCATCTCGTCCATTCCCTCACCCGTATACCAATGCAAAAACGCCTTTCTCCTAAACATGGCCGTAAACTGTTCACTCACACGCCTAAACATTTCCTGAATCGATGTTGAGTTTCCAATAAACGTGGAAGCCATTTTCAGCCCGGTTGGTGGGATGTCACAAACGCTTGTTTTAACGTTGTTTGGTATCCACTCGACAAAGTAAGATGAGTTCTTGTTTTGAACATTCATCATTTGTTCATCAACTTCTTTGGTGCTCATCTTGCCTCGGAACATGGCTGAGGCTGTGAGGTAGCGGCCGTGGCGTGGGTCCGCTGCACACATCATGTTCTTGGCTTCCCACATTTGCTGAGTCAGCTCTGGGACGCTAAGAGAGATGTATTGTTGGGACCCACGAGAAGTGAGGGGGGCAAAACCTACCATGAAGAAATGAAGACGAGGGAAAGGGATCAAGTTGACCGCAAGCTTTCGGAGGTCAGAGTTCAATTGACCGGGAAACCTCAAGCAGCAAGTGACACCGCTCATGGTTGCGGAGATCAAGTGGTTCAGGTCGCCAACTGCAAGACAAAAAGACGTAAATGGTAACTTTTACTAGATTGATTTTGATATATTTCGAGGTGGCCAAGTGGATCAAAACGAGTCTGGGTCAAAACATGTTACCGTTTATCACAAGTCCAACCTGACGGGTCATGCGGGTTGACTCACAAACATTTAACATAAAAACTTATTTTAATAAAATGATTTACGAAAACTACATGATTACAATAAAGTTCTAAAACTTTAAATTACTCGATTGATCTTAGATTTCAGAAGTGTTAAAACGGGCAAGATGCATAACGGGTCAATATGGGTTTGCGCCCAAACAGAACCTCGAGTTGAGCTTAACCACAAACTTTTTGTAACTAATATGATAAAATAATTGTGGTGTTGCAATAACTATATCATTACTAAGCCAAAAGTTTCAATTTGACTTGTACGTTTTTGATAAATCATAACCCAAATTGGCTTGTTCATTTAAGATTTGAGGTTAATCAAAGGAAGGGATACTCACAACTTGGAGTAGTGAGCTTTAGGGTCTTGAAACAGATGTCGTAAAGTGCCTCGTTGTCAAGGACCATACACTCATCAGCATTTTCAACCAACTGGTGGATCGAGAGGGTAGCGTTATAGGGCTCAACCACAGTGTCTGAGACCTTGGGTGAAGGGAAAACCGAAAATGTAAGCATCATTCTGTCTGGGTATTCCTCTCTTATCTTTGATATCAACAGTGTTCCCATTCCAGATCCTGTTCCTCCTCCAAGTGAGTGGCAAACCTGAAAACCTGAATCCAAAGTAAAAATAAACGGATCAGCATAGATGTGTAAAACTCCAATCACATCAACAGAATTGAATTTGAAAGAAACATGATCCGGATTCCAAATGTAAGGTTTGGCTAAAGAAACACCTATCTATACACCAGTGATCGGGTAAAAATGGTAATATGGGTCGTATGACAGGTGACAAATGGGCATATTTGACGTATGAGGTGGTGTTCGCCAAACCATAGGCCTAACATGATATGTTTGACTGACAAAAAAAATGACTGTTGTGATCACCGACAAAATCACATGATCTATATGTATGAGCATTTTTTACCTAATCATCATACGGCATACTGATATTCAGATTGGGAGTTAACATCACCAAATCTAATCAAAATGACATATGAGCTTGTGTAATTCAGATTTTGATCTACCTTTCAGTATCAGTATACAAGATCAGTAGATCAAAAATCACATTAGCAAAAATTCATATGTTCTTCAATCCGTACAATAAAAAACACTAAATAGTGTATAACCAATATATATATATATATATATTATATATGCATACCTTGCAACAGATCACAATTCTCAGCCTCCTTCCTGACAACATCCAAAACAGAGTCAATCAACTCAGCACCCTCCGTATAATGCCCCTTAGCCCAATTATTCCCGGCACCCGATTGCCCGAACACAAAGTTATCAGGCCTAAAGATCTGTCCATAAGGACCAGATCTAATACTATCCATAGTACCAGGCTCAAGATCCATGAGCACAGCCCGGGGAACATATCGGCCACCCGATGATTCGTTGTAATAAACATTTATTCTCTCTAGCTGAAGATCGGACTCCGATCCAGTGAAGCGGCCGGTTGAATCAATACCGTGTTCATTGCAGATGACTTCCCAGAACTTGGAACCGATTTGGTTGCCGCACTGGCCTCCTTGGACGTGCAAGATCTCTCTCATTTTCGTTGGGTTTTGGGGATTGAAGATGAGAGGATTTTGCAAAGGAGATCTGGGATGAAGGGAGTTGGAGATGGTGGGAGAGGTGGATATATGGGTGGGAAGGAGGGTGTGTAGTGTGTTTTACGACAAGATTATTTGAATCTAGAGATGTTGACACACATGGCAAATAATGGTATCGGAGGAAGGGACCCTCAAGCTAAATTACCTTAGACTAGAGATTTAAAAAAAAACTTGTTTTAGAATTGAAACCAAAAAAAAAACAAAATCAATTTTTTTTAAAACGGTTTTAGAATCGAACCGACGGTTTGTGACCGGTTACTATTCTTGATCTTTGCAACCGGTTTTAAAAAGCCGGTTAAAAATCTATCCAAACTGGTTAGACCAGTTACTGTTTTGGGTTTGAAAAACCGGTTAATAACCGAAAACGGTTATTAAAAAACCGATTTTTGTATTGGTTAAAGAAAACCGGTTCGGTTAAAAACCGGACCAGTTTAAAAAAAACCGATTTGGGCCACCTCTATCTTAGACCACATGGTATGGAGGGTTATGTGACATGTGGATGTTACGTAAGCACGCGTTAGAAAAGTGGAGTTATGGAAAAAAAGAGGTATGGGAAAGTGCATGGAAGAGAGGCGTTATTCGACACATATCACCTATTGAATATTATTATTTTGTATTTAAAAATGATATAAAATCAATTAAATTTAATTTAAGAACATTACTATTAATTGAATAAAAAACATAAATTTAAATAAAACTACATAAACTAAAAAATTAAAAATCACATAAACTTTAATTTTTGTTTCCCTCTTCCTTAGGGTCGTCTCGTGGAACACTCTAAATGTGATCAAGTAAATCCGCTCGTGATGTGGTGTATTATGTTTAATTTCATTCAAGTTTGCTTCTTTTTCTTTATCACTTAATTCTACGGTGCTTTATTGACTTTTCTCCTCGTAATACTCGCAAATTGCATGTCCATCATCCTCCAAAATCATGTTATGCAAAATAACGCACGTGTACGTCAAATACTAGGTTTTTCTATAATTCTACACGACACTTTTAAATGTGTCATCTTGAATGCAAAACACTAAACGCTTGTTCGATATCCTTTCGTGCCGCCATTTGAGCCCCATTAAACTTACTTCTCTTTTCGTCTAACGTCATTCCCCGGGTAAATTATTTTACGAACACAGCCCAACCCGGGTATATACCGTCCGTCAGATAATAACCATATTTATACTCCGCATCGTTAACCAAAAAAAGATCCTTTCGGCCTAACATTGTTCATATGGTCGTTAAAAATGGTTGATGGATTAAGAATATATAAATCGTTACTTCTGGCAGGCATACCAAAGAATGCATGCCAAATCCAAAGATCTTGAGATGCAACCGCTTCAAGCATCATAGCTGTTTTTTACGAAATCCACTACTGTGTTGCCCGGCCCACGATGTTGGACAATTTTTCCTCTCACATTTCATACAATATAAACTACCGGTCATCCCTGGGAAACCATGTCGCTCTTCATGAGCCTCCAAAAGTTTTTGTATGTCACCAAACATATGTTTTCTCGATTTTTTTAATTATAGTTCGACGAGAAACTCAGAGAAATAATGGAGGCTTTCCCTCGCGGTTCGTTCCGACATTTTTATATATTCATCCATAATGTCGAAAGCCGTCCTATAAGCCAATTGTCTAACCGGGGCCGTCATTTTTTGCAACGTGCTAAATCCTAGACGACCATGCGCATCTTTTGTTTGTCGAAAAAAATCATATTTACTTGATAAATCGTTTGATGTCCTAATAAATAATTCACGGCTCATACGAAATCGACGTCTAAAAGCACTATCATCATAAGTAGGTTTGGTAAAAAAAAATAACTTACCAATAAATCATGTGCGATGACTCGATCCGGTACAATGTATTTTCTTCTTTTGGGTTCCGAGGAGCACCTTTCGTCTTCCATTTACAACTTAAACCACCTTTTGAACCGTCAGAATTAATGATTGCTGGTCCCTCGTCATCCAAAGATAATAAAATTAAGTTGTCAAGCTCAGATGACGACGACGAAGATGAAGGTTAAGAATTTATCCTTCCATTTTTTTATAAATTTTGTAAAAAAAATGGGAGAGAATATGTGGTTGAGAAGATAATAAATGTATGATTGAGTGTTTGGTTTTTTATAAAATTGGTGTTAAACTAGCCGTTGAACGCCTAGTTGAATACACCAATCATACATGGCCGCATCGTTAGACGTTTGCCCTCCACGCCGGTGGAGATCCTGAACCCAATTTGACAACGCTGAAATAAGGTGGGGGGGGGGACAATGTGGGTTTGTGGGTGTTAACTAGCAACAACACCGCTTGTTGATGCCCACGCCGTGTGGTCTTCGCTTCGAGCAACTATCATCCGTTACGTCAATTTTGTTCAAAGTACCCATTAGCTAGTAAGTATTGGTGACGGCAACCCATGCCATAAACTTAATTTTTTATTTTTTTTATTTAAATAAGAGTTAAATGCCATTTTAGTCCCTGTGGTTTTGGTCATTTTGGCAGTTTAGTCCAAATGTTTCATTTTTCGCATGTGGGTCCATAAAGGTTTCACCGTTGCCATTTTAGTCCACTGTGTTAACTTCATTCATTATTTCTGTTAACAAGAAGGGCAATTCCATCATTTTACATGGCCGAATTGCCCTTCTAGTTAATTGAATCACATAAATTGCTCTTCTCGTGAACAGAAAAATGGATGAAGTTAACAGTGGACTAAAATGGCAACGGTGAAACTTTTTTGGACTCAAAGACGAAAAATGAAACATTTGAACTAAACAGACAAAATGGCCCAAACCACATGGACTAAAATGACATTTAACTCTTTAAATAAAGTCTCAAAATTAAATTTCACTAAAACATTACATAAAAATAAAAACTTATGTTAAAATGAAACATAATACTTAAAACATTACACAACATAAAACCTAAAGCATTACATAAAATTAAAACACAAAACTTAAACATAGGTCTTAATAATTTGCCAAGCGAAAGTTGCTTAAAGTCCTCGTCGTAGGTATGTTTATAGTCCACCAGAGCCACTTGAATAACTATCGCCCCGAGAGCTCGTTGTGGAAATTTTCCACATTCAAGAACCTTCTATGGAATCTTGAACACTTGAAACAGACAAAAAAGAAATGTGAGTCTACTTGATCCACAGTTCGGGTGGTCTCATCAACGTGGATTGGTGGAACACCCGGTTCCAAAAAGTAGCCCTTCCACTAGGGATGAACGTTCGTGATGGATTGCGATATAAGACATCGCCAACATGATGTCTTCCTTTTCGGTCCACGGGATCATTGGCATTTTGGTAGGAGATTTTTTTACGATGAGAATATAAAATTTAGAAAAGTTTTGGTAGATGGAAATATAATATTAAAAGAGTTTTGTGGATGGGGTAGATAGATAAATAATGGAATAGGTTGGTTCAATAAAGAAAAATAATAAGTTATATGAATTTGATTTTTTTAGAAAAATTGTAAACTGTTAAATAATGGTCCAACGGTCAAAAAAGCATCAAACAAAACAAATCTCATGCGGGTATCCATGTTAGCCAGCCGAACTCGCCAAGCCTACCCGTGGGGTGGCGGCGACGTATTAACCTAGGTTCGAAGCCGAAGAGACCTACCCTTTGGAATGCCCCGGGTGGCCTAATTACTTTTTTTTCTTCTTTTGGACTTCCAATAAAGCTTGGCCACCTGGGCATTGGCAAAAAGTATTCACACCTGCGATACCATACTAGTGACCTGACCCGTCATCAATTTAAGATGAAATTCAGCACTCCAAGGCTCATTATGGTAAAACTCTCGCTAGCGTATGAGTATATTTTGTTTTTGTTACAATTCAAAATATTTATTATTGTGAAAAAAAATGTATGCCATTTTTTTGTTTTATATTATTTATTTTATTTTTTTATAAGTAAGTTTAGGATATGACAAATGTTATAAAAGTGTTTGACGAATTCTAGACGTTCTAGTTTAATCGTTTTTCAGACTCGTTATATTAAGTATTAACACACAGGTAAAACAATTAAGGGTTCGTTTAATTAGGGTATGAATGGGTCAGTTATGTTTGAAATTTTAACTAGGGTGTAAATGAGTTAAGCCACGTATTACCATTTGATGACCGCTTGCCAAAAGCTGAAGTTAAGTCAAGATTATATGAGCTTAGGCCGAGACAGACCCAGAGTTCATTTGGTAAAGCACTTAGAGCATTCACAATGGATACTCTATATGTATGTGAGTGTAACATTTATATTTGTGAGAGTGGTTGTAAATTGTTGTGAGTGGAGGAGAGAGAAAAAACAGAAAAAATTATTGTTTATCGGTAAATTTGGAGGAGATATTGTTCACCTCTATAATTTTTTAATATTATGTAAAATTGGTTGTGAGTGAAGGAGAGAGAAAGATAATCATAAGAATATAAAAAATATTATTTAATTGAAAAATTAGAGAAAATATAGTTTTTTTAATGTAATGCAGTAAGAGACTAGATATGTGAACCTAAATGAACTTGTTATCATCATTATTATTACTCTACAGGGTAGGGTTTTAGAGTGAACAGTAAGTTGAGAGTGAACTGTGTAAACTAATTGAGCCATTGGATTATATAATCTAAAGTTTTTTAAACAATGACAAGATTGTAATTATAATGTTGTAACTTCCCTTTAAATTAACTGACAGAAGGTATTTGCGTCTTTTGTAAATTGCATTTATTAAACAATATAATCAAAATTGCTAAAATCTCGCTAGTTTCCGTATACGAAATATATAAAGTTGTTAGTGTATACACATGTGTACAATCTCGATAGTATTAGTTTATACAAGATGCACAGATGTTAGTTTATACACATGTGTACAGTCTCGCTAACTATCAATTGTACAAGATACACAGCTGTTAGTTTATACACATATGTACTTGAATAATACACATGTATATAAATTGGTTTATACCGACCTGTGGGAACAAGATGTAATTATACACAAGTGTATAAGTCTTGTATATACTGACCTGTATACACATATGTAAAAAAACATAATTTAATTAGGTTTAATATTTAATTTTAAAAAGAACATAAGAGTTTGTTTAAAAATAAATATTAGCCTTTTAATCTCTTATAATTAAAACAATAGAGAAAAAATTAAAAATGAGTGAGAGAGAGAAAGAAAGATTATAAGAGATGAGAAAATTAAGTGATATTAGTTAAACGTATTTGACTAATATCAATCTTACCCTTTTAATCTATAAAATGATCAAAGGCCAAGATTAGTTCACTCAGTTCGCTCTCAAGAAGTTGTTCACAAATGATCTTATATATATATATATATATATATATATATATATATATATATATGCAGTAACGGATCTAGAAAATTACTAAATGGACAACGTTTCAATTTTTTTAATGTACTTCATACAAGTAAACGAAACAACGATAGTAGCGTGGTAATAAATAAATTTAAACGTATACCTAAATGATTTCTTCTCTTTCGGTTTTTGAAAGCTTGAAACCGCGCAATGACATCCTCTTCTTTTATTTTATAAAAACTTTCTTTTTCGACCGCACAAATTAGAGCATTGTTCAAATACTCATCACCCATCCGATTGCGTAAACCATCTTGATAAGCGTCATTTTAGAAAAAAAAACATATTTCAACGGTCGCGGTTGCAACCGGTAAAGCCAGTGCTAGATTCAATGTTTAATAACCCGAAGGAAAAGTTTCATTTTTTCCGGTTTCCACCATTACACGAGCAAGGTCACTCAATCTAGTCAAATTTGCAAATTTATCATCTTACTTTAAAAGGTGATAAAAGGTCAAAGATCACCAGCAAGACACCTTGTTTATTCTTTATTAAAGGCATTCAGATACATCTCTGAAAACTTCACTATCCTAGATATGTCAAATTTAGCAAACGAATTACAAGCATGGGCGAAGCTTTTAAGGGGCGGGAGGGGGCGCCCCCCAAACTTTCCGTTCAGTAGTGTAGAGTATGTAGTTTTCATATAGAAATTTTTGGGTATATACGTTTTCGACCCCTCGAGTTTATACAAAAATCTTAGGTCTTGGACTTCCGCCTCCCCGGTTGGAAATCTCAAGCTTCGCCACTGATTACAAGGATTTAAACCCGACATATTTTCTATCAAACTAGTTGAGACCTCACTAAATCGGCTTCTAAGTTCTTGAAGTTGCATATCCAAAACCATATTAAAAACCTCAACTTCAAAATGATGTCGGTTAGTAATGACATAATTTCGATTTCTTTGATTACCATAACTTTCCGCCATATCTAACATCTTTATGCTATTTTTTTCACAAAAAGATGTCACGTTTGCCAACATCTTTTCAAACCCATTTTGTCTTAGATGATTTCAAAGTTCGTTTTGTCCGCTTATCAAATGAGATGCTGCTAACAAGTCTTGACTCTTTTTCTGAAGATGTTTTGATAGAGCATTTGTGAGGCCTAAGATATTGTTCAACAAGTGTATGTAAAACACAAATTCAAGACATTCAAAATATGATAGAATACCTGACGCATTAGATCGTTGTTGAAAGGTCTCTCCATCTTGTTTAATATAAGTAAGTACCTCATCAACTTCCAGAAATAATTTCAACAAACTTATGATGGTTCTATGATGAGAACCCCATCGTGTGTCTCTGGGTCAGGCAAGGGAAACTTTTGGTTTAATCCTTTTCCTGTGTTAATTTCACCCGCTAGAATTTCGTTTTCCACTCTCTTTTTTTTGCCTCCAACATCATATCTGTTCTTTTGCAAGAAGCACCAACCGTATTAACAACCATGCCAAGAGTTTCATAAAATTCTAACACCATCATTTTTTTTGCTACATCCACAATCACTAACTGAAGTTGATGAGCAAAGCAATGTATGTAATGTGCCGATGAATTGTCTTTCAGAATTTAAAGCTTTTAATCCATTAAACTTTCCCCGCATGTTGCTTGCACCATCATACCCTTGACCCCTAATCTGTTTAAACAAAAATAAACAATAAAAATACAATGATACGACATATAATCTTTATTATAGTTTATGTAATGAAACTACTAAACATATAACTTACTTGATCTATGCTCAGCTGGTTATCGGCTAGTAAAGACGCAATGGCTTATTTAAGAGTTAAAGAATATGTATTCTTCACATGAGCATCTCCAATTAAACTCTCTTTAACAACTCCGAGCCTATCGACATATCTCACCACTACAGCCATTTGTTCCTTCAAAGACACGTCCCTAGACTCATCTACTAACAACCCAAAGACATCGTATTTAATTTCTTCACAAAGCATTTTGGTTACTTCTTTCGCATAGCAATCGACAATATCCTTTTGAATCGATGGAGCCGTCAACTTATTATTCTTTTTTGGCCTTCCCTAAAGTGTACTTACCAATATCCGGGTTGTTCACCTAATCAACTTTAAAACCGAAAGAAAGATACCTTTATAAAGAGACTTTTTAGATTCGTCATGACCATGAAACGGTAAACTATTTCCTAAACAAAATCCAGCACTACAAACAGAACCCATTCATAGATACTGATTTCCAATCCTTCTTTCCTTGTTAAGCCTTCATTCTCATCATAGGATCGCTTTTGGTTCAAGAGATTTTCACATTTTTGTGCCGCCTTATTATGCAAACTATTAACTAACCCAACATGTTCTTTTAAGACACCCGGTTTACTCCCGTTACAAAAGCCTCCACCTACAAAAGTCTCTCTTCCACCTTTATTACCAACACTTTCACTAAACAAGTAACAACATAAACAATATGCTTTTTCTTGTTTAGTGCTATACTCTAATCAATGATATTTTTCAAACCATTCAACATTAAGACGTCTCCAGCCACTAGAATAGTTTGTCCATTTAAAGTCATGACCTCGTGGTTGAAAAGCCTTTTTAACAAGATACGCTCTTCTTATGATGTCTATTTGATTAGGATGATAACTAGTAATAGGTGGTCTGTCGGAGGGATCCGAAGAAAGATCATTCAAATCGATTTTGTTTCGGGTGTTGAAGGACTTGAAGCCAAAGTAATAATTGGACTTAGAGTTGGACCGATATCTTCATTTTCTTATGTATCAATATCATTATTTGAACTTGGACCAATATCTTCATTCTCTTGCTTATCATCAACAATATTTGAACTAGGAGTTGGACCTAAATGTAGCATTTCCATTTTTTATTAAAATAAAGTATATAAAACTTATATTATTAAACGGTAGATTATGAGTAAGTTGACTGTTAGAAATATGAGGTATTTAGACGAACTAGGAACCGTTTAATAATTAATAATAAAATATATTATAATTGACCTTACTCCGTTTTTAATGAAACTTAGGTCAAAATGCAGATAAATGTAACGCCTTGTATTTCCGCATTCCTATTTTTAGAAAGTTCGTATTCGCATTCTATTTTTAGAAACCTTACAATCGTACTCCATCTCTTATCACAATTGAGGCGTGTTACATTCATATTTTGTTATATACGCAATCAATATTTAAATACGTGTTTATACGCAAAACCGAGACTTAAAATACACTTTGGATACCTAAAAACAAGTTAAAATACAAGAAAACGACATAAAATAACCTAGTTACAAAGTGCAAAGACTTAAAGTGAATAAAACCAAAAGATTTTCCACC
Organism: Scalesia atractyloides; assembly: GCA_947069175.1. Classification (NCBI taxonomy): domain Eukaryota; kingdom Viridiplantae; phylum Streptophyta; class Magnoliopsida; order Asterales; family Asteraceae; genus Scalesia; species Scalesia atractyloides. The sequence goes on along the minus strand of CAMTDV010000027.1, from coordinate 67,133,708 downwards.
TCCTTTTTCCTCCAATCACCTTTCACCTTTTTTTAAGCCAATCATATTTCACCATTTTGCACCTCATTTCTCCTCCAATCACCTTTCACCTCCATTAACTCCCAAACCCTAATCCCCACTTATATATACAAGCCTTCATACACTCCAAACACTCAAATCACTCTCAAATCTTCTTGGTTACTCTCTAATTTCCAAGATTTGGCATAAAGTTGCAACCATATAAGTGAGTTTTAGCTTACTTTTCTTCTTATTTTCTTATATTTTCTTCTTTCTTTCTACTTGGCTAACCTATAGGAAGGTTTTTACAAGCTTGCCTTGGCAAACTAAGGTGAAACCTCACCACATTTGAGGTCCAAAGTAGGATTAAATTTCAGCTTTCATTTATACTTTTGTATCCTGCTTTTCTTGATTAAAACTTGTTTGAATCTTGTGCCTACTTGTTCTTAAACCTATCTAAGGTTATGAGAGTTGTTACGAATAGATTATTATGAGTTTAAGATGTGCAAACACCTCTAAAGTTTATGTTTTTGCAAGGTTTATGCAACCCACAAGTGATGAAACCATCCGAGCTTGCCCATGAAGTTGATGGCAAGACTTGTGTTTTGATATAGGTGTGAATACTTGAAAGCCTTGGCTATCCTACCTTCATTCCACCACCTCACTTGATGTTTTACAATTGCTATCCCAAGTGGTTTGCTAGCTTGAAAGTGACATAACCCTGTCAAGCCTCCGACACTTGGTTAACTCTTTCTATGTTGGTGCCGGCTCACCCGGGTTAAAAGTTACTTGGCTACTTGGTATAGTAATTATTGTACATTTTCTTTTCATTCATGACCATCCTAATCATCTTGTGATGATTTGTGTGTTGGGAATCTTACAATGAGGTTAAACGATGGTTATCCTCCTACCTCCATTCATGGCTTATATGACAATCTATGATATCCTTGATAGACTTAGCTTAGAATTATTATATAAACTATACGATAAATATATATACATAACTGAATCCTTGATGATGATCAATATGGTTACTTGTCATGGTAATAGGTTATATTATCTAAGTCTTGAACCTCTCGTTAACGATTCTAATGGGTATCTTGACCCATGAAATCACATCAACCCATACGGGATTTATAGTGTTAAAAAACGAGTGTTTAAGACTAGATAATTACTTTGTGTATACATACTTTTGTACTTTAAATTCCAATCTGAATCCTCTGTTAACACTCCGAATACTCACACGCCTTCACTCTCCTATTCACATCAACTCGCCAAAACATGGATAATCGGGAAGCTTAGCAAAGTTGTGAGTATACATGACCCTTTTACTTTTCGACACTTTTTGGGTGCAATACTTATTCCTTATTAAAGACACACAAATACACTTTCAAACATGCTTACAGACAAACAATCCGTCATACATGCTTAATACGTTATGCTAGAATTCATATACGCTAGAATCGTTACATATGCTATGCTTTGTCATTAACTTGTTTCAAGCCTCCCTTAACATGTATAGCACTATAGGAGTAATGCACCGCCCGTATTCGTGAGATCATGTTAAGTAAACAAAAAGATCTAGTCATTGCTATGATTAGATTATGCTAGCGGTAAACTTTGGGTTGACACGTATAGTGCATGCTAGTATTGTATGATAATTTAAGTTAACTATTATGCCATGTGGATTCGTTTAAACTTTTATACTTACGTTAGTATTCAAACTTGTATGCTCGCCAATACTTTTGTATTGAACCATACTTTAATACGTATTGCAGGAATTCTATGATGATGATGACGACGAATGGAACTTGATAGGAAGGACTAGAAACATACTAAACTTTAAATTCATGTTTATAGATTAGTCATGCGATATTTTTTGTATTTTTGTTCTCCAATTCATGTACTTGAATAGCAATGAAATAAAATATTATTTATTAAATACTGTCATATTTAGTGTTATGAAGTCTCGAGCAATCTAATTACGCCCGCCTTGATGATTTCGCTATCGGTTGGGGGGTGACAATAAAAATATACTCATTCTAATGACATATTCATCATTTTATAAAACGTTATATTTTAGAAGTTATAAACATAGAAAAGTGAAGCAGCTGAATTAATTATAATATATGAAATAATAATTATAACCTTAACATATATGAATTGTTGTGTGTACGTGTCTCACTTTCAGAAGACCAGAACGAATAAATTTGATGTGGCTTCCATGCCTCCAAATATAAATAGGGCAGATGATGAGCTTTCTAAAATTTGCTCACACTTTTCTTTCTTTCTTGCTCTCTCTGATCTGTTGCTTTTATACCCGATACCTTGAAAACTTAAAACCATGTTCCGTAGTAAGTGTTTTTAACCCTGATCCCTGGTACGATACCTTGTCCGATTGATCCATAAACAAAGCAACAGATGTTTAAGTGCGGCATGCATAAGGCTATACTTTGTCATCTATGTTGTGGTTTTGATCTCGTGATTATCGTTAAGGTTTGAATTGGGTTAATACACTAATACGAGTTGCATTATGTGTTTAATTAGGAACCCAAGATTTAGACCAAAAGGCTATTACTGAAAACTTAAATCTGCAATGTGGGTCATCCTCTTTTTATTAAATGTTTTCAAAACCCTAAATGTTTCCCAAGTTGTATTTACAGTGATTAAGTGTTTGTATTCTGAAATTACAACCGGTATGTGGGGTTTTGTATACATTACTTGATAAACTTTATTATTGGACAAAAGGTTAACCAATACTAATATGACTACAGTCACCGAAATGGGCGAGTGACAAGTATTGTGGGTAATTGAAAGATATAAACAAATATAAAAGGCGTTTCAGGTGATTACAATACCGTGTTTTTATGAATGAACTCACCAATATTTTTCGCTAATCAAATGATATAAAAGGCGTTTAAGGTGATTTACTGTGAAGAGAAGGAAAGTGCTATGAAGCACTCAAGATTAAATAAGTGGCTATGAAAACCTAAATAAAACGTATTTTGTAATCAAGGGTTTGTCCCTATAAAAAGCCTTTATGTAAACATGGGTTTCATCCCACAGTTTATGAAATGAAAACTACGGTGTTTTGAAAACTCTGATATTTTTCCTGACACCGGTCCTGATAAAATTCCGCTGCAATAATTTTAATAAACACCGATACGACTTGTATCTATTCACGACTCTCGTCCAGGGTAGGTCGTGGGTTGTGACAACAGGTGGTATTAGAGCCACTGGTTTAAGATAATTAAGTATTGTGAAAATACTTAAAATTAGTGGTAAGGGAATACATGAAATAACTTCTGTGATCACTATGATGCTAACAAATTATTATATGATTTTCGGATTTCATTGTTTTTATTATTTTTGGCTAACAATATGAACGATAGAGATCCGGCCGAAGCTTTCGAACACATATCTATTAATAACTCAGATATGGATGAAGATCAAGCCGGTACTCAAACTAGATACGAAGCCAATAAAGACAAACCAATGATATTTCAGGATCAGCCGATAAATAGAGCCCCTCCGAAAAAGAGAAGATTAGGTTGGAAAGTAAAAAGGGACAAAAAGAAGAAGAAAAATCCAACCGCAACAATAATCAAACAAATTGGAAAACCAGCCGGGAACCACTATGGAGAAAGTTCAAACCTAGCTCCTGTGCCACTAACATGGGAAGAACTAGACAACGCTAGCAAATTATGAAATGTTTAGGCCAATAACAAATGAAGTTGACCACTTTAATATGACACCTCACTCACCAATACCCAGGAACCCAGAACCTATGAATCCTGAACCCATGATACCACAATATATATATTAACTTCTGTGGTTTTTGTACAAGAAAAAAACTAAAATTTAAATATATGCGGTAGTGTATGTAAGATATATGAACCATAATATATAAAAAGTGTAAAAGTCGCAATGATCGACGTTTTTGACAATATGCTCTGACTAACTGTGTTTACGATATTTTGATTATTTTACTACTTATCTGTGATATTAATATTTGAAATATGTTTGTTGTTCAGACGTGGAATGAATTTAATCAATCGGTCCAGAACAATCATGAAAACTTTTGGATAAAAGTGCCATAGAGAATATAATAGCTCAGGGAATAGCTGACGCAATACCCTTAATTATCGAAGCTGTTAGAAACCCTGTGCCTATAGAAAATAATAAAGTTGTGAATAGCAAACGATAGCAATGATTCTAGTCAAAGCGTCAATGGAGATAATGACATCTTTATTAAAGCTGCACTTCTTAAAGAATAAAGGCAATAACTTCTGGATTTGCTTATAAAGATTTTCTAGCCTGTAAGCCAACTGAATTCACAGGCAGTGAAAGAGCCAAGGCTGTTCTACGATGGTTGGAAAAGACTGAAGTTGTTCTTAAGATCAGTAAATGTGCTGAAGAAGATAAGGTAATGTATGCTTCTAATCTCTTTAGAGATGAGGCACTAGAATGGTGGAATATGTTTTTTCAGGCAAAAGGAAGTGACATGGCCTATGCCATGAACTGGAAGGAATTTAAGGAAATGACAGAAAAAAATTCTGTCCACATCATGAAAAAGAACAAATGGATAATAAATTCCTAAATCAATGATTGAGGTAAATTGTCGATGAATATACGACAAAATTCTTCGAATATTCAAGAATAGTACCAACCCTTGCTATGCCAGAACCTGCACTAATTTCTCGTTATATTTGGGGACTAATTATTGAAATCCGTGATAAAGTCAAAGCAGCTAGACCTCAGACTATTGAGGAAACAGTCAAGCTGGCCAACACTTTGACAGACGAATTGATCCGCACGAGAGAAGAAAACAAGAAGAAAGAATTAGCCAAGAAGATTACTCAATAATTTCGTTCTGATAAGACCTACAGGAGGAGAAGAGCAAGTCAGTCATCTTCACCGCCTTTATGTAGGATTTGTAAAAAGAAGCATTCTGGGAGATATGCTTAGTATGCAACTTTTGCAAGCACATGGACATAAAGAAGAGCATTGTAGTAGAAAATCAAGCGTTTGCTTTAACTGTGGAGAAACTGGTTACATCCGACCAAATTGCCCAAAGTTAGCAAAAGTACCTGATAATAAGGCAAAAATAGCAATGGAGCTAAGAAGAACGCAGAGCATTCGTACTTACTACGCAAGAGGCAGCGATAATTCCCTCCATGATCGTTGGTACGTTTCTTGTCCATGAAGTCTATGCTAAAGTATTATTTAACTCTCGTGCAAATCAAAGTTTTATAAATACTTCATTATGTCAAGCACTTAATCAACCGTTAACTGAGCTTAGTCAAGCTTGTACGGTAGAAATGGAAGAAGGAAACTCCACCAACATACGCGAAGTACTTCAAGGAAAGGAAGATAGTTTATTAGGACATAAGTTCACGGCAAACCTACTACCAATGAATCTAGCTGGATTCGATTTAGTATTAGGAATGGATTGGTTAGTGGCCAATCACGCTCGAATCCTATGTGATCAAAATACTACTGACATTCGTACCCCAATAGGAGAAATGATGATGATTCGAGGAGACAAGCCAACCAAGTCCCAAAATTCATCACCGTGATGAAAGCTGCAAGTTATGCACGAAAGCAAGGCATAGGGTATATAAGATGAAAGCTACAAGTTATGCACGAAAGCAAGGCATAGGGTATATAATCTCTATGATCATTAACATGAAAAGGAAGGAATTGAATAAATTTCCGGTTAGTATCGGAGCACCCTGACATTTTCCCAGAAGATCTACCTAGACTACTACCTGACTGAGAAGTAGAATTCAAAATCATCTGATACCTAGAACTGCACTAATTGCTAAAGCATGTTATCCTTTAGCACCAACGGAGATGCTGGAATTAAAGAAGATATTCAATGAATTGCTAGAAAAAGGTTTCATACAACCAAGCTCACCCCTTGGGGAGTACCGGTGTTGTTTGTTAAGAAGAAAGATGGTTCAATGCGTATGTATATCGATTATAGGGAATTAAATAAAGTCACAATCAAGAATCGGTACCCACTACCGAGAATTGCTTATCTATTCGATCAACTCCTAGGAGCTCGATATTTTTCCAAAATTGATTTATGCTTTGGATATCATCAACTGAAAGTACAAGAAGAGGACATTCCGAAAACTGCTTTCAGAACAAGGTATGGTCATTATGAGTTTACAGTCATGCCATTTGGCCTAACAAATGCAGGTATGGTCATTATGAGTTTACAGTCATGCCATTTGGCCTAACAAATGCTCTAGCAACATTTATAGACATGATAAATAGGATATGTAAACCATATCTAGATAAATTCGTAATTGTCTTCATAGATGATATACTTATTTATTCCAAGAGTAAGGAAGATCATACCAAACATCTTTATTTGCTTTTAAAACTGTTGAGAAAAGAGAAGCTTTATGCTAAATTCTCTAAATGTGAATTCTGGTTGCAAGAAGTACAATTCTTAGGACATTTAATTAATCATGAAGGAATTCATGTGAATCCCACCAAGATCGTGGAAATTACCAAATGGAAAGTCCCTAAGTCACCTACGGAAGTTAGAAGTTTCCTAGAACTAGCAGGATATTATAGACGTTTTATTCAAGATTTTTCACGAATAGCCATTCCGTTAACCAAGTTAACGTGTGAATCGGTTAAGTTTGAATGGGGACCCAAGTAGGAAGGAGCTTTTACAACCTTGAAGAAAAAGTTAACTAACGCACCGATACTTGCTCTACCAGAAGGAACTGAAGACTTTATAGTATACTATGATGCATCAAATCAGGTTTTGGATGTGTGTTGATGCAACGCTAGAAAGTGATTGCTTACGCCTCTAGACAATTGAAGAAGCATGAACAAAACTACATAACGCATGATACGGAATTAGGAGCGATAGTTTTTGCCCTCAAAATTTGGAGACATTATCTTTATGGTAGTAAGTTCACTGTCTTTACAAATCATATTAGTTTAAGATATATTTTCGGGCAAAAAGAACTGAACAAGAGGCAAAGACGTTGGATGGAGATGCTTAGTGACTACGATTGTGATATTCAATATCATGAAGGTAAAGCTAACGTAGTAGCTGATGCTTTAAGGAGTATCATGAGAAGCCAAGAAGGGTACGCGCTCTCAGATTAAACCTGTAGATAGACCTAGACAAAGTAACAGATGGAATTTGGAAATTTCATAAGAAAAGAGTTTGGGTACCTATCAAGGAAATTCACAAAATCGAATTTAGAAGAAGCTCATAAATCCAAGTATACGATGATCCTGGAAGTGACAAGATGTATCAAGATCTAAAGAAAAATTTCTGGTGGATAGGAATGAAAAAGGACATAGCAAGTTATGTTTCTCAGTGTTTAACTTGCTCACAAGTTAAAGCTGAACATCAGAAACCTTCAAGTTTACTTCAGTAATTAGAAATGCAAGTTTGGAAATAGGAACTAATAACAATGGATTTTGTTATCAAACTACCCAAGACACAAAAAGGTAACAACCCAATCTGGTTGATTGTGGATAAAATGACTAAGTCTGCACATTTCTTACCAATGAAGGAAACTTTCAGTATGGAACATTTAGCTAAACTATACGTGGATGAAATCGTTTCATTACATGGAGTCCCTTTATCTATTGTGTCCGACAGAGATAGTCATTTTACCTCTCATTTTTGACAAATTTCTAAAAAAGCTATCGGAAACCGATTAAATTTAAGTACAACTTATCAACCTCAAACAGATGGACAAAGTGAAAGTACGATTCAGACTTTGGAAGACATGCTCAGAGCCTGTATGATAGACTTTGGAGGAAGTTGGGATGAACATTTGCCACTAATAGAATTCTCTTATAACAATAGTTATCATACAAGCATTAATGCCGCCCCTTTGAAGCACTATACGGACAAAAATGCCAAACACCTGTATGTTGGGCAAAAATAGGAGAAAAACAATTGTCAGCACATGAGATTGTACAAGAAACAACCGACAAGTAATTCAAGTCAAGGAAAGATTGAAATAGCACGAGATCGTCAAAAGAGTTATGCAGATAATCGTTGTAGGCCATTAGAATTTCATGTTGGAGACAAACTATTGATAAAAGTTCTCCATGGAAAGGAGTAGTCAAATTCGGTAAGAAAGAAAAGTTAATCCCAAGATATGTTGGACCATTTAAGGTTATTAAAAGAATTGGGCTAGTAGGTAGGTATACATGATGTGTTTCATGTATGCAACTTAAGGAAATGCTTAGCTGATGAATATCTTATAGTACCTTTTCAAGACGTAGAGGTAAATGAGAAACTGAAATGTGTTGAGAAATCCTTACAAATTGAAGATAGTAGGGTCAAGAACCTCAAGCATAAAAAAATGATTCTGGTCAAGGTGAAATGGAATTCAAAAGAGGACCAGAATATACCTGGGAACTAGAGTCTAAGATGAAAAAGAAATACCCACACTTGTTCAAATAAATCTTGAGGACGAGATTTAAATAAAGGTAGGGAGGATGTAACATTTCCATTTTTTATTAAAACAAAGTATACAAAACTTATATTATTAAACGGGTAGATTACGAGAAAGTTGCATGTTAGAAATATGAGGTATCTAGACAAACATACGTTTAATAATTAATAATAAAATAATTATAATTGACCTTACTCCATTTTTAATGAAACTTAGGTCAAAATGTAGATAAAAATATGCTCGTTCTAATGACATATTCATCGTTTTATAAAAGGTTATATTTCAGAAGATATAAACGATAAATGAGTGAAGCAGCTGAATTAATTATAATATATAATAATAATAATAATAATAATAATAATAATAATAATAATAATATGTTGTTGTGGGTACGTTAGGAAGATCAGAATGAATAAAATTGATGTAGTTTCCATACCCTCAAATATAAATAGGGCAGATAATGAGTTTTCTAAAATTTGCTCACATTTTTCTTTCTTTCTCACTCTCTCTACTCTGTTGTTTTTATATCCGATACCTTGAAACCTTAAAATTCTACTCTATAGTAAGTGTTTTTAATCCTGATCACTGGTACGATACCCTGTCTGATCGATATATAAACAAAGCAACGGATGTTTAAGTGCGGCCTGTATAAGGCTATACTTCGTGTTTAATTAGGAACCCAAGATTTAGACCAGAAGGCTATTATAGAAAACTTAAATCTGCAATATGAGTCATTCTCTTTTTAGTAAATGCTTTCAAAACCCTAAATGTTTTCCAAGTTGTATTTACAGTGATTAAGTCTTTGTATTTTGAAATTACAGTAGGTATGTAGGGTTTTGTATACATTATTTGATAAGCTTTATTATTGGACAAAGGGTTAACCAATAGTAATATAACCACAGTCACCGAAATGGGCGAGTGACAAGTACTGTGGGTAATTGAAAGATATAAACAAATATAAAAACTCTTAATGCTGTGATTACAATACTGTGTTTTTATTAATAAACTCACCAGTATTTTTCGTTGATAAAATGTTTTAAAAATGCGTTTCAGATGATTTAATTTGAAGAGAAAGGAAAGTGCTATGAAGCACTCAAGCTTAAATAAGTGGCTATGAAAATATGAATAAAACGTGTTTTGTAATCAAGGGTTTGTCCCTGTAAAAAAAGCCTTTATGTAAAAATAGGTTTCATCCCACAGTTTATGAAATAAAAACTACGGTGTTTTGAAAACTCTGTTATTTTTCTGATACCCGGTCCTGATAAAATTTCGCTGCAATAATTTTAATAAACACCAGGTACCACTTGTATCTGTTCACAACTCCCGTCCAAGGTAGGGTCGGGGTTGTGACACCAAATTATCATTTTCTTGAAATTTTTGTTTAAAAAGACTACTAATGAGAGTTTGTTTTTTCATCTTTAAACTTCCAAATTCCCTAATTTTATAAGACAAATAAAATTAAACATAAGCCCTAAATTCATTTCACATAAACCCTAAAAGGCTATAACAATTGCATATAACTATAACTAGATGAAAACATTGTAATTTGCAATTAAACAATTCTAAATTATTCAATTTTTCATAAGGCATAAAGTATAAATAATAGGAAAAAAAACAAGTAAGACTAGAAAATACACAATTTGGAAAAGCACTTGACTTGAGGATGGATTGGAGAGCAGGATGATGGCGGACGGGGGTTATAATAGACCCAACACCGCAAAGGGCGGGGGGAGGGAGAGGTCCAACGGCGACAAGGCTGCTGCTTGTGTTGGGATTGATCTGCTGAAGAAGGGAGGGGATGTGAATGTCGCTGAACTACAGCTATCCTAACCATATATACAGGGACGGACATACCTTATGTCAAGGGTAGCCCCTTCTGCCCCTTGACTCGCTGGCGATAGTGTAAAAAAAGATTTTTTTTGCGTTTTTTGGATTTCGTTACCCCTTAAGAAATATTATGTTACCCTTTTGAAAGCCCAAATAATTTTTATACTACCCAAATAAATATCCAATACTCATAAAGCCCAACCATTAAAGCCCAAGTACAAACCCCCAACCAAACATTTGAACAAAAAAAGAATAAATGAGAACCATGTTGAGTTGTGAGAACCATGAGAACTAGGCCTTGCAAAAGATTTTCCAAAAAAAAAATTCTCAAAATTTAAAAAAATCACTTGTTTCAGTAAACAAAATTTAAAAATGCTGCATGTACAAATTTACATGAGGTGTAAAAAAATATTCACCGTCGTAACATAATTCACATCAGCACGTGATACAACTTACATCAGGCAAAACTACCGACTCGACATTTTTTTTGCTCTTTTTTACAGATGTGTTTATAATATTTTCATTTACGTTTGTGCAAAAAAATGTCATCCAACTCGCGCGGGAAGTAGGAGTTCTCATGGTTCTTACAACTCATGATGATTTTTAATTAAACCAAAGCCTATATATATATATATATATATATATATATATTATCACGTAGTAAACGCTACTATAAATAAAATTACAATAACATAACTAAATTAATGAAATATATATTGTTAAATTATATTAATTAAAATTATAAATATAAACATAAATATATATACGAATAAAGTAACTAAAAGTCTAATAAATAATAAATGTGAAGTTGAAAAATTATTAACAATTACAGGCGGCCCAAGCTTTATATACAGAGCTTGAAAATTAAGATCAAGCTCTTCTATCTTAAGCAAGCTAAGCCGAGCTTGAGCTTCGCTCGACTTTTTATGTCTCCATCTCTAATGTGCGGGTTTTGATATAGACCAGATTGTGTTTTACTAACCCCAAGTCCCGAATAAGCCATGTCTTAGTTTGCCTTATTTTCTACGCCATTTGTGAAGATCATAAAGTCTACTTTAATCGGATGAATGTTTTGTCTCTACAAAAAAGTTGCACCTAATATCAATAACCTTCTCTTTTGGTTTTGTTATGTGTTTGACTCTTGTTCATGTAACCTTCAAGCAACAACCCCACTTCCAGCCTATTTTAGTAAGTCTTCACAATCATGTCCTTTTCCAGGACCCATCTGATCGATTGCTTACTTCTCTTTGTTCCTTCTACAGATTTAGTTATCTTCCATTTCACTGATGTCGATCCACAAAATTAGAAGCTTATTTTGTGTAAAAATTATGATATTGGCACTCTTATAACCTAAGCTACTAACATATATTTATATATATATATATATATTATATATATATATATATATATATATAATTTGAATATAATTCTGTTTTCAATGAAATTTATATCAAAATGTCGAGGAATCAAAATTAAACACGACTGCCTTTTCAGTTTTTCAAAGATAATGAACACATGTCATTAAAGAAAAATCAAATAAAAAATGGGTTAAGTATGTATATTATTTATAGTCTAAGGGGGTGAAATGGAAATTTAAAGCAAAACATGGTTGAAGTCGCATTGTGAATAGCGACAATATCGAACTTTGTTTGTACTATAGATATTTATATACATGGATATGTTCATTAATAACGGTTCCTTACATCCTCCTTGTCAATAACAAGTTGTATATAGCTTAGACAATGATATTGATAAATGATAATGTCCTTAACAAACGTTATGTGGCTTCTTCAATGTTCTTATCTTGGATGAAGTGCGATGAAGATTATGAAAAAGCACGATTATGTTGAATTTCCTACTTAGTTTGTGTTGAAGCATAACGAACGTTCTTGGGAACTGAGGCGAAGGGTGTTTTCTATCGGTAGACTTTGAGAGCAACTATTCCCAAACCCCCTTCCTCTTTCAGCTTAACAACCCTCTCCCACGCGACCAGTGTGTTTTTTTTCACAACTACTGGCTTATGTAAACCTCTTTCTAAGCGTCTTTAAAGCTTTTGTAACCTAATTTGGAGACTTATATAAGAGAAAGTAGTAAGTTGGAAAACTTTCAAACACCAACTTTATTAAAGTAAGCCTCCCACTGATCGAAAGCTTCCATGACGTCAAGAACCGGTCTCCAATTGCTCAAACAATTCGTGCTTGCTTTGCCCAAAAGGCCAATATAGGTGAGAAAGGTATTGCCATGTTGCAAACCTATTAACTTTAGCCAATTCAAATGTTCAATTTTTTCATATTTATTTTTTGACCGTAGCGTAAGAAAAGAAAAACGAAGAAGCCTTGCTAAGTTTTGGCATTTACCCTAAACCATTCACCAATGACAATCACGTCACCAACATATAACAAGGATAAACTTGGGCCTTTATTTGGAGCTTTGAAACTGTGAAATGCCTCTATATCACAAGGTTTCTCCATAATCCTAGAAAATGCTTCTATGACGACACTGAATAAAAATAGAGATAACGGATCGCCTTGTCTTACAACCCTTTGACATTGAATTTCTAAGGGAGGAGATTTGTTTACTAGACCCGGAGATCTAGCAGATGAGAGAATACCTTTAACTAAAGTACACAATCTAGCCGAGAAACCCATTTGATCCAAAATCGAATCCAATAACTTCCAATTCTGTAACACCCAAACCCTGAAGGGCTGACGTATCACAATAACATTGGTATCATAAACAAAAGTTATAATTCCATTTATTTATTTGACAAGAATACAACCACACGACAACTGAATTTAAGGTTAATATACACGCTGGCACATTCGACTAGATTAACTAACTTCTTCAGTTTTATTCCTAAGCTTTTATTCTTCTCTCATCATCCTGCCCAAAGTAACTTGTTAATCTGTGAATGAAAAAAAGATTTACGGAATGAGCCAAATGCCTAGTACAGAACAATAGGCTCAAAATAATAACGATAACTGTAATAACAACGGAAACTATAATAGAACCAACAACACACACAGTAACCAGAAACATAATCAGTAAGTAATAGTACGATACGATCCAAAGAAACAAATTTTATCTTAAGGATGTACCCATGAGCCCACATAAACAGTAAATCGTAAGTGACGACACACAGTCAGTCACATGAAATGCTGCAGGTTGGCGTACCACAACCATTTCCCGTAGTCGAAACAATAACTTAGCTAGGATCGATCCATACACATTCTAGTAGCTTTGTACCACACTTGTACCTAGGGACGCCGTGAACTAATCTCTCCGTACGGAAGGAGCACATGTTGTTGATGCCAACAACACGCCCGTGGGACACTCCACGAGAAGCTAGAACTTAGGGCAACAGAGCACACTTATCTCAATCACATAATCTTGTACAATAACCATAGTAATCGAGTAATCATGACAACATGTAACATATATCACAACATGCGATAATAAGTTTAAGAAAGTATGAATCTACCGCATGAAACAAGGTCGAAGTCGATACGTAATACTGACCAAAGCACAATAAATCGAATAACTGATCGTAACATGAAACTTTGTATGTCTTAATTAACAGTACTTTGACGATTCTTTTTTTTAACCTTAATTTTTTTCGCGAAATAAAATCAATAACGTAGAAAAAGACGATTACAAACTAATGGCATGTAGACGGGCAACAAGCTGCGCCGCTATCCCCTTCTAAATAGCAAACCCTATACTGTTAAACACAAAATTCTGCCCCTTAACATGCACGGTGTTACTACTTACCACCTGCTGAACCCGTTTGAGAAACCGCACCGCGTCAGGGGCGAGAGCGCCAAAGGTATCGAAAGCGAACAGACGAACACATGTTGATTCTCGACACATGATTTTTCGTGCTTAGCTACTTTGTCCGCCTCCGCTTTGGTTATCGCTGGCCCGCCACAAACCCGTTGTCCCTTAGCCCAACGAGGGGAGACACACCTGTCAAATCGACGCACGCGTGTTTCCCTCCTTCCCGTCCAAAAACAAGAATGTCAGCGGGCCGTAGGGTAGATCTCCTTTCTAATAGATCGGTCAAGAAGTTCACCGGGGCTTCCTTTTTTGCCGAGATCCCTACCGGCTTAAGGACATCATGAAGCACATCTCGAACTAAATCATGTCGATATTTAAAACCCGGTAATTCTTTGCAATGGACTGCATGCTCCCCAAAAGAATCCAAGCAAGCCTTCCGACACACGGAACACGGGTCATCAATCGGGAAAAGAGGTGTTTATATATAGGAAGTACCACAACGTATCCACCACACCCAAATACGTTATTAAAGTTCCATTTATCAAAATATCGAGATTCATATCACTTTTCATGTAGCAAACAGAGTTACGGAAGTCTGTAACATATAATAATCTTAAAGAACCTGAAACGACGGACGGCCAAACGACTCGAGGTGTCAAAGACGTTAGGACTTCCGAAGGTATATATAGTTAAAAGGGTTTATAAACAATCGAACCAGATAACAAAGAGACAGGGTAAATAACAAAGAGACGGGGTAAGAATCCGTACCTTTAGTCTTTCAAAGCAATGCAAACTTGTTCTCGAGCGTTTGAAATTATCTAGTACGGGTAATATTTTTCTTATTAGAACAATATTTAAATATTTGGTATCTTTAGTTGAACTAGCTTTCTGGCACTGGGGTCTTTCATACAATTTTGTTACGAAATCACTTATATGTATTTTACTTACAAATTACAAATTATTTTCTAAACATATGAATTCCATAGATTTTATATGTTCTTTTATTTCCCATAACTTACGTATAAACGTTTTTGTTTAATTTAAAATAAATTGTATGTATATATATTTTTGATTTGGTAATATATTTAAATAAACATACTATAGTGTTAATATTAAACTAACGAGATATAAATACTAAATCGTTTTGAAATAACTTTAACTTCCAAAAGTCAGTTATATAATTTTTTTATGTAGCTTAATACCGTACGATCATTCATCAAAACTTCAATTACTTGATCCATGATAATAATAATAACAAAAATCACTACTAGAAAACCAAGGGTTATGCTACACAAAATTTGCTAAGCATTTTTTTCCCAAATTGCTACATATTTACTACAAAATTGCGACGTAAAAAAAACCCCTAAATTTCCTACGAGTTTTGCTACGAATTGCAAAAAACCCTAATTTTCCCTACACAATTCTGTCGCAAAAGCATAGCAAAGTTCAATTTTCTTAATTTTATTAATGTATAAAGATAAGAACAATTTAAAATATGTATTAATTATAAATTATTTTTACTTTTCTACACATTTGCTAAGCACAATTTTATTGAACTTGAAAATTACAGGATGCGTCGAAATGTGTAACAAAATGATTTGATTTTTCATAATTTGCGATGCATTTGCTACGCAAAAATTTATTAAACCAGAAAAGTACCGTGAGCGTAGCTCATGCGTCACAAAATGATTTAGTTTTTAATAATTTGCGACGCATTTGCTACACAAAATTTAGTTAAATACATGAGTAGCAAAATGTAAATAATTAGGTAGTCTTGCTACACATTTGCTACGTAATTTGTATTTTTTTTCCTAGATAAATTAAATTGTGTATCATAAATGTATTACAAGTGACTTAATTTATCTATACTATATTATAATCATAAGGGAGGAAATTTTAAGACAACCAAAAAACAAGAAACTTTTCCCTCTTAATTTATAATTACATCCCTAAAATGAGGGTAAATGGTCTTTTAAACATAATTTTATTTTAGCCCCCCTAATCTTATTACACTTAAATTCCTGAATTTTAACATAATTATGGTAATTAGTTATACTTTTCCGCTCGACAACAAACTTATAATTATTTTGCGTATTCTTGCCATATCTTACAAACTATATTGTTTTAAAAAAATCCAAAAGTATGTGATGACCTACTCATTTATGTCGACGTTTCCAATTTTGTCTTGGTCAGCAGCCACCTCGCGCAAGACGTCTCTAGCAAACACCCATCTCAACGCTCCCCCCTTCTGTCTCTACTATGTTTTCTTATCTATATACCGGCAAGAATAAAATTCTGGCAAGGAGAATTGACACCACAAACCCGTAGCTAACGTCAACAATCACAATTTACGTGCCACTTCAACTAGCTGCCAAACGCATTGCATAATCCCCAACCATCAATGTAGTATTTTTCGGCGACAACCTATATATTTTTTTAGATTCATTCGATAGTGCAACCCAGGTACCCAAAATTGACTTGTAAATTAATTTTTATAATTGGTCTTATACTGCTTATAATGTTTCTGGTGAACGTTCGTATGTCAAACAAAAATGATATATTCCGTCATCGTCTATTGTACCATGTACCACCTCAGATGTCAGGAACAACTGCTAGGTGTGGGGGGGGGGGGGGGGGAATTAACAAAAGTGAGGGTTGAAACTTATGAGTGATGGTGTTGTGTGGTGGGTGAACTATGAGATAGAGGATGAGAGAGATACATGTATAACATAATAATAAAATAATTATTATTATAATTACAATTAGTGTCTGTCTATCTATCTATCTATCTATCTATCTATCTATATATATATAATACAAATAATAAAAAAGATAAATGTAAGAAGCGTTTTGGATTAAAATGGCAAAAAAAAACTTATATGTAATATGAACAAGATACCCCCTAAGTTAATGGATATTTTAGACGAACTTGGTAGGTTGAATGAAAATGGCAAAAATTGTAGACGGCAGGGACCTAGGGGAGAAAATATACTATTTGGACTAACGTGCCGTTTTAGAGCAAACCTTAGGGACTAAAATGGCAATTTACTCATTAAATAATATAAATTATAATATAAGTAGTAAAACAATAATATTAATACTAATAATCATAATTATAGTTATACAAGTAACAACACATATACATATATATACATACTTATAATAACACATACACATTCTATATGTACAAAATACATGCGTATGTATGAAGTTGTGTTTGTGTGTATTAGTGCGTGTATGTGTATATGTCATATTGAGTGTGTGTATGTGCATAAGGGGCAGATTTAGAGGGTGCCGAGGGGTGCCCATGCTACCCTTCAAGTTTGTCTCTGAAGTGAAATTTTTTTCTTTTATTTCATTTAGGTATCAGATACCCTATCTTGAGTATAAATGAGGACACCTCTGAGAAAAAAAGAGTGATAATAACCTATTGACAGCTTTTCTGATAAAACACCAGTAACATTGCAATTTTTCGATGAATATCAACATGAGGAAGAAGATAGCCTAGCTTTGGTTGTTGGACTCCCTTTTAAATATAATATTGATCTAATATTTTATGTGGGTGAAGAGATATGGGTAGTATCACTTTAACCAAAACAAAAGTCATTGTTTATAGGATAGGGAAAGAGTGACAACTCATACTATTCAATATGATTCTTCACTTTGATATGCTATTTTCGGTCAATCTATTACGAATAGGGTTACAAAGTTATGATTCATTTACGTTAACCTATAACTACATTCCAAAGTTTTTAAGAATACAAAGAGAATGCAATAGACTCATTGAAACAACCAATTTAGTGATACCCTTACTATAACTAAATTAGCAATAGACTCATTGAAACAATTGATTTTAAATCCTTTTATTAAATTTATAATCAACCATTTGTTTATAAAAAGTATCTAGTAAATATTGGGCTATACATTTCTGACACGACCCATTAACTAAACACGACCTGTAACATTGATGGATAACTTCTTTTATTTTTGAACCATGACTTTCTTATTGAGTGACCCAATGTCACATTGCCTAAACAACGGCCTTAGCCAAGACTACGTTAACATTGATGGATAACTTCATATTGAGTGACCCAGACTATGTTGTCTTAACCGGGCCCGTGCTAGGTTGGCCAGACTTGGTTACGGACGTTCCCCCAGAAACCATACTGCCTCCACACGAGTTACCTCGCTGAAGTAACAGCCGAATGAAAACCGGGGTGCAGCTCAGGATCGAACCCCTTCGGTGGGTTTGTCACCATCAATGCCCAACCACTGAGCATAAACCCAGGGTTATATCCACCCAATATGATACAAGTGGGAATTGATGGATAACTAGGATTAATGATTGTCAGTTAGAATGAATGATGGTCAGTTATGGTTAATTGCGACCACTAAGTGCTATTATACTCTTAATACCCAATGTGATTAACTAAGATATGCATGACCATTACAACCCATAAAGTTAACTATGTTGGTTAACAAAATCAAATTGGATAATCAAAGTCACACGTGATCAAACAAGGACAATAATAATAATAACAACAACAATAATAAATAGATGCTACAAGTTGATAAACAAGAAAATTGAATAGAACTAGTGCAATTAATTGACGTGTCACAATGAGGATGTGAAAAATTTCGACCGATATTAGTGATATTAGTTCTGTTTGTTATTATACGTGTACGATACTGCACAATGTGCACATGCTATGACAACCCAAAAAGACAACATAAAAAAATAAAGTCATAGTATTACCAAAATGATCACTACACGTTGTGCTTGGTTCGTTGTGGCGGTAGCTCGGCTATTTCAAAGAGTTAAGTCGTAGTTTTAAAAAAATCGTAAAATAATGCAAAGTTTTTTATCAAAAAAGACAACCCAAAAAAATAAAGTCGTAATATTACAAAAATTAAAATGATTACTACACGTGCTTGGTCCGTTCTGGTGGTCGCTCAGCTATCCACCTCAAATGTAACGTCCAAAAAGTTAGGTCTTAAGTTTTTAAAAATCAAAATATAAAATATTACAAAATTTGGTAAAAAGTTATAAAAAAAAACAGTAAAAAAAAGAAAACACATAAAAAAGTAAAAACAAGAACTCAGTATGTAAAAAAGTTACATATATAAATAAAAAAACGTGGGACTGTTTCTTGGTTCAATGAAGACCTATTCTTGACAAATTAAAAAGTTTCAATATGTGCTCTGCATCCATGTTTCGCAACAAACTCACCAAAGAAATCGGATGTCAATCTCTTATCCATGTTCCCACTCAAGGATTCAGTCTCATTACCCGCTCGATAAACCCTCTGCTCCAGCCCCATTGTGCTATCGAAGTCGGACTAAATGCGCCGAATTTGACGCTAAAGGTACGAATGGAACCAATTTCAAGCTAATTAACAATAGAAACATCTTATATATGCATAATGGTTCAAAAATTTTGTGCTTGTTTGTAAACCCTAGTTTCATTTTGGGTTAATTTGTGGTTTGTGTGAAGATTTGTAAATTTGACTCTCATGTTTGCATCTTTTCATCGAGTATATATAACACTTCATGAATGTGTGTGTATAAATTGGCAATAGACCTGATATTTCTACCCTAAACACCTGATTTTGGGTTGTTATCAATTTTAAGACTTGCAGGGTTATTTTGGGCATGGCTAATGTGAAGAACGGGTTGAAATAGGTGTAATTTAGTTTGTGTGATATATATTATGTATGTATGTGTGTGTGTATATATATATATATATATATATATTATATATATATTTTTGTTTTAAAAATTTATACTTATTAAACAGTAATTATTATATAAATTTGAGTGATTGGAGTTAAGCTTGGTTCAAGTAGATATATTTGAACCTTTTTTTAACAGCAAACTTTCCATTTGAACTTGAGAGTAGCTATGTGAATTTTGAATTGTTTATTGTTAACATAAACAAGAAATTTGAAGTACCTTGAAGATTAATATAGTAATTAGATCCATTTCAAAACATTTGGTCATACATCTAGCTCATGAAGCTCTTCTTGGTGGTCCAGTGCAATGCAGATGGATGTACCGATACGAGAGGTAATCACATTCTTTGTAACCTTATAGATAAAATAAATTTATGAATTATGTTATCATTCCTGCCATATTGCTTGAAAAATTCAAAATGTAGGAAGCTTGGTATGCTTAAAAGAAGAATTAAAACAAGTCAGGGGTTGAGGGTTCAATTGCGAGAGAACACCTAGTGAATGAAATCGCCACCTACTGTTCATTATACTTTGACTCGACGATGGAGACACGCCATAAACGAGAGTCGCGGAATTTCGCGCCGCAACATCCCTGCACTTCAAATGGAGATTCTCAACTTAGCGTGTTTTCCGTTCCATCGAAAAGATTATATGAAAAGAGTGGAAAGCGCAGACTCCTAAGTGTTGAAGAACTTAAAAAGGCACACACTTATGTTCTTCTAAATTGTGCAGAATTAGAAAGTTACATCCTCGAGTTTGATGAAATTGCAAACCAACGTTATCCAGAAACCCAGTTCCAACACTAAGAGATGAACACTTTGCCGAATGCTTTGAAGAACGTGTAAGTAAACAAATTACATCATAGTAGTTGATATAGTTTCATCATTAACCAACACAATGCTTCAGTTTTCTTAAAATGTAGGTAAACACAGACTTATCTGATGGAAGCACTAAACATTTGCAAATATTAGCAAGAAAACCATCAAGATCTGTTCAATGTTACAAGGGTTACTTTGTAAAATGGTTATAAATTTCACACTTGAAAATATGGTGAGGGACATGTAACTAACAACTATGGGGTATGCGTGAGAGGATCGACGTATAACTCTGAATAGTCTGACTATTACAGGCTGTTGGATGAAATACTAGAGCTGGAGTATTATGGCATCGAGTAGTGTTCAACTGTTGCACTTTTTGAATGTACATGGTTTGATAACAACCGTGGTGTCGTCATTAACAAAAGTAACCTGGTTGATATCAATCCCAAGTTTCAACTTGGATCAGACAAGTTTGTGTTGGCGTCACAAGTAGAACAGGTATTTTACACATCATACTCTGCCATAAACCGTGATACCAACGATCTATGGGCGGTTGTTAAGACAAAATCACGACACATATATGAAGTCAGCGCTCCTCAAATAGATGAGAATCGGAAGAACAAGGGTTCCTTCAGTTTGATGAACGGTTTGAGGTACCAAGTGAAGTAACTAGGAGTGAATGCCTTTGCTTAGTCACAAATACCCACACGATGGATGAAATGATAGCCAATGAGAATGGAAGATTTGAAGGCGGCAATATGAGGAGGAAGAGTTTGAAGATGAAGAGGATACCTCTGAAGACTATGATGATGAAATGGTTTTTTCTGACCACTCTTTAGATGAAGACGAATGAAAGTGTTAGAATTTTTTTTTGTTGTTGTATACACTTTAAGTTGTTTTTGATTGATCATATGGTATGTCCACCTTCAATTGTTTTCTATCAGAATGATGTCATTAAATGTAGGGTGCATATTGGAGCGATGTCGGGCACTCGAGGAAAGGTCACTAAACATAACCGTTTGGGCGCAGATGATAGGAGGCGGCAACCTCATGAACATAATTTTGGTAGTCGTTCGGATACAGGTGTAGATGATAGGAGGCGACAACCTCATCAACAGAATTCTGGTAGTCGTTCAGGTTCATGTGCAAATGATAGGAGGCGATAAACTCATGAACAAAATTCTGGTAGTCGTTCGGGTACAGATGATAAGAGGCGACAACCACTTCAATTGTTCTCTGGTAGTTATTCGGGTCCTGATGATGGGAGGAGACAATCACATCCACAGAACTCTAGTATCCGATCCAGGTAAATATTACTCAAGGGGACGCGTCCTTATTCGTGGGGGAAAAACTACTAGACCTACAAACAAGGGAGTTGATAGCCACACTGTGAGTCAGACATTCCCGTATAATTCTGCTGATGTTGATGACGATGATGAGTTCTATGATGATCACACTGAGGAGAATGATGAGGATGACGTAGATGCCACTTTGCGCGAATCTCCGCTCAAATCTCCAGCGAGCGACTCTCCAGCTAACTCTCAGCGCTTCCATCCACGTGACTCTCCACCCGACTCTCGGCACTACTCTCCACACAACTCTCGACTTGACTCTCAGCGTGATTCAAATTACCGAGATGGAACTCATGATATATCTCAAAGGCCACCTATATCTCGACTTGGAGAAGGGTATGTCTTTAATTTTAATGCAACATGTCCACATAATGTAATATACTTCATTAATTATTTTATTACTACAGGTTTGGATCATATAAAGTTGTGAGGAACATCATTGGAATTCTAAAGGAGCATTTGGAAGGATCTTGTGATAACTGTCACTTTTGGATAATTTTTGTACAATTAAACAGTAAAGTATGTGATATAAATATGTGTTTTGAATGACTCGACTGCTTGGATTGCATGACATCAATCAAGAAAGTGCACTGAATATGTCATATAATGCATATTATTTGTTTAGTGGTTACCATTTAAAAACTGTCTGAAACAGCGCATCGGAAACGACTAATAGACTAGCTGCGGCAGCGCAGTGTCGGTACGCAGTTAAACTACAGATTTAGGACCTAGATGAGAGTCCAATGCAAATTTTATGTTAATGCTAACACTTTCCGAAAACAATACATGCACTGAAAACTGTCGGAACTATACACTAACCAGCAATTCAGCAAAATCCAACAAAAATTCAGCAAATACAAGCTTAAATAATATGTAGGATTATTGTTAAAATCCTGCATTGCTTAAAAGTCATTGAAAGTATTGTTTGGCATAATAACATATCATATCGCATAAGTCTTGAAAGTTAACGCTTTAACGAACCGGCAACGAAACGAACACCTGGACACAACCTGAAACATCATATGAAGTAGTTAACAATATTTTAACAGCATATACTAGTTAAAACATTAAACACGTTGTTTTGATTTAAAATCCCTAAATACCATACAAGTTGCTTAAACCTTCATTTAAGGACCCTTTAACGAACTGGGCACCCGTTAAGCAACCCAACACGAACTAGACACAAAATATAAACTAGTTAATATTATTTAACAATATTAAACTAGTATCTGGCATATAATACTTCAAAATGCATCAAAAACCATAAATACATGAAAACCCCTAACTAAGCACCTAAATTCCTAACTAGTTATCTAACTAACAATTAAATCACAACTAAACCCCTCCTCCCTCTTAAGTGGACGGTCAACATGGGGCCCCACATGTCCCTATGTTGTCTCCTAATGTTGAATGAAGATTTGGTGGACAATGAGAAGGTTTGGTGGAATAAGACTGGTGTAGAGTAGAAACGATAAGTAAGATCAATCACGTTGATTCTACGAATACCCGTGATGAACTTGTCCCAACCCCGAAATTCAACCCAAAGGGCACGAAATTTGAAGCGATAAAAACTGATTTCTCAAAATTCAAGTCTGATCATCATCACCTCATAACCATCATATAAATAGAGTTATAAGTTTGAAACGGGCCCCAAAATACACTCGGGCCAAAAACTAAAACAAAACAAAAGTTGGCAAAAAGCCCAAAAAACATAAAAATGAAAATACTCATAGAAATAAGCCTTTTTTGGGCCCGAACGTCCACCCAAACCGCCTAAGGCATTTGCAGCAAAATGGGATTTTTCCTCACGAATCGTTTTGACTGGTCGCACTCCAAAAACGGACCCCCGTAGCCCAAGTTAAAGCCATTTTAGTGAAGCCCCATTTGTCACGCGATCTTGGGCCTCCAAATATAACATGGCCCCTCCTCCACACTTGGGCCCGTATCAAAGGCTTAGCATAATGTTATAAACTACCTTATCCAACATTTTCTTCACAACTTCCTAAACCACAAAAATCAAACTTCACTTCTCTCCATCCATCCACAACCTCACAGCCTTTTATACCTCTACTACACCACCATTTTTAAGCCACTTACAAGTTAATCTAAGGTGATCCAAGGGTGTCTCTAGCCTAACTAAGAAAGGTGCAAGACTTGGAAGCTCAAGGACCACCCAGGGGAGCTTTTATCCACCTATTTTGCATCATCTTCTTCAAGTGTTCATCTTGCCACTTCCCTAGCCACAAGAGCTAGTAGTGAGCCTTCTAGTCTTTCATTTGATATCTTGTTACTAGTATTTTGATAATGTATAAGTTACACCATGCAAAGTTATCAACTTAAAAAGATGAACATAAGAACATGTAACATAATCTAAAGGAAACAAAGCCATCTTAAAAATGTAATAAAGATGTAGAGGTTTATTTTGTGCTATGGATATATCCATCATATGTGAACTTGTTAGATGATGATTAAAAACATGATCTAACAAGTATACACATGGATCTTACAAGATCCATGATCAAAGAAGTGATGAACATGATATATATAATAAATGGACTTTTTAAAATGGATAAAATGGTTTGTAATGTTCTTGAAATATTGGATGATCAAATGGTTAAAAATAATAAAAAGCTTGATGAATATGTTTTAACATAATGGAGGATCATGAAAATGTCATTAAAGTGACTAGTAGTGTTTTCTAAAAATATATATAAGTAAGTTGTTAAAAATGAATTTTTAACAAAGTTAGTGAATAATAGTAACTAAATCCATTTTTGAAGAAGTATGAACATCTTGATCATGAAAATAAAAGACTACATGTTTTGGTAAAGTTCCATGTTCATCATGATCAAAAGATGCATAAATTTGGTTAAAGAACAATTGTTGAAGTTGTGGTGGGTAAATTGATGAGTTTTGAAACTTAACACATGTTTTTAAAAACATGGAAACCTCCTAAATTTAGGGGAAACTATGACAAAATTTTTATAAAAATTAAACACTTAGAAAAATATATGATTTTAAAAGTTCTTACAAGTAAACTTGTCTAAAAACCATAACTATAAAAATTCCCATGTTTTTGTATAAAATATAAGTTCAAGAAGACGTGATTTTTATAAAGATAAAAATGGGCATAAATATATATTTTTAGAAAAATATATATTTAGTGATCATAAAATCACAATTTATGTGCTTGTTATTTGTGTTACATATGTACATAGTTAGGAACTTGAAAATAAATCATACAAATAAATACATAATAATTGACAAACAAATAATTACAAAGCATATATATACCTATCCAATACCATACATGGAAGCAAATACGGACACCTTAGACATTTGGACTATATATGAACTATAGACTAAAAATATGTAAGATATCGGAGCTTGGTAAATATTATTTTCAAAACCGAACACGTGACAAAAAATATATATTTTTACAAATATAGAAACTATATCGTATTTCGTTGGCACTAAAAACATATTGTTTTCATAGTAAATAAAAAGATATATTTCAAAATCCTTCTAAAAATATATTAAGTTTGGTGGAAAATAAAATATGTGGTTTCTAGAACTAATCGCAAAAATATATTATTTTGGATATATACACACTTACCAAGCATAATAATATACTAATTTGATTATATCTTAAAATTATATAATTTAAGATATACAAAAATAGGGTAATACATACAAGAAATATACGTATCCCTATACGTACAAATACATGGCAATATATACCATTAATATTTGGTGAAAATACATTTATACAAGTATTGTACTTAACCATGAGAATACAAATATGGATACACAAATAAACAATACAAGTATACCTATACTTGGGGAAATACATAAGTATAATACATGACAATTATTAAACATGGATAAGTAAACCGTGAAACCAATGAAGTAATTATATATATCAAGATACGTTAAAAATAGATTATTTTTAACAAACCCATCGTAAGCAAAATGATATATATAAAGTAGTACATTCTAAAAATACAAGTTAAAATATAATATTTTAATTAACACATCGAACTTGGAATATTATATAATTATTAAAAATTATATAAGGAACATATCCGACGATGGTATCGTCGAGGCAAACAGGTGGAACCCAATAATGTGGAGACATGAAACATATACATTTTACTTGTGCGAGGCACGGAGACTAACGGGCTAGGCCCGGGGAAAGCGACACTTGAGATGCAAGGATATATATATATATATATATATATTTGACAATAAAATATATATTGACATCATGCACCGAAATCGCATCTCAGTGGAGCATCGTACATTGAAAAATGCATCCAACTGGAACAAAACACTGAACAAGTCTTTACAAATATTTAAGACAAGAAACAAGAACAAGAATCATTCAAAGACCGAAGTGTCTAACAAAAACCTAAGCGTTTGTAGGCTGTGGTACGAATTCAAAGAAAAGTATTTGAGATAATCAAGGAAAGAAGAAAGCAAAACAGTGAGTTCATGTCTCCCTTTCATCTTAAATGTTTTACTGTTTTACAACTATCGGGGAAATACATGTTCAATGGTATGATAAGCTAAGGAATGAAACAACTTAGATCATGTGCGAATAGGGTGAAACTTAAGTACCATTAATCTTATTTAAGACCAAGGTACAAAGGTTAGATCTAGCAGGTGTTGGCGAGCCCCACTCTTGGTCATGGACCTACACAGAAGAGTGCATTTGTCGTCCCAGTCGAAGTTAATCGACAGAAATCGTCTAGGTTTGGATTGCTTCCTATGTCGTCACACATATTAATGTCCTTGCAAAACATTAATGATCAACGATTTCATTGACGCTTTACATACCGGGTTTTGATACATATACTTATACATTTTATGGATACAACGCATACAGTTAAAAACACATGAACTCGCCAACTTTTGTTGATTTTCAATTTAACATGTATTTCAGGTAATTAGTGGATCTTTGCAAGAAGTTCAATCAAGAAACAAGCATCAAGTCTCCAATGCCACTTTTGAAGGATTTGTCCGGTATATCCCGCCTACTTGCGGTGATATAAAGGATAAAACCTTATTATTTTAAAATCTTGCATTTTGGTTACTTAACAATTTGACAATTTAATGGCTTGTAACAATATACTTAACTTATGTTGCGTTTGAAACAATTTCAGCAATGGCATACGGAGAATATTTTATTCATATAGTTTGTTCACTTATATTGTATGCAATGAGAACCAATCAATCACACCAGTGCGCTTCCGCCTACGAGCTGGTGTGACAGATCTTGGGTGACATTTCAAGATGTTCCAGACGATGTGGTGGGGAAAATGTATAACAGATTTAAGGTAATATGTCAATTAGTTATTCTGTATCTTATCTTTGTATTTTTTACTTTAGTCTTATTTTTTTATAGACTCGTTGTAGTTGGGATCCGAGAAACGAGCAAATGAATTATGAGGGATTTAGAAATGTATTAAAGAACCGTTACAGAGACATTATGGCGAAGATGAGATCTAGCGCAGTCAAGGATGCCAAGAAGGTCAGACGTGTTATTGAGAGAAAAGATCCAAGGTTTTTTCGGTAAACTTAGTGAATTTCCACCTAGTCATATCCATATCAACATATGGCGTGATTTGTGTAAGGTAAGTGACTTAATAAACTATGTTATTGTATATTTTTATTGATATATATATATGTATGTATGAGTGTGTGTGTTTTACTCTCCACAATTTGGGACAGATGAATGGAAAAGAAGTCTGAGAGCGAAACAAGAAACCGTGCAAGCACCGATAGCACCAACAAGAGGCCCCGGGCCCGGCATACAGGCAAGTCGTTGGGATTTGATGAGCATAGAGTTCAACTCGTAAGATAAAATATATTTAATTTTTAGTAGTTGTTTCTACTTTAACACTTATTACATTAACTATATTCTATTTTTTGTGTAGAAAAATAAAACCGGCCAGGAACCTAGTTTTAGAGAAGTCTTCCTCCAAACCCATCTCACAAAAGAGTCCAAAGCAAGGCTTGAGAACGGGGAGCTTGAAGTTAATAACATGGAAGTGATTGATTTTTGTACAGCTCGAGCCGGAGAAATATATGTAAGTTGTCAATTGTATTCATATAACTATCGTATTAACATTTACCACAGTAACATTCGTGTTGTTTTGATAAATTGAAGGGGGAATACTTGATAGATATGAAGGAGTTGTACGGGGTGGAATTCACCATGGATGATGCTAGTGTATGGAAGCGTGTGCCGGGTCGTACGACCCACTTATACGGGATAGGACCCCTACTGATATAAATTACTTGATGACTGGGAAACCATCCGCATCTTTTGGGGTCGGGCCATCTCAAGATAAGGTATTATTATTTTGACCCATCATATGGGATAGGATATACAACTATAATTCATAGTTCGACCAATCTTCCTCTTTGAAGTTTATTTGACCAAGAGTTAGAAAATCATTTTATAATTACACACGATTTAAGATATATATAATATTTACATATTCAACATCAAGTTGAATCATTTTTATTGTTTCACTTACTGCATTTTGTTTCTAAAAAATATATCTGACTCTTCATGTGTGATAAATTATGTAGTTTCTGGTTTTTAGTATTCACATATATTCACATTGCTGGATTATAAATTTTGTTGAAATTCATACCACAAAGGTTGATCTCTAGTTTCCTTTAATTTTATAACTCAGTTTTCAGATGTCTGACAATGATATAAATATAATCATACTACTTATGCACTCATTATACTGCATTTCCCTATTATATCACAATATATCACACTTAGTAATTTAGAAGGAAATCAACATTTACACTTAAATCTTTAGTTAAGAAACTGTTAAACTTAAAGTTTTATTATTCATAGGAAAGCTTCTTTTTACCTAGTTCATCGATGATTATAACCAACACTTTTAACATACGTTAAGATCCAATTAACCCGGGTTGTGAATAGCCCTGGTCAGAAGATTTAATTTGATTCAGCTTGCCTATTATTGTCTATTTCTTACATATTTGCTATTATTTTAGATCCTAGCTTTGCAAAATCAAATTCAAGATTTAGATGCTCGATTTGAAGAGTTTGAAGCTCGGCTTCAAGCTCAACGTGAAGCTGATAGAAGGCATTTAAGGACGCACTGAAAGCTCAACGTGAAGCCATGCTTAAAGACTTTAAAGAACTTATAAAAAGTGGTGGCCCTAGTAACTAACAACAATTGTTATCGGTTATTTTCACTATCATATCAGATTAGAAGTTTGCAATATTAAACTTGGTTGTAATGATTGATTTTTTAACTAGGTTTAGCAGATTTTTTTACGTATTTTAGTGAGGATTTTTAATTTTATAATGATTTATTTTGTTATTTTTCTTAATCAACTTGCGAAGCAAATGTGTATCAAATAGAAGAAAAAAAATGAATATTAATAGACGTTGCGAATTCGTAGCAAAGAGTGTGTTGTAAACGCGTAGCAAATGATGCGTTGTAGATGTGTAGCAAATAATACGTTGTAAATGCGTAGCAAATAGCAAATCTAAGTAAAAAAACATGGTGTCGCAAATCTGTAGCAAAATTGCAACGCCAATTTTGTGTAGCAAATGCGTCACCACAAGCGTAGCAAGTCCATAGCAATCGATTTTGCGACGATGTTTTTTGCTATTTACTATGTGCGTAGCAAATTACCCAGTTTTCTAGTAGTGAATACCAACAACAAAACAACAACACCAACAATAATAATAGATTCTATTAATTCTGCCAACAAAAAGGTTTTAGTGTAATAAATTAATCAAAATATAGATTTTATGAACCCATGTAGGCAGGTACACATCTAGTGAGCATACTATTACTCATACCAGGTTTTAAAAACAAATGAACCGATACTGCTGGGGATAGGTTCGATACCCAGGTCTTATGTTTAAACTTTAAGGTGTTTCAAACTTGGCCAGTTCAATGCTTCAAGCAGATTTATATTTGTTTAAATATTAAAAATGATAATAATATAAAATTTAACCTTACTGTTAATCTTCTTTTCGAACAAAATCTCGGAAGAACGTGCAGGTTGACCGAACACTTATATTGAGTTCTACAGGGGTTTTTCGAACGTTAATACGTGATCAAAAGCTACTGGTATTCGTATCGCAGGGTGAGGATAGATAGCGACATCTCCCAAAATATTAGCTAATCTTGAGAATCGAGTAATGAACTCTGAAGATGGTTCATCGGTCCCTTGTCGGATAACTGCGTATTCTCTGATATATGCTTCCTTATCGGCAGTAGAGAAATATTTGTCGTAGAAGATGGTACGAAAATTAGCCCATGAAAGATTAGCGGCATAATCGTCTCCTCCTTTGACTTGCTTGTATCCTTCCCACCAAGTTTTTGTGTCATCTTCCAGTTTGTAGGTAGCCAATCTAACTTTATATTGATCCACAACTCCAAGTACTACAAAGATCTTCTCAATATGGGCTATCCGATTCTAGGTCTAACTAGGTGAAATTTAATGATTAATAGGCGATTAATATCGATTTTACGACATTGGTGTGTGTTTTGATCTGAGATTTGTCATCTAAAACATTTACTAGACTTATAACAAACGAAATATGCAGTTAAACATAGTTTAAAACTATATTGAAACCTATTAGTGATCTAATCGATCAAGAATGGTTTAAACCTACCATCAAAGGATGAAATTACTTACTTGGATTTAAATTTCTTTGTGATTATGTATGTTTGTCAGTCTGTGTGTATCATGTTTTTACAGTGTTATCTTTCATTCGATTAATAGGTTTTTATAATATTGATGGTTGGAGTTTTTATGTTCATGGCGAGATTTAAGTTGGTATTGTTAGTGTGCGGAACTCATTTATAAATTTAAAAAATTGTTATAGTCTTGGTTTTAAAAAGCGTGAGGCGCACAAAAGCGACAAGGTCTAAAACCGAAGCGAGAAGTGGAAAAGCGGCGGGCTTTTTGTACCCGAGGTGCAAGCTAATTATATATATTTTTTATATATCCCATAGGTTTTTAGCTTTCCCGACCTAAAATATAGCTATAAGTAAAGGTTTTTATATGATTTTAGCTGCATGTACAAGCCAAAAACCCAAAGTACAACAATTAGATGCATTAAAACGCCTCGGGTACGAGAGGCGCGCGCCTCAAAAAAGCCCAGAAAATCCCAAAAGCGTGCCTTTTTGGCGCTTCTTGTAATTTCTCTCAGCGCCGAGCGAAAAAGCCCCAGAGTTTGCGCCTCGCGCTTAAGTGCGTCTCAGGCGTGCTTTTCGAAACCAAGGTTATAATAATACATCTTTTGTAGTCATAATTATCACAGTAGGTGTTTGGTGTTCATATGAAATGATTTAGCCGTTTGTCTCGTAACAAAAGAGACATATTTTGACCCCTTATTTAGACCAGTGTATGTTATCGTACTAACATGGTTCCACCCTTAAATGTGTATAGCTGTTATTTGGATTTTTATCTGGTGGACACTCATCTATTTTGGCATTTGAAGTGGCTAATATTATTGTAAAGGGGTTAAATTTGAGGCAATCCCTTTTGGATGAGAATATCCAAATCCTAAAAAAAGAGATTTTGCATTCAAAAGGGTGCAACTTTTGGTTTCTACGGATATAGAAGAGCTATTAAGAATTGCAGCGGCTGACAAGAAGTAATTTCATTATTGCAAAACAATCTGAATCATAATCATTTACCCAAACACTCAAATCTGATTAATCACACATCTAATATATTAGGTGCTTCTAAATGCACAAAAAAATCAAAATAAATGAATAAAAGAAAAGTGTGGGCGGGTCAGGTGGTCAATCTAATCTTACCTTTTTTGACCCGCCCTTAATTTTTTTTTGGCACATAAATATAATTCATATATAAGCCAGAAAACTTGCTAAGTTACATCAAAACAGAAGGTAGCCGGGCAACAAGGTTGCTGTCTATGGTCTACAGTTAAAAGCAATTTATGTTCATTTGATCAACATGCTGTCCTTTTAGAGAGGAATTTAAAATCTTTTCTAGAGAAGTGGCAAGATTTGGAAATATGTGCCCTGATCCTGAATGGCATAATTTGGATCATTTCATTGTCGGATAAAGCTGAAGACTGAATTTCTTGATAGCTGATCTCTTTTTTTTTTTCATGTACTAAAAGTGTGTGTAATAGTTAGTTGGGTTAGTATGGTTAGTCTAGTTTGTTAGTCCTGTTAGAAGTTGTTAAAGTCAATATTAGTCAACTGTGTGTATAAATAGAAGCTCACAAGTTGTGATAAGTATCAAATAAGAATAACAGAAAGTTCCTTCCCCTCTCTCTCTCAATTTGTTCGAATGAAATTAACCAACCTTCAAGAATCTTTCTTATCTTGATTCTTCAGGCGTTAATGGTGTTCACCCATTGTTAAATCAATCTTGAACACTTGAATACACATCAGCGAGTGGATATAAGAAGGGAGAGGGAGAAATTGTGTGCGTGAATGGGTGAGATTGTCCGGTGTATATAAACAGAAAAGGTGTAAATGTTATGGTTGTATATAAAACAATTTTGATTGTACAAAAAAGTTAAGCTTCTTTCGTTGTGCGTAAAGCATTCTTTGATTTTTGTTTTTAAAACTTTAAAAAGACCGAAAAATTCATGTGGATATAACTATTAGTATTTTTTAAATACCAAACGTCTCCGGTATGTGAAGCTATCGCCTCGGCTTTCATCACCTATGCACCTTGCTTGGAGCCTCTCATGTTCTTAAAGTCAAAATGAGGCAAAAAAAAGGTAAAGTAATATTAAAAAACAGCTTTAAAGAAAACAATGAATTAAAATGTTTCTCAAAAGTTTATTTTAATGTAATAAACTCCTAAATTACGTAATAGAGAAAACAAGATAATTATTAAAATAATGTCCATGATGCTAAAAAGGTTGTTGGCTAGTCACGTTGTCTATGATGCTAAAACTTTTTCTAGTTCTATCTTAAACATTCATTTGGCTAGACATTGCCCATTATATCACCTCCTAAACACGAATAATTCATATTCATTTTTGTAAACAATTTAGGTTTTGGCACTTGTTTAATAGATGCATATACGTACGTTTAATAATATTTTTTTTCTTATAAATATTTACGTTTTGAGCCTAACTTTAATAAAGTTATTATATGGCTCTTAAAGTTTCATAAAGCTATTTTTTAAACTAATATTTTTCTTTTATCTTTTTTATAAGTTTAATTCTCTTTTATTTTAATTATTATTTATTTAATTTCCTATAACTAAGGTTAACTTTTAACTTTAAACATGTTACTTAATCGTGTTCTTTGCTATTTCTACCATCGTTTAAAAAAAGCCTACATGGTCTATATTAACTCTATAATATACCAAGTAACAAATAAATTTAATTATTTTTTATTTACCTTAATATAGTTAAAACTAATTATTAACTCTCGACATGTTTACATAACCATATTGATTATTTATTTCTACCAACGTTTAGATTAAAATTTGCATGGTATATAATATATTATTGATATATCATATAACAAATAAATCATCGCTAGCACCTTCTTGCAACTCCGTCGCGAAGCGCGAGCAACACTAGTTAACATAGTATTAGATATCGCAATTTGGAGGTGCGTAAACTGGATGTTTCTTCCTGTGCAAAAAATTAATACTAATATAATTTATCTACAAACAATTTATTATTGATAAGCTTAAAGCCCAATAGATAGAAAAATCTCAATAGTAAAGAAACAGCCCAGCAAATGCAAACATAAAAGCCAATAAATAAAAGAAAGCAAGCATTAAAACTCTTTAAAAAAGAAAGAAGAGTGCCTTTCTTAGAAAATACAAGAAAGGAGGAGCTTATGAAGAAAGAAGAAGCAGACAGTGAGTGTGGGACTTTGGGTGCAAACGAGCGGAGCTGAGCTCAAACTTGACCAGGTTCGAGCTTGATTAACTTATGAGAGCTAGAGCTCGGCTCGTTTATTATCTATTAATTAATATATTAGACAAAAATAATACAAATAATAGACTCGTTTGGGCTCGGGCGAGCTCGATAAGTGAAGCTCGGGCTCGGCTCCATAAACAAGTTTAACAAGCTCGGCTCGGCTCGGCTCGGCTCGTTTACTAGACAACTTTATATAACGGGTCAATGTTATTAAATCTTAATAAAAGCTAATATTACACTAAAGCTCGACGAGCTTATACATGCCAGGATCGACCTTGGGCTTGTTATGTAAATGAGCTTTATTTTAGGCTCAAGCTCCGCTCAGACTCGATAAGGCTCGGGTCGTTTGCACCCCTACATGTAACTTATGTGGATGCATTAAGAGTGTAGCTTTTTTATGCATTTTCCGGTTGTAGGTTTTGGAGATGCTTATAGATGTTGTCATGTGCATTCGAAAAGCATTTACAGAGGCTTTCGGGGAAAATGGTATTTGACTATATGAACTTATTTGAAAAATATACCACATAGTTCATTCATTCTTAACGTTTTCATGACTTGTGATCTTTCATGCAATATCATGAAGTTACGTTATCTATTAACCTACAGGAAAACAAAACTAAGGAAATCTATGTTCCATCTGTGCTTTCGATTTCAGTTGCAATTCAAACAAATAATGACAAGGAGACTACCAAAAAACTGAAAGATTAGGCGTGTCTGGTCTTGCTTTACACTATGCCAACATAACTCAGATAGCCGACATTGTAAGCTAATCTCAGTTGTGTATTTTATATGCATATTACAAATAATTATAGTTTAATAAAATATATTAAGGATTCAATAACTTTCTGCAGGCATCTTGTCCGACGTCCTTACATCCTAATATGAAGGACACATAATACAACTGTTTACCAGCCAACATCAGGGCATGTTCACGTTCTTGCTTACAAGCTCGTGATTCTAAAGAAGTGGTAGTAGCAATTTTGACCCATTGACTTATTATTGATCACTCGGTTATACACTTGATTCAAATGAAATTTTATCTTCATTAAGAGATCATAATTGAAAAATTGTATAATGTTATTTAACATAATTATTCATGGCCGTTTAAAAAGGTACCCGTTTTCAACCGTTGCCCTGTTGTCGAGAATAGATGAAAAAGATTATTGAATTGTAATTTTGATTAATGATCTGTATCACGTACAAACCTTTAGTTTATAGACCAAAAACAGAAACTATATATGGA
Source organism: Scalesia atractyloides (assembly GCA_947069175.1). Classification (NCBI taxonomy): domain Eukaryota; kingdom Viridiplantae; phylum Streptophyta; class Magnoliopsida; order Asterales; family Asteraceae; genus Scalesia; species Scalesia atractyloides. The sequence continues at coordinate 67,098,574 of CAMTDV010000027.1, read as the reverse complement.
TACATAACAATTAGAGACTGGAATCAAAATAAGATGAACTGTCATTGTGGGTACGATATATGGGAGATAATGATGGCGTCCCAATCTTTTTTAAAAAAATACTTTATTTTCTAACACTTCCCCTCAAGTTGAATGGTGGGATTTCCAATGTTTAACTTGCCACATTGCAAAAGATTCCTCCATTGACGACTCTCGTTAAGATGTCAGCTAGCTGATCTTGAGACCAAACAAATGGCAATTCAATGACCCTTGTTTCTAGTTTTTCTTTAATAAAATTCCGATCGACCTCTATCTTTTTTGTTCGGTCGTGTTGTACCGGATTCTACGAAATTTGAATGGCAGCTTTGTTTTCAAATAAAATTTGGTTGGTTTTATTTGGAGGAAAACCAATTTCGGTAAGAAGCTTTTTAACCCACAAGATTTTCCGGCCTTGTGTTATCCATCTGAATTCTGCCTCCTGGAAAGAGCCACCACTTTCTATTTCTTGCTTCCCCAAGTGACAAGGTTTCCTCCAACTAGGGTAAAGTATCCTGAGGTTGACCTTCGGTCACTTTTATCTCCTGCCCAATCTGCATCGGTATAGACTTGAGTGTCTAAATGACCATTTGATTTGAATAAAACACCGTGACTTGCCGTTCCCTTGAGATACCTAATGATTCTCATTACTACTTCCATATGAGGTTCCTGGGGTTGATGCATGAATTGACTTATAACCCCCGTTGCATAGGCTATATCTGGTTGAGTGTGTGACAAATATATCAATTTTCCCATAATCCATTGGTATCTACTTCTGTCAGTCAACATTGCTCCTTCCTCCATAAAGAGTTTTTGATTCATAATCATAGGGGTGTCTGATGGTTTGCAGTGAATCATCCTTGTCTCTACTAACAAGTCGGGAACATATTCTTTCTGGCAAATGAAAATCCCTCTGTTCGACCTTAATACTTCAATTCCAAGGAAGTACTTGAGTCTTCCCAAGTCCTTCACTTCAAATTCTGAAAATAGGTTTGCCTTCAACATTTTGAACCGGTAAAATGTATCTTCCAATTGTCTCTGCTGCAACTGGTTCAACATGCTCTGTATATTGTTGTTGTCACTGATTTCAACATGCTCTGTTTGTGTACTGATTAACATTTCTGTTGTATGTCTCCCTTGTTATCTCATTATAATAGTTAGAAGATACATGGAATTCAGGGTTCATAGTATTTCTTACCTCGGGTATCAAGTTGGATGGAGTTTCTTCAGTGGCACTGTGCTCCGCAGATTGTGTGGTTGTGTTTGAAGGTGACTGGTTTAAAGTACTGTGATGATCTTCTGTTGTTAGTTTTTGGACGATGGAATTAGCCAACTCAGAGTGTCTATACATTCACTTTCCCCCTGACCACTGAGTTGGGTATTACAAAAGTATTTTGTTTCAAGAAAGTCATTGTTCATTGTGGTGAACATGTGACGAATTTTTGGGTTATAACACCTATAACTTATTTGATCAATCCCTCCTAAAAATACACATTTCTCAGCACATGGGCTGAGTTTGTTTCTATTGATTTTTGGTATATGGACAAATGCAGTACAACCGAAGATTCGTGGTTCAAGTGTAAGAGGATATGGGATTTTGGCAAACTTAGATAGGCAATGTAAAGGAGTTTGAAACTTGAGACCATTGGTGGGAAGTCGATTTAGGAGGTCCACAGAGGTTGCAACTGCCTCAGGCCAAAATGATGGAGGCACTTAGGATTCAACTAGAAGTGTTGGAGTCATTTCAAAGAAAATTTGGTTTTTATTTCAGGAACACCATTTTGTTCGGGTGTGTGAGAACAAGTTGTTTGATGAACTAATCCTTTGGTTTGACAAAATTGTTTCATGGATGTATTGACAAATCCTCCCCCCCCCCATTGTCAGATCGAAGGATTTGTATTCCACTTTTGAATTGAGTGTAAATCATGGCATAAAATATGGTAAATTTCTCATAAACTTCAGATCTGGTTTTCAAAAAATATACCCATGTCATGCGAGTAAAATCATCCACGAATATTAGAAAAATCAAAAACCTTGCCCCCTATAATGGGAGCATGACCCCACACATCATAATGGATTAGTGAAAAAGGCAAATCAACTTTTGTATTGCTAGGTTTGAAAGATTTTCGATGGCTTTTGGGAAGAAAAAAGTTTCACAATCTAGTTTACCATTTGAAGAAAATAGTTTCGGAAACAAAAGATGTCAAAAATGAGAGGATGGATGCCCTAACCGTCTGTGCAATAACCATGCTTCTCGGTTTTCAATTCCATGTGCCAACATCATAGTACCAAGTTGAGCCACCTCATCCACGTAGTATAATCCTTAGCGATCAGTATCACGTCAATAATCACACCAGTCCTGATATCCTGTAAGATGCAAAAGGTTGGGTGCATTAGTACCATGCAATTTAATTCTTTGGTAACATGACTAATTGAGAGCAACTGGTGTTATAAGGATGGAATATGAAGGCAATTTGACAATGTCATAGTTGGTAAAATTTCAATTGTTCCTCCTCCTTTTACTTACATTGTGCCTCCGTTTGCGGTATTAATTTGGGTCCTTTGAGGTTTGTCATTAAACTCATGTCTGAAAGTTAAAATGTCATGGTGTTAGTGGCACCGGAATCAAATATCCATGACGTACTACCTTTCACGATTTTTTGCCTTATTAAGCTTTTAATACTCACGGAAGCCAAAAAAAGAAACAACTAAAAAATTTTAGGATAAAATTGGAAATGAGGAAGTTGAAGGGTCTGAGATTAAATTCTCAACCCTAATAGCCTCTTTTAAAATCAACCGCACAAAGAATAACCAATATCTAACAAAGTTAAAAAAAACAACCAATCAAGTTGAAGGGTCTGAGATGAACTTCTCCTTCTATCTCTGGTTGTTGGTTGTGGCTATGGTGGTGGGTTTGGTTGGTGGTCGGGAGTTGTGGTGTGGTGGTTTCAGCGGTGATGGTTGTTGGTTTTTGTAGTAGCGGTGTTTGTAGGTTTGGCGGCTAGGGTTTTTGTGGTGTTGGTGGTGGTGACAAGGCGGTAGAGAAGATTTCTTAATCGGCTTTGTTTTGTGGTTTGAAGGAGATGGGTTTTCTTGAACAACTTTGTTTTGTGGTTTGTAGGTTTGGGTGGCTAGGAGATTTCTGAATCGACTTTGTTTTATAGTTTGTAGGACGATTGGTTTGGTAGATGATGAGCGGATTGATCTCAAGATCGTATTCACCATCTGGTACCATGTTGTCAAGAATAGATTAAAAAGATGATTGAGTTGTAATTTTGATTAATGATCTCTATCACATACAGACCTTTATTTATAGACCAAAAATAGAAACTAAATATGGATACATAACCAATTAGAGGCTGGAATTTAAATAAGATGAACTGTCATTGTGGGCATGATATGTGGGCGATAATGATGACCGATCCCAATCTTTTCTAAAAAATACTTTATTTTCTAACATACCCAACATATGTGACCCGCCATTAGCCACCTTTATTATCTCTTTGTTGAATGTGACTGTTGTAATGTACTTATGTACTTACAGTTTTTTTCTGGATACATATATTGCGATTTGTTTTAGATGACAATGCCTCAAGGTAGAGAGGAAATGGATAAGACTCTTCATTGGCTTGTTCCTGTAGCTACTAATACCGTAAAGTATGTTCGTGTTTTGCACAAATATTTCGATAATATTCATGTTTACTAGTGCATCACACGTTATTTTTCTTGTTGGCTGAGTACATCAAAGTTTTGGGTGGTTTGGTGAGTTGGCAAACACCGGGTAAGTAATTCATTTGTTTATCGCAATGTTTTCATAACCGAACATGTCCCTGAATCGGCCGCCTTAGCTGGACCGTTTTGAAAAATCATGATCTCATAAATAATTAAAAAAATTTATATAGCTAATGTAAAACAAAATATGAAACTACTTTATCTTTGGTGTGGATTTGCAATATTTAAAAAATATGACAGATGATCAGAGTGTCGCGACCTGGTCAAAAATAATATTTATAGTCCCAAATTACCCTTAACAATGCATTAGTGGTAGTAAGGGGTCGAACCACAAAGAGATTGTGGTTGGCGATGGACTCGATTGATTTTAATGAATGTTGTCACTTTATGAAGCTTGCTAAGAATTTTGTTTAGTTTGATTGATTAAAAAGGGATGTCGGATTAAACCGACAAGTTTGTGTTTGATTATTCTACTACAAATACTTGAAATATTATACGAAAACTTAATTGATGATTATAACAATAGTAGAGAACAAGGTTCACACCCCGTTCAGTAATTGAAGTCCTAGGGTTTCTACACATTTTAGATTCGATTCAATTGTATAATTGACCAACAAATTTAGTGTTACGTGACTTAGATGCCAAGAGCTATCGACGTCGTGAACAACGGACTACAATGCACTTCGTTATCACAAACATGTAAACTCTAACCTAGAAAGGCATAATTGTACATAAACATTTCGCAAAGTCAAATTTAATCTTCACTCGACAATTCACAAATTCAATACAAATGCAAGACAAGTATCTTAGGTTTCAAAATCAAATTACAACTTGTCACAAATCAGTAAAAAAAACCAGTAAGTAATTTTGGAAGGAAAAAGTAAAAAATCAAATCAAATTTGAAATTCTGGTCCTATCACCAATCTAGTTTTCCGGTTCAAATGGTCGGCACTAGTGATAAGTGGTTGACCTAAATGAAGGTGGTTCAAGAGTCCTCAATCAGACCGGTTATTTAGGTGGTTCTAGTTCCGCCCGTTATGATACTCATTTGATATGTTGTTCTATCATTGTTAAATAATTTTTAGGACTGAAATGTCAAAACCTTCTGAAAATGTCAAAACAATTCCATGAAAACTTCTATCAAAATGGACCATGCAAACGCTCACTAGATTATCTCAAAAAGATTCGTGTTTGGAAAGATAGCAGGAAGTGACAACATAATCTGGCTGCAGACATTAGATCATGCATATAAACATAAAGTGGATCAACACATACTCGATTTAATTATCTTGCTGAACTGTCTAACTAACATCGCCAGATGCAGAAACCAAATACCTGAACATCCTCCCACCTGATTTCCTACTTCAAAGGAGTTAACCCCAAATGATCAACATCAACGGGTCAATATCTCTATAGAGGAGAGAAATCTTTTGGAGGAAGTGGCAAAAAATAGACACGTGGTTCATGGAGTAAGCAAAAGTCAAGATTTCATGACAAGGAACAAGAAATGAGCTTGAGGTTTTTAACGCCATTTTTGGATTAACTTTTTTTATATACATAAATATTTTTTTATAAAATAGTAATTTATATGTATATATAAATCCTTTATATGGAGGTGCGTAATTAATCTTAAGCATTAAGATTTTACGGTGAATTAGGTGTCATATAAGTTGGATTTTGGTAGGTTTGGAGAGTTTAGCTTATCTCATAAATTATAAAATTCTAGTGTATGTGTATGTAAACGCAAGTTCTAGAGAATATTTATTGTGGTCATCATAGTAGAGGGATTAAAATATAAATGATGATAGTCAAGGGTAAAAGGTGATTGTATAACTTTTTGAGCCATTTTTCGGTTCAGTTTTCCTATTGTGTATTCCTTAGGAAAATTGAATGTACATGTGTATAAACCATGATAGGAATTGGGGATGACAATGGTTAAGGATCTCACATCCTAATCAATAGTGAAGATATTTTTAACACCTAGTAAAATTGTGTCCAATAATATAGTGACACGTATTGTATTTTAAATATAGTCTATTAAGACCAATAAGGACTGAAGGCGTCAACATGCTCAAACTGAGCCTTTGAGTGACGGTGCGGTGTCAACATGCATAAATAACAGCCTCTGAGTGACTGATATGTCAACATGCTTAAATCATTAGCCTCTGAGTGACTGATATGCCGACATGCTGAAATTTGGTCTCTGAGTGACTGATATGTCAACATGCCCAGCCTCTGAGTGACATCACAGTCAACATGCTTATAATAAGTCTCTGAGTGATCCTTTTCGAAGTCCTAACTCTCATACGTGCCATTTGTTGGACGAGGGGTTCAATTTTGTAAATATGAGAAAGTTGGATAATGGAGGGATTAAAAGTGTCAACATATTAAATACCTCTGAGTGACCTTTTAACGAACCGAGAGCTCGATAATGTCCAGGTATAATCCCGGGTATGCCAAGTATTGGCTACGGAGGGCTAAAAGTGCCAAAAAGGTGTTTTAAAAGGTTTTTAGAAGCTTTATAAAGTTAAGGGGCTAAAGTGTCAAACTTTGAAACTGGACAAGGGGCGGTCACAGGCCGCAAGTGACCAGGCCTGAGTCTCTCGCGGGACGCGAGAAGGCCTCTGCTGCAGAAAGTTTTGCTTGGCTCTCAAACAAAACTCCAAAACCATGTATTCGAAACTATGGACTTACAATCAGCTATGCCACGTTTTGGGACACTTGTAAGCTTCCTCTTACACTCCTAAACACCTGGCATCACCTCCTTTGAGTTCTCCAACTATAAATAGGTGCTTAAGTTCACCATTCCAACTTGCACCTTTCTCATTTATTCACTCTTCTCCCTCCTCTGGAATTTCCTCGCTGAAAGGAGCATCCAACTTAGTTCTCTTGCATTCTAGGAACCTCTTGTAAGTGCTCCTTGCTCTTACATTTTCGTTTATAGGCTTTTATAGCCAAAAGTCAAGCGTTTTACGGAAAACGCTTTGACTTTCGGTTAAGACCATTATGGTCCAGCCATTGTTCGAAATGGAAAATGACTAAGTGATCGTAATCAGGTAGGTGTTAATCCCTATAAAGGGAACCTCCTGAAGATCACGTTTGCTAGACCAATTGAAGGGTCAAAGTTATGATATTAAAAGTCAAACATGCCATTTTTGGAAAAATCATAAATTGATCTTAAATATGTTATGAAAATGTTTTGACACTTAAACAAGTTGGTAATAATTATTAGAACATGTAAGAACATGTTCGGCTGTCAATTTCAGTTCTAGGGTGGTCGGTTCGCAACCGAAAGTCGCAAAGTTTGACTTCTGCTTTGACTTTCGATTCCGACCCGATTTAGATTAGTTACCTACTGATCTAAAGTTGCATTATGATCATAGTAGCATAACCCTCTGAGGTTATATTACATGATCATAACAAAATCCAAGTTTATGCATAAGTTTCCATAATTATGCCATCTTTGACCAAAATATCCTTTTTGCATAAAACAAGGTTTTAAATAGTAATGAACTTGAATATGAGTTTTCTAGATTTTAGCCTTGTGGCTCATAAAATAGTTTTAATCTAATCTTTTCAAGGTAAATATTTTATCTACTGATATGTTATATTAAATAACATATCTAAGACATTTTAATCTAACCTTAACATCAGTTTTCATAAAAATCACATAAAGACGCCATTTTACAACATAAGCGTCGTTTAGGCGCATAGTATGGTTTTAAACCATATTAATTGACCAAGACTTGCTACCTACTGATTTTAAAACTTTTTTTAAACATAATTACAGTAGATACATGTTATAAACTCAGAATCCCAAATAATTTATGAACTTTGTGTAAAATGACAAAAATGCCCATTCGGTGCATAGTTTGGTCATAAAAGATAATTTACACATATATTGACATCCTACTGATATTATATCATAAATAAATAATTTTTTCAGAATACTTATGATTATAAACTTAAAATATTTCAAGTTCCTTTTATATGGTATATAATTACGAATTGTCCTTATAAGGCATACTTTCATTTTAAAACCTTAACAGACATACAAGTTGATATCCTACTGATATCTTAACTTATTTAAAATATACTGGCATATAGAACTTGTCCATGACTTATCTGGTTACCCATTATCGCTTATAAGCATTCGGTTGATTATACGTAACTAGTTTACGGAATTTAACCGAAACGGGTTTAACCTTGTCATTTAAATTTCAAAATCAAGAATGTTAATTGTTTACCCATATTATGCAAGTCAAAGTACTTGTCTGGGTTTAAACTACATTCTATCTGATCATCGTTTAATCAAGCGTTATACGTATTGATAATGTACAATTCTCGGTCTAAGTCTATGACTAAAATAAAGACCGTTAGTATTAATTGGTTAGTTATCCATAATCCAGACTAGAGCCTTGCTGGTAAATGCTATCTGCACTTAGTACTTATGTTACGGCTGAGTTATTAAAAATTTAAAAGAAGACTAGCTCAGTAAATACTCTCGACTTATTTTCCCTATACGGGCTTGGGATACGGTAAATTATTACCGCTTGTCGAAATGGGTTCAATCGAACGCCGTTGGAGTATAAATCCGCATATTCTGTTTAATCAGTTTTGTTTGTAAACTTAAACATCGGGGCGTGTCCTGGATATCGTCGGCTCGTTAGATTAGTTAATGGCCACGACCTTAGCGTGGGGTGTAGGCATACACCTGACAGACGCTCAAATACAAATTACCCAAGACGTTGGGGATAACTCCTCTGCGAGTTCTAAGTGGTGTGTATTTAATCATGTCTCGGTCTCTGTACTGGGTCCTATATGTATGGACAAACATGTGAATCTGTTAACAAGGTTACAAAGTAACTTTCCCAAGTTATAAAAGATTTTGTGCCTTGTGCACTTAAAATCATTTTAAATGTTTTCAAAATGAGTCAGTTGGGTATAATTACCAGCAAAAGCTGACGTATCGTCCAAAGACTAAATTGCAGGTACAGTACGAAATAGGCCGGAAGCTGCTCGGTAGTGATTAAGAGGATCTTGCAAATCCTTAGATCTGCCCTAAAGTCTGTTTTATATTATTTCTTTGTATATTTTATGATCCGCCTGTGGATCTTCTATTACGAGCCTGTATGTTATTTTGTATTTCCGAACATTTGGTTTGTAATAGTAATTACTCCAAGACTTTCATTGTGCCTGTTTAATTGACTATGATGTTATCAATTGACGTCACAATACTCCCCACCCGAGGCCACCGGTGTATGGATTTGGGATGGAAATCCGAGGTGTGACAATATTGGGGCGGGATGGAATAGATTGCTCGATTCATCACAACTTGCTAAATATGTCAATATTTAAATATAGTTCTATTTTCATTGATAAACTAGATGATACATTGTTTTGAAGTGGAAATATAACATGAAAGTTCAAATATGAGAAGTACATAATATTAAATGTGTTTCTTAATCCATCCAACTAGACTCTTGAAACATCATAGCATCAATTTTCTGCAATATGTATTAAAATAAAGGTCAACACATAAAACATTGGTGAGCGTACAAGTTTTGGCTACTAGCATAGATGATAAAATTGTCATTAATCTACATGGCATAAAGTATAGTAAGGCATGAAACACAACATAACTTGCATGCATCAAGTATAGGTCAAATCAATTGTATCAACAAAGTTGTGTATCTTGTCACCGAAGCGAACATGACTGTGATTGAATGACTTCACAGAGACCCTTCCTAAGGGGGGTGCTACTCTTATAGCGCTATACATGTTAAGGTTGGCTCGTGACGCTAATGACAAATATTTGTGCAAGCAAGGCTTATAGCATATATGTATCCTAAGCATTCATTTAAGCATGTATAAACAGATTGATTGATATAAATAATGTCATTAATATCGTGTTTTTGATTTTGATAATATTGTACATATTGCACCCAAAAGCGTATAAAAAGCAAAATAGGATCTTGTAAACTCACAATTTGCATAGAAAATTCCTCGAAAGTGAGTTGATGCGATTTAGAGTTTGGAAACACCGAGTTATCCTATAAGGATAAACGAGACGTATAAGTTCAACGAATTTAGATTTAGGAATGTGTATGCAAAAAGCTTAACTTTGTATAAAAATTACATAAAAATTATCTTGTTAAAATACTCAAATTGGACACCATGATTATTTGTTTTTCATAGGCACAAGTTCACCCATTGCAAGTCCAAATATGAGGAATTTTAATCTAAGATAATATAACTATAACTCTTAATATCAATCCATGAATTGGTTAATGTTTAGGGTTTGGTTTTTGGGATCATATTATGTTTATATGTTATGTATTATAGTCATATGGTCAAATAATATGATGTATATGTCAAGAAAAGAGGTAGGATAATATTCATCCATTAAACCTCATTATATGATTCACAAAATCATCAACTTAGTTGATGATTCCATTGGTCATGAATAAGAATAGAATGTAAGAATATTGAAATTGCTAAGTAGCCAAATAAGAACAACCAGGACGTTTTCATACCCAACATTGCAAATGTTGGAGACGTGGTGGGGTAGGCTTACTTTGATTTCTTGGAAACTACTTATAAGAATATATAACTAATGAAAATAAGCAAGTGAGGTTGGTGGAATCATGGTTGGTTTCAACACTTTGTAGGTTGTTTGGAACCTTTAGGGTAGTAACTATGTGAGGTTTATGGACCTCCAATCTTATGAAAATCGACCATACACGAACCCCATAACCATAAGTTTGATTAGGAACAAGGTTGGTACAAGATTCCCACAAGATGAATAAGTAATCAAACATTTTTGTAAAGGTTTTATAAAACAGAACTCAAATACGATTTTGAAGCCTTATATAAATGATTCACCACCTTGTTAAACCTTGGGTAACATCCTTGGAGGTCATCCAAGTAGATTGAAGAGAGAAAACAAGATGAAAAATGAAGAACAAGGTCCAAAACTCACTGTTTTGGACTTGTGTACAATCTGGCAAGAGTTGGAAATTTGGATGATTTGTGGGAACTTGGGAGTGATTTGAGAGAGTGTAAAGGTTGGGAGAGTGTGGGGGAGGCTTATTTATAAGGGGGATATTATGGTTTGCGTTAAATGAAGTTAGGTGGAGGTTAGGTGGTTGGAAGGTGGCATGATTGAAAGATTCATGAGCTGAACAAAGAGTCTACTACCAGACATCCTTACGGATCGTAAGGTAAGGCTTGCGGTCCATAAGACTTCTCAAAATCACAAATTTCATTTTTAGTACCCTTTTGTTGTTAGTTAGGTTATATTGTATAATAAACTTATAGGTTAAGCATAAATTAGGTTGTAGGGTGGTGTTTAAGCATGTCACGTATATGGTGTATGATTAATTGAATTTTAAGTATCGAATAAACATGCATATGTGTTGGTTCATATAAAATATATGTATTGAGTGATTAATTATATGTTATGTAGGAATGACTAAACAAAATTGAGATAAAACATGATTTTCATTATGATCAAAGTCAGGTTGATACAAGGTATGAATACAAACTTACTAAAAATAGAAAGTAGAAAATACTAGCATGGCAACTGTTATTATTACGAGAACTCTACCAATGGTAAATGCACATCCCAATTCCACTAAAATCGTTGACACAAGATCAAAGCATATCTTTGAAAGTTTGAATTGTATGCTCCTTTTGACAGTCAGATTGAGGATAGAATGCGGTACTAACGTTAAGTTATGCCCATTCCGGTTTGGAATGTTTGCCAAAGGCGAGAAATGAAACAACTATCACGGTCCGAAATAATGTCAATGGGAATACCATGATGACAAATGATATATTCGGTATAGATATGAGTCAATTTGTCGAGTCAATAATCTTCCCGAATGGGAAGAAAGTGAGCTGATTTGGTTAACCTATCAACGATTACTGTTACACCCCAACCGATGGCGGAAACATCAGGGTGGGACGAAATAGATTGCAAGAGACTTCATAACGACTAAATGTGACAAGTATTTAAAAAGTATAATTTCATTTCATCGCTAACGGTTCAAGTACATAAATTGGAAACACATTACAACAAGTAATGTATGACTAATCTATGAACATAAATTAATGTTTGGTGCATTTCTAGTTCTTCCTACTATATTTTTTTCAATGCTTCATGATCACATTATATATATATATATATATATATATATATATATATATATATATATATATATATATATATATATATATTAAAGTAGCATGTCAACACATAAAGTATTGGCGAGCATACAAGTTTAAGTGTACTAGCATATGTATAAACGAGTTTAACGAAATCCACATGGCAATAACGTATACTAAGGCATAACATACATATCTAGCATGCAAAACATACTTGTCAACCCAAATATTCCCGCTAGCGTAATCTTGTCGTAGCCACGACAAGACCGTTATGATTAACTTAACATGACCTCAAAAATACGAGCGATGCGTTACTCCCATAGCGTTATACATGTTAAGGGAGGCTTGTACGAAGTTAATGACAAAGTATTTTGCAAGAACGGCTTTCTAGCATGTATGTATTTCTAGAGTATAAACGATAAAGCATGTATGGTGGATTCGTTTGTATGATTATAGTATTTTGCGTATAAGTGTTTGTGTGAGTTTTAATATGTCATATATATTGCACCCAAAAGTGATAAAACAAAAAGGGTGTCATGTATACTCACGGTTTTGCATAGCTTTCCGTTTATCCGCGTATTGACGAGTTTGATATGAATGGAGAGATGAAGGTGTACGGCTGTTTGGAGTTTATGAGATGTTTGGATTTGGAATCAAGTATAAAAGTATATGTATGCAAAAAGTATATCTCGTCTAAACACTCGTTTGGACACTAAAGTTTTTATGTGTTTTCATGGGTCCTAACGCCCATTAGAATCACAAACGAGGAAAAAAGAAGAAAAATAATGTAGTTTAATTCGTATCACTTAACCATAAATCAATAGTATCACAAGTTCGGCTAAACATATATATTTATATTATATAGTAATAGCCATCATATAACGTCATAGAGTTCATGCATGTCAAGCATGGAGGTATGAAATACTCAATGTAGATTAACCAAGCACAAGTTTGCACTTACCCTAAACCCAGTTAGTCATGAATAAGATAAGATACAACTAAACTACTAAGCCGACTAAAACTACAGACAACCAAGTGAGCAAGCTAGGTGTGTGCATCCCGAACATGGCAACGTTTAGGGACGTGTCGTAGCTTTGTCACTCTAATGAAAGTTGAATGAGTTTTAGTGGTATGAACATGGAAAATATCAAGTGAGGTGGTGGAATGAGGTTAGCATAGCCAAGGCTTCTAAGGCTTCCAAGTATTCGCACCTTTACACCATAACACAAGCCTTGACATAAGAACTATGGTAGTCTTGGTTGGTCTCAACACTTGTGGGTTGTCTAAACTCTATTAAAACAGAAAGTTTAGAGGTGTGTGCACCTCTTAAACTCAAAATAATCCACTCCTAACAAGTCTCATAACCTTAGATAGGTTCAAGAACAAGTAGGCACAAGATTTAAACAAGAAAACATAGTCTTATATGTGTTTAGCAAAGTATTCTTCCAAAACAGAAAGTTTGGACCTCAAAATGGTGATGTTCCACCTTAGTTTACCATGGTAAACTTGTGGAAACAATCCTAGAGGTGTTCGCAAGCTTTGAAGTGGAAGAAAATATGAAGACAACATGAAGATAAGTGAGGTAGATGCTCACTTTGGCACTTAGAGAATTATGACATAACTTGCAAATCCAACTGATTTTGGAGTATTTTGAGAGTGTAAGAGATTTGGAAAAGTGAAAATGAGGTGATGGAGGCTTGGTTTTATAATAGAGGATTAGGGTTTAGTGTTAAAGAAGCTTGAATGGTGATTGGGAAAGAGAAAGGTGGAGGGAGAATGGCCAATCTGCATTCAAGAAACAACTTTCTATGGATAAGGGGGTTTGGTGCTACGTCAAGCCTAATATTGTTTGGCATTGCGTAGCCTAATAGGGTTGGAGTTTATTGCAATTTAGCCCCTGAACTTTGGTTTGTTCCTCATTTAAGCTAAAATTTGGTGTTTTGGCATGTTTTTAAGTATATAACACGTATGTAAGTATAATTTGAGTATCGTGAATGCGTGAATAACGTTTCGAATGTAAAGAAATATTAGATTGTAAGTAAAGACATAATTAACGATTGATGGTAGATATAATATGTATGTATAAAATAGGGGACTTCGTTACGATCAAAGTCCCGGATTACAAAGTTGGGAAAGAATATGGATATATGTTTCAAAAAATAGAGTTTCGACTTTACATTCTGATTCAAAAAGTTTAGAAATGCGAAGCGTTACAATTAGCCAAATGCTATCGTAGCGCAGAAGATGTTCGTAGGAGTTTGGTAACGAAATCCATTATGATACCTTCCTACTTCACAAAGGAATTTCTGGTTTTTCGAGAAGGGCTGAAGGACGTTGGTGTTCGCTTTGATTTTAGAACAAGTGAGGCATTTGGACACGAATAGTATAAGGGCATGAAATTGATTAGGTTTACGCTTGTCTTTATCTAACACAATTATAGGTTATTGTACTTAGTTCTCTAGTGGGCTTGGGTTAGGCCATGTGGGCCGAGTTATTAGTGGACCCTATATAAGGTTATGTTTAATTCATAATTATGGTTAAGCATTGTGTTAGACATTAGAGAGAGCTAGGAGGTGAATTAGGGTTGTTGATTGATTTGCTTGTAACCAGACGTATACCAGGTGATCCTTAGAGATCGTGTGCACTTTGATATTAATACAATCGACTTTAATCTTCATTCTTCTACATGTTTCTTGTTTTTTGGCAACTTGAATAGGTGTCTGTGATATCCGATTGTAGTTTTGGGACTTACAATTGGTATCAGAGCCTAACAAGTCTTTCGAGGCTCGGTTTTTTTGGATATCATTCGAAGAACAAGAAAAAAAATTAGCAGACTCGACGAACACGAAGAATGCTTGAAGATTGGAAACAATTCAAAGTTCGTGTTTTGATTTGCTTTGGAAGTCTTTGGTGTGCAGTTGCATGTTTGTAGGAATTATTAGTGGAAAGAATCAACTAAAATTGAATTTCAAATCAATTCCTTGATTTTCGGGATTTCATTTTTGATTATCAAAGTGTACGATTTTAAAATTTGGAGTGTGCTACTTGAAGTATGCTACCTTAGTGTGCTACTTGGAGTGTGCCACCTTAGTGTGCTACCTAGAGTGTGCTACATGAGTGTGCTACCTAGAGTGTACGATTCAAATTATCAAGTATGCGCCCCAGTTGGTTAGTGTGCAACCCAGCTATCTAGTGTGCAGTCCAACAGTCTGTGTGCGGCCCAACAGTCAGTGCGGAGCCCAAATACCTGTGTACGGTCTAAACAAGAGGTGTATGCGGCCAAAAGGTAGTATGCAGCCCAATTTGGAGTGTACGGATTCATCGTGTACGACCTTAGAGAGTGTGCGACCCAATATAGCAAAGGTGGAATTTTAATCAGCTGACGTGAATGGTTTTAAACATATTTAAGCGCGGAATTTGATCTACAAACAATATTGGCAAACCGACTGCACAGTTAGACTCGTGTGATTTAAAAAAAGAGGCACGAAAATTCCGAAAAAGTGTTTGGACATTATTTATCATTGGACTCGAAATTTCAAGACGAGTCTAACAGTACAATTTGGTAAAAAGGAAACAGTTTTCGGTCAGTTTTTGAATGGTTTTAGTGGTCTGGTTCAGTAAGACAGACATTTCCAGGGGATCACATTTTTGTTACTTAGAAATGTCTTCTGAGAGTGATGTATTTGAGCAGAAACTTGAAGATTTTAGCTACTTTCCCGGTGAATCAGTAGAAGCATTAATTGGCAGGTTTGTTGAACTGCTCTCTGATATAAAGAAGGCCAAAATTATGGTGTTTACTTTTATGAGCAACAAGAAGCTTCTAGATGCTCTAAAAAGGATTCAAGATCAACCCAAGGGTAGTTGGTTTAGGAATGTGAATCAGATCGTCTTGACAACCAACTGGTATAAAATGAAGCCGGATGAGCTGATCTCACTCATCAAATCATATGATAAGGTTGGCAAGCAGCAGGCTCAAGGCAACACATCTGCTGAAGTTTGCTCAATCACTCCTGCTGCTCTTGCAGCACCATTGTCTGCTGTCGTTTGCTCATCCACTCCTGCTGATTCGTCGTCGAATTCAGAATCAGGTTGTTGTGCAGGCACTCAGATTAATGACTTCACTCCCATTCTCACTGAGGTATGTGTTGATAATATATGTTGTACCAGTGCTTGTAGAGAGAAAATAAGTGGCTACAAAGAACAGGTTAACTTTTTAATTATGCAACTGTAGTTATCCAAATCTGATTTATCTCAGACCAAAAAGAAAATCAATAGATACAAGGATAAGGATTTGAGTCAAGAAAAATGTAGGCATCTCCACTTTGAAGAACTTTCTGAAAAATTAACTGCTGAACTTGATTTATTAAAATCAACTTTTGAAATACAAACTTTAATTTTCGAAAATTTGATATTTCTAGTGAAAAAGTTGAAAACATTATCAATAAGCAGTTACGGTTAAGTAAAAAAGAAGCTAGGAATAAAGGTCTAGGATATGTGAGTATTCCTCCACCATATAATCATTCCTACACCGCTATTCCTATGACTAAAGAGGAGATTGCAAACTTGCCTGACATGATCTATGGGCGGGCTAGTGATGTCAAGGTTGCGCCAGCAAAACCCTCAAAAGTTAAAATCTCAAGACCTAAAAGGAATGAAACAAAGACAAGTGAACTAGCATCTGCACCTGTCTTTCTTAAATCCAAGGATACTTATAAGCAAACAGAGACATTGAGTTTTGAGGAAAATGAAGAATCGCTAACAAACCGACTGAGCCAGCTGCATCCTTTGACTCCAAATGTGAATCACCTGAAGCAATTGATTCTGAGAAATTGGAATCAGTTGAATTCTCGTGAATCTAGTTGTGAGTCTTCTGGAGCAGTTAACTCAACAGAAGAGGATTCAACAGAGCTATGACAAAAGGAAAATAACTCAAATTCTGAGTTTAAGTGTGTGAATGATACTTCTGCTTCTACTTCATGTGCAAATGAGGTAAAAGTAGAGGATTGGGTTGAGGGGGATGATGTTGTTTGTCAAGCGACTACTGATGTTCGGTTAAACACATCAAATTTGTCTGTTGATGCTCCTCCATATGTGAAAAGGGTTGTTTCTGAGCAAGTTTTGAGAGGTCCTTCAAATAAATATGTGCCTCCAAAACCAACAGTTAGAAATAAAAATACTAAATCTAACACTGTTTTTAGAAAGAAAAACAGTGAATGTACTAACTGTTGTAGACAAGGACACATGAAGCAGGGCAAAAAGTTTGAAAAGTCTACAAACAAATCATCAGTTGGGTCGAATTGATTGGAATATGCTTCTTATGTAAAGAAGCAAACATGCTACGACTGTAGCATACCCGGGTACATTGCACGAAATTGCACACATCGTCCCTATGTGCCGTACTATACACAACATCAAAGGGTTACACCAATGGATAGGTCTTATTCTAAGCCAATGAAGGTTGAAACCGAAGGAAATGATGAATAAGAATCCCAAGGTTAAACCATCTGATGGAGATTTGAATGCTGCGAAAGTTAAAAGAAACGAAGTTTTGAAAATTAATAAGGTTGAAAGGTAAATTGTCTTGCCCAAGGCACCTAAGAAATTAGAAAAGTCTAAACAAATTTGGAATGCAAAACATAAAGCAGCAACATCACTAGTCCTTGAAACAAAAGAGGACATTTGCTTACGGGAAGTATCTTATTTGATGCTTCAGGAAATCCAAGGACCACGATGGCTCGGGTACCTATGTCTTACTAATCTCCTTATTTTTCAGGGACAACCAAGGATTTGCTTGGAATGTTGATAGTAGTTGTTCCACAGAATTAACGGGTAACATCTCATTATTGCAAAAAGTTCTATTTTACAGTTGATATGTTTTCTTTAGAGGAGATAAGGGAAGTAAGATAAGATCAGCGAAAAGATACAATTTAAATTTCGTACTTTGATTTTAACAAGTGATTAGTCTTATATCTGATGATGGAACAGTTAAACAAAAACAACAAAAATATTTTCTTTTTCTTTCGTCTTTCTTTCTGTACATACATTTTCTTTATAAGGTAAATTTACAAATAAGATTTATACATAAATTTAGGGGGATAGAGAGATTTATTTATATATATGGAGAGACAAAAAAGAGTTTGTGGCATATTAGGTATTGTTTTAGGGGGATACATGAGAAAAAGAGAAAAATCCTAAAACAATGCATATATAGGAAATGAAATAAATGTTCATGTTAAAGGGTTTGACTAACACATGTAAGGTGTTATAGCTGAAAAGACTAGGATCTACTGTTATATGTTGATAAGCTTGACGCTCAAAACGATAAAAGATACCAAGTGATATAAACATAACGAACTATGCCCCATGTGGGTAACATACCATCGACGTATGATTTTATAATCTTAAATCTTGCGTTGATAGATAGCCAAAGTCTAAAGTTTCAGGTCTTTATGCTGATGAGTCATCCGGGGATATCATGACTGTTCTTTTGTTGCATCCAGATTATATGCAGACCTAGGCACAGTCAGGATATCTAAAAGAGCCAAAAAGAGGCCAAAAACCTTAAAGGAAGATAAACTCAAATTGAGGGAATTCCATTGAGCTACAAAGCTAAATTCATACCAAAAAGGTATTTGTCTAACCCTCTTTGGACATTTTATTGGTCACTCTTCTGTACGAAATTATTGACCTGTTCACCAATAGTCTGATGTAGTAAATTGAAAGGATGAACTCAGTATACTCACCTGCTGTGATGAATTGTTGTGCTTACCTTGATCGCGGGGGTATGTCATGGTATGGGACACAAGTGTATTATAGTATAATATTACATTAAGCATATCACGAAGTTGGAAAATTTAAAGTTGAGCGTTAAAGTTTAAGTGGATAAATATATTGGCAATCACTTAGATCAGTCTAAATAAGTTCGTACCGAAAAGTGTTCCTTGGTCTGCCTGAAAACGATTTTAATTCCATTTCAATTGTAATTGTATAGTTAGTCTCTTTGCTTATTTGCGTGTCTGTTTATAATCTCATAAACGAAATTTAAAAAAATGGAAAATTCAAAATCCAAAATTAGAGTATTTTATTTGTTTTAAGCTAAAATGTTAACCGTTCTTGAAAATTTCACTGATCATCAAAAGTTGGAAAAAAATTAAATTGTGAAGTCTGAGTACAAGTGCTTGGGTGTTCATGTGATACTTTCCTCTATTGCATAGAAATGTTTGCTTAGAATTTTGAGCATGTGTAGAGCTTGATTTCAATCAAGATACAGGGGTTGATGAAGATTGAGGGATATTGTCAGTTGCTGATTAAGTTTGAAGCATCACAACAAAAAGAATTACCTGAATCAAAAAAATCAGATACGAGTCATCGTTTGACAGTGATAGTACATTTGAAGAGGTACCTGTGAACCTGCTTGAAAGAGAAAGATTAAATAAGAGAAGAACTAATGAGATTCCTCCTCTCGTATTCTTTTTAATCAAAGATATTCAAGCAAAAGCTGATGATGTTCAAGAAGAACAAAAGACCCAAGTTTGAAGATGAAGAGCTGAAGTATCTTCCCACCGAGACATGATAAAGACAACATAAACCTAGGGGGATATTGTAAGGCCAAGAAATAGAGTAGGTTTACACTTGTCTTTATCTAACATAATTATAGGTTATTGGACTTAGTTCTCTAGTGAGCTTGGGTTAGGCCATGTGGGCCGAGTTATTAGTGGACCCTATATAATGTTATGTTCAGTTCATAATTAGGGTTAAGCATTGTGTTAGATATTAGAGAGAGCTAGGGAGGTGAATTAGGGTTGTTGATTGATTTGCTTGTAACCAGACATGTACTAGATAATCGTTAGAGATCGAGTGCACTTTGATATTAATACAATCGACTTTGATATTCATTCTTCTACATTTTTCTTGTTTTTCCGCAATTTGAATAGGTTTCTGTGATAACCGATTGTAGTTTTGGGACTTACAAATAGAGCAATATCCTTGTTCATGTCGGACGTCTTGATACATCTTGTCCGCACGGGATGAATGGAGTACCATGATTTGTGCACTTCGTGCATCAAAAGATCACAGAGGTTGTCACGGTTTGGAACTTAAATGTCACACCCCAACCAATGGTGGAAACATTGGGGTGAGACGAAAATAGATTGCTCGAGACATCATAACTTGCTAAATGTGGAAACATTTAATTAAACTCAAATTTCATCAATAAACTAAGTGATACATTGTTTTGAAATGGAAATACAACATAGAAGTTTAAATACGACAAAAAGGGAAGTACATAAAATTAAAATGTGTTTCTAAAACCTTCCTACTAGATTCTTGAAACAGTTTTTAATTTATGTGAAACTTGGTGGTGCCTTATCCATAACACGAGTACGTTCATTAACTTTGCCAAGCCAGTTGGTTGTATGTTATGGTACCACAGGATTAACAACTTTTCCAAATTTCCCGAGTTTGTAGGGAGATTTGGGGCCGACAAAACTGTGCACTTTTAACAAACCCTTTGGAAGTTTGTCCGACGAATCAACACAAGCTTGAATGTATTCACCACACGACCACACTAGTTTATACAAAACGAAACGATTGGTTATACAAAAAAAACGATTTGTTTATACAAGATGAAACAGTTGGCTTATACAAGACGAAACAATTGGTTTACACAATGATACAAATGGTTTTCAATTGAATATATATAAACCATACAATTTATGAGAAAACAATTGTTTACTTATGTCACACCCCGACCCGCAGCGATAGGTGATCGGGGCATGATTGGGTTAACTCGAGAGCTTATGACTTGCTACTACTTGTTTTAAATATTCACTAATAAATATCAAGTGTCTCACACTATAAATAATTCACATAAACAATTACAAACACAAGACGATGTTTATAACAAGTATATTTCACTAATTCGTTTCTTTTTAACTAAGGCTCATCCTATTTCCAATCTTCTCTTCGTACATGTTCACCTGTATCATGTGTAAAAATGCTTTTGGGTCAACAAAGGTTGGCGAGTGAATCTAAGTTAAATATTTAAATAGTTTGTTAAATTGGTTATTTCAATAAAATGTGCATGGACCATATATGAGCATATGTATATATAATTAAATCACAAACCACATAATATCAACAATGAACATATGAACAAGATGAATGATGAACTTGAGATCAAGGCTCAATTAAACGGAGCCGATCTAATGAGGCACCTGATGCTCAACTCGTATCACACGAGGAACTGATGGGCCTTAAATGAATGATTGCACTGAAATGATAAAATGTAACCATACATAACCACAATAAACAAATATACACATTAGATCACATAATATCAACAATGAACATATGAACATGATGAATGATGAACTTGAGATCAAGGCTCAATCAAACGGAGCGGATCTAATTCGGCACCTGATGCTCGACTCGTATCCCACGAGGAACTGACCGGCCTTAAATTAATGATTTCACTGAAATGATAAAATGTAAGCACACATAACCACCACAAACAAATACACACATTAGATCACATAATGGTGGTAGCACATGTATTTGTATAAATAAAGTAAATTACGACACATGATACGCCCCAAAACGTGAATAAAAAAAGGGAATTTGTAAGGATTCACTCACAGTGTTTGCGTTTTAATCCTTAGTGAAAAACTGCACGAGAATAAGAAGAAAATCCAATTGATAAGCGTGATTTAAGCTAGACAAACGAATGCAACAAAAAAAGTAAACGTTATGCTAGGCATAGCTAAATGAAACGAACATGATATGTTAGCCTCGTTGAGCCTAGCGAGCCTCTACAAGGCTATGAAAAGCCTAAAGGCGAGCCTAAACTAGGCTACCTTAACGAGCCTAATGCTCATTAACTAAGAAACTAAACAAACTAATTAAACTAAGAAAGCAATAAATAAATGAATATTAAAAAAATATAAAAAAACAAAGAAAGGAAGATTACATCGAAGAAGAAATTTACAAAATGAGAAGAGCTTGAAGGGTAGCACCTACTCGTCGAAAATGGAAATAAAAACTACTACACACCACACCCAAAGGAGTTTTGTGCTTGTGGAGCCACCAAATTTGGTTATTCCACTTGTTTATACTCAAACTAGGAGTTGCAAGCTATAAAGAACCAAACAAGGGTATTTATAGGTGTGAAATAGAGTACAAAATGGTGATTGTGGCGATGTGGGATAACTTTAAAACAAGATTTTCGCGTCTTTCAAATCAGCAACAAACACCAAACTTGTTTTCGTGATTCCCGCTTCGTTATAACTCTGTTTCGCACACGGTTTTCGCCTAAGTTCATTATTTTCAGAGTACTATCATATGGAAGAGAGTAATCCGACATCCATGATGTCGAGAATTGGGCTTAAACCTTGGATCTTGATGCGGGTCGAAGGTTATGTTCTAAAACTTGTGTTTGTGATTCCCGTTACGCTGGAGCTCAGTTTTATGCATCATGTGATTCCCGTTATTGCTTAAACATTAAACAAAATTACGTGGAAAAAAAAACGGACCGAGTTACAAAAACAGGTCAGGTTTTAGGATTCATTCATTCTTTTGACGAATGTTACAGTCTCCCCTACTTTTGGAAATTTCGTCCCGAAATTAGGAGGTAACCATTTAGCTCTTTAACATCTGGGGGGTAAAGGTAATTCAAAAGAGATTGTAGTGTTTAAGGATTTTGAAAATGGAAATTTTAACAAAGGTTTGATGTGGTGGAGTGGCTCAAGTGTTTTGTTTGTTGGTGAGAACCGGGTTCGAATCCCTGGTCCACTATTTTATATTTCTTTTTTAAATTTAAAGTTTTGAAATGTTACAAATCAGACCCCTTAACTCTGCTATCCGAACTAACTTGGCTACTAACTCATATTACCTTAAAACTCACTTTAAAACCTAACAAAACTAACTAAATTTTATTAATGATTTTAATTGTGTATTAATTAAATTAAATTAATAAATAAATAAGTCGATAAATGAATTTAAATTAAAGAGTAAAATCTTTCAACGGTTATTTATTTCGTGAAAATTCTGAAGTTTAAAGGTTAGGATCCGGATTTCAAAGTGGGTCGGACTTCTGGATGCCCGTTTTTGGCGGATGCTACAGTCTCCCCTACATTTAGGAATTTTGTTCTAAAATTAGGAGGGAACCGTTCTTGAGGGTTAGTTAATAGAGTTTCTTATAGATTGGATCTCGAGTATGCTAGTAATAAAAATCTTGATGATGCTAAGGATATACATAACCAGGTGAGTGTGAAGTTTGGATTTTGATTGAGGTGGTAACGTTCCTAGTAAGGGTTGAATACCCTGCTACATGGATCGCTTTTTGATGCATGAGGTGTAAAATGAAAAGTGTTGTAACACGGAGATGGGTAACTGGATATTGTCTCATGATAAGGGGTTTTAAGAAAATCGAAGCGTCATAATGATAAAGTTACATCACAAAATGAAATCATCAACTACATCGTTATCCAAATTGAGATTGACACTATTTACACAAAACTTCCCATAACCGTCTAACAATGCTTTTGATCACCAGATAAGAACACTTATATATAGGAAGTACCTGCGGCTCATCCACCATGTCCTTGTCAAATTTTCATTGGCCTTCTTATTAAGTCACGATCAGTTCTATGTGATTCATCCTAAATCTACCAAACATAAACAAACACAACAACCAATGCTTGAATCTCGAATCCGAAGAGAGCAAGACTAAATGACGGCGGTACCTCTCTCATGTGTTATGAGGAAGTGGTCAGTCTATGAAAAAGTGAGGCACGACCCAACTTCCCTAAATGATGAGACGGGGTTCGTCGTGATGTATGATGACACGAATAACATGAAATTTAATCGGTGTATAGAGACATGTAATGAAACAAATTGGCATAGCGTGATATAAATTGCATTAATGGCACTAATATGAAATAATGAAATCTTGAAACATTATTACCCAAATTGAAAACAATGGTAATTTGAATAGTAAGGACAAGAAATGGAATTTATTAAAGCTTGTATTGGGAATAAAAATAAAATAAACAACTGGAGCAGAGTCTTGAGTCTTCATGATGGGAGAGAGACTAGTTAGGTTGTTGCTTCGCACCATCGTCGACCTCAACTGGGTTTGCGTTGACGTTGTAGGCTCTCCCTCTTGCTGGTGGGGGTGCTGGGTTTGCCTGGTTCGCTTGGTTAACTGAATTTGCTTGGGCTTGAGCGTTGATGTTGTTAACCAACCTAGGGCACGTGTTTCTGAAATGAGTAGGATCACCACATTAAAGCAAGCTCGAACATATGGCACCATGGGGTAATGCGGTGGTTGGTAGGGCTGGATCATGTTTTGGGCAAGAGGTGAAACTTGGTTTGAGGAGTGCGACACGTGTTACTCAAATGGCCATAACGCCCACAATTGGCACATAGGCGACATGGTACGGTGAGTTGGTGGTGATAGTGGCAGGTGTTGCATTGAGGGTGGGGACCAGTGTAGGGTTCTTGTTTGGGTAAGCTGGGTTGGGTGCCATTTGGGTGATTGGGATGGCTTGGAGTGGTACGGCTTGTGAAGTTGGGTTAGTCGAGGCAATAGCGTAGTTTTACCGTCACGCTTTCGTTTGGTATAGGAACGAGAGAATCTTTCAATCTTGGTTGTCTTTGGCTCTTCCACTGAAACCTTGTCAGTTGTGACCTTCTTTTTAAAGTCTCCATTTCGGATATGGTTTTCGGTGGGTTCGGTGGCTAATTCTATTGCAGCTTCAAATGTTGCGGGTACAATGCTCATCACGGAATCCTGGATACCAGAAGGAAGACCCCTAATGTAATGTTCAATGAGATAGTAAGGAGGAGTGAACATATTTGGGACCATCTGGTTCAGCTCGAGGAAATGCTTGTTATAGGCCATATGGTCTTCATCATTTTTCTTTAAGCGGTAGAATTCGTCCTCCAACTCCTTGATCTCACTCCAAGGACAGAACCGTTTAGTCATTAGTTCCTTGAGTTGTTCCCAAGTTAGGGCCACAGCAGCTTCAGCCCCTCTTCGACCCTTTTCAGCATTCCACCAGGTTAAAGCTGCCCAATGAGACGACCGGTAGTATAAAGAACCTTGCGATCGTTAGGGCAGTCACAATTTAGGTAGGTGCTTTCCATTTCCTCGAACCATCGCAAGAGTGTAGTAACCCCTTTTGTTCCCTCATATTTTTTTTGGGGGGGGGGGGTCACAAGACTTGAAGTGCTTATAGGAGCACTTGGATGTAGTTGCGGGAGCATTTACAGCGTTTGGTTCGACTTGATTGACTTGGTTATTAGTGAGGGCTTGTTGAACTTGGATCACAATGTTAAGAATCACAGCAGCCATTTGCTTGGCAATTTAGGCAGCCATGCGTCTACTTGAGTTTCCGGTTCTTTTTCCTCTAAGAAGGTGCCTAAAGGACATCTACAGGAATTCACGCAAACGAGATTGTGAGATTCTATTGATGGATTTGCTAGCAGGGATGCGAAAAAAAATATAAACATATGATAAAATGAAAACTTTGGGGTGTATTTGAAAACAATAACTTATGATAACACAACACTTTTAAAGTGTTCTTGGGCTTTGCTCGTAATTGGGCCTTGCATTCCGCCATACTTCACCTTCGTAATCATGTGGGCCCCCATGATTACCGGGATTTCGTACGGTTCGCATGTGTTAGCCTGGTAACGTACACTAAAACCCGGAGAAAAATCGAGAAATGTGAATGTAACGTATGAAAGTAGGAGTGCATCCAGGTGTGGACACGGTGACACCTCAAAGTGGGGTTGGTTCACATGACATTTGGTGCGGCATGCTTTGGCCTAATAGGTCCTTCGGTCTCTCATCAGTAGTCCCCAGGTAGACAAACTGGTCCGTTAATTCAGATTTATACGAATGCCAATCCTAGACAGGACATCCCGACTACCGGTACTCGAACCCTTCCAGTTATTACATGCCCGTCATATGAACTCACCTTGATAAATTTTGAAAAGGAAAAACATAACAAAAGTTTGAATAACATAAAAATAAGTATTTGGAAAATGAAGAGAAATGTTTCGAAAATTTAAAGGAAATCGAGAACTTATAAATAAGGGTTTCATAAGTTTCATATTGTACATTTCAGGTGGAGTGATATGTATATATGTAACATATATGTAGACTTCATGACATAATTATAACACATTGCACGTATCACATAATCAAGTAACAAAGAGAGTGCTTGCATGTGTTTCTGTGTGAAATTAAAGGAATTTAAATGTCTGGGCAGTAGCAAATCATAAGTCAAACAAAACATGAAATCACATAAGCACATAGGTCCTAGTTGACTAAAGTATAGGTCCTCAGGGTCTAATAACCTATCCTATATCCCTAAAGTCAATGGCTCTGATACCAATCTGTCACCCCCTGACCCGCAGCGGAATAGGTGATCGGGCATGATTGGGTTAACTCGAGAGCTTATGACTTGGTATTACTTGTTTTAAATATTCACTTATTCATATCAAGTGTCTCACAATACAAATAATTCACATAAACAATTACAAACACAGGACGATGTTTATAACAATTATATTGTACTAATACGTTTCTTGTTAACTAAGGCTCATCCTATGTCCAATCTTCTCTTCGTATCTGTTCACCTGTATCATGTGTAAAAATGGTTTTGGGTCAACAAAGGTTGGCGAGTGAATCTAAGTTAAACATTTAAACAGTTTGTTAAATTGGTTATTTCAATAAAAATGTGCATGGACCATATATGAGCATATGTATATATACTTAAATCACAAACCACATAATATCAACAATGAACATATGGACATGATGAATGATGAACTTGAGATCAAGGCTCAATTAAACGGAGCCGATCTAATGAGGCACCTGATGCTCAACTCGTATCCACGAGGAACTGATGGGCCTTAAATGAATGATTGCACTGAAATGATAAAATGTAACCACACATAACCACAACAAACAAATATACACATTAGATCACATAATATCAACAATGAACATATGAACATGATGAATGATGAACTTGAGATCAAGGCTCAATCAAACAGAGCGATCTAATTCGGCACCTGATGCTTGACTCGTATCCCATGAGGAACTGATGGGCCTTAAATGAATGATTGCAATGAATGATAAAATGTAACCACACATAACCACCACAAACAAATATACACATTAGATCACATAATGGTGGTTGCACATGTATTTGTATAAATAAAGTAAATTACGACACATGATACACCCCAAAACGTGAATAAGAAAAGGGAATTTGTAAGGATTCACTCACAGTGTTTACGTTTTTAATCCTTAGTGAAAACCGCACGAGAATAAGGAGAAAATCCAAATGATAAGCGTGATTTAAGCTAGACAAACGAATGCAACAAAAAAAAGTAAACGTTATGCTAGGCATAGCTAAATGAACGAAAATGATATGTTAGCCTCGTTGAGCCTAACAAGCCTCTACAAGGCTATGAAAAGCCTAAAGGCGAGCCTAAACTAGGCTACCTTAACGAGCATAATGCTCCTTAACTAAGAACTAAACTAAACTAATTAAACTAAGAAAGCAATAAATAAATGAATATTAAAAAATATAAAAAAACAAAGAAAGGAAGATTACCTCGAAGAAGAACTTTACAAAATGAGAAGAGCTTGAAGGGCAGCACCTCCTCGTCGAAAGCGGAAATAAAAACTACTACACACCACACCCAAAGGGGTATTGTGCTTGTGGAGCCACCAAATTTGGTTATTCCACTTGTTTATACTCAAACTAGGAGTTGCAAGCTATAAAGAACCAAGCAAGGGTATTTATAGGTGTGAAATAGAGCACAAAATGGTGATTGGGGCGATGTGGGATAACTTTAAAACAAGATTTTCGCGTCTTTCAAATCAGCAACAAACACCAAACTTGTTTTCACGATTCCCGCTTCGTTATAACTCGTTTCACGCACGGTTTTCGCCTAAGTTCATTATTTTCAGGGTACTATCATATGGAAGAGAGTAATCCAACATCCATAGTGTCGAGAATTGGGCTTAAACCTTGGGTCTTGATGCGGGTCGAGGGTTATGTTCTAAAACTTGTGTTTGTGATTCCCGTTACGCTGGAGCTCAGTTTTATGCATCATTTGAACCTACTTGATCCTTAGTATACCAAGTATATCTTGGAGCTTGGAATGGACCAGAATGATAGATCAAGGATGGAGAAAAGTTAGCAAGAAAGTCACCCGAAAGTCATCTTATGACAAAACTAAGAATACGATATGTAGAGCTTTTTTCTTGTGATCATTTACATCTAAACTCTCCAAAACACAATGTCCTATCTTAAGGCATGTATATAATGAAGTTTTAATGATAAGAAGGTTAGGATGTGATGTGTTAGGTATGGTCACGAGGTCTCCAAAGTTTTTGATTAACTTAAGGAAAACCTTAGTTTTAGACCTTGAGATATAGAGGGTTGCTTCAAAATACATGGAAATGAATTTACAAGGTTGTCTAAAACATGTATAAGATATAAATCACCAGATATGATAACATGTATGATCAAAACATAGAATCCAAGTCATTTTATTGCTTAAACATTAAACAAATTACGTGGAATATGAAAACTGATCGAGTTACAAAAACAGGTCGGGTTTTAGGATTCATTCATTTTTTTTGACGAATGTTACAACTTATACGGTTTACAAAGAAACGATTTTGTCAAGATTTATGGGTACAAGGTTTTCTTTAAGTATCAACTTTCATAGTTGGTTAACATATTGCAATACCAAACACAATTGATACAAGTTTGGTTACATGGTTTTTACTCATCAACTCTTGTAGTCTGCGAGGTATTGCAATACAAATTCATAGCCATGAATTTGACCACAAAACTATGTTACTCACCAACTAATTGTGGACCACTTATTTTCACATATGTTTCAAGTACAAATGTTTGATGTTATGCAAGTGTGCTACACATAGGAATGGACTCGGGCCTTAGTTTTGCTTTAAATCTAAAAAATAATTGTTATGTTTTGTTTATTTTTCGAAGACAATGTAATTCAAATAACAATTCAATTAAACTTTAGTACCATTATGTTGTGCACAATTTGTAACGTGACTCCTGACGATTCGCAGGGTTGTATACGCGATCGGGAATGTTATAATATTATTCTATATGTGAATATGAATGTGAAAGTGTATGTTTTGGGTCTTCCCATGAGCGGGTCGAACATCCCCTAGCTGTTTAGTTGACTTATTGTGGCAGAAGTGGTCCTTGAAACTTAGCAGTCCTTGGGGTGGAGGAAGTCCCCTAACCATATCTATTTGTCTTGGTAGGAAGATCCCTCATAGTTTAGATGTCTTGGGGTGAAAAGAGTCCTTTTTCCTTAATTTGTGTTTGGCTTTAAAGGTCGAGGAGACATCAATAAAATGTGAAAGTGTATGAAAATCTTGCACAAAACAAAGGAACTTTACCTCATGAAAGAAAATAGAGGGAGCTCTATATTCAAAAACATCAATACCCGGTGCATCAGTACGGGTTAAAAGTCACGTCTAGGTGGTGGGCAGTGTTCTTAGACTTCATGGTGGTTCATTGTGGAGGTGAGGGAAAGATAACACCACCAAGACGATTTGAAATGGTAGTGAAGGTAATGATTGTGGTTAACAGCTGTAACGAACTTCGGTTTTGACAATAGTGATTTCGGCGTGGTTGTGCTTTTCAAGATGGCGAGAGTCGGCGATGAAGGTGGATCGTGATTTTAATGGCGATTACTTGTCATTCGAATTTCATAATATCAACATGATCGGTTACAAGAAAGCAATCATGCAAAACTTGATCGTGATATCGGATTGGAAAGTTGATGATTTCACAAACTACTGGCTTTGAGAAAAAAAAAGCATCTTCTAGTACATAATGGTTTAACTTTTATGTAATATTTAGTGGTTTATGTAACATCCGACCTCGTAAAACAATAACTGCGGCGGAAACGTCACGGAGTCATGTCACAGAACTATTGTTTCACAACTCATGGAACTTAAAATTTTGTTTTATTAAGTTAAATGTTTACATTGTCTTAGGATAAATAGAAACAACACATAAATAAATTGTCTTTCATGTTTTAAGTCACTAAGGCCCGCATCCATTCCTACGTGAAGCATGCATCATATTATCAAGCATTAAATCCTGAAACATGCGTGACATTGTTCAAAACCATTTGTCTGTGTTATAAATCAATTGTCGTGTCATAAACAAATTGTCCATGTCATAAACAAATCGTCCGTGTTTTTAATTGTGAAAACTTTTGATCGTTCTTTAATGAACACATTCAAACATGTGTTGACTATACCACCAAAGGGTATCTTTAATAGACCACCAAATGGTCTCTTTAACGAGACTAACAAATCAACAAATGATTTGTTAGTCAGAAACAGTTTCTATCATTACCCAAACTTCCACTAAATCCAGTGAACAGTCTGATAATGGGATTATCAGTCCTATGGTACCATAACATACTACTGGTCGGCTCGGCCAAAGCTAATGAATTCATTCATGTTATGGATAACGCATCAACAAGTTGTTCACATTATTGAAATCGTAATGTTTTATATATAAACCATAGACATTGTTTTTTTTTTTGAAAACTTGAAAATGATTTAACACATATGAGTCACCCCCAAAACATTTGCAAAAGGTAAAAGAGGGGAACTATTTAATTACTTTGAAGATCATTTTGTATATATAAACCATGTATATTGTTTTGAAATATTGAAAATAATTATAGGCACATATGAATCACCCCAAAACATTTAGAAAATTTAATAGAGGGGGCTATGTACTCACTTGGGATTGTGAAAGTGTTCTTGATCAACTGAATAAACAAAGCTCAAACGTGTCCTAATGTGTCAGATGAAAATGTTAGCGTGTCTGGATTACAGACGGGAGATCGTACAGAATGAAGTCTTATAAATCAAACAAGTGTTGGAACTCATATGATATGGTTTAACAAACTTAACATTCTGATTTGGAAAGGGTCCTAAGTGCTTTTGACCCATTATGACTCGTTAAGGTAGTTTACGCTACGTTAACAGGTCATTAGCGTAAACGCGTGATCGGATGGTTAAACATGTCCTATGATAAGTCTTAAATGCCCAAACATATCTGAAAATGTTATAACATTAGTTTATATGTCAAAAATTTGGTTACACGTGTTTAAAATGGATTTATGCGCAAAAGGGCATGTTGGTCATTTTTTTAGAACATAGAAGTGACTTATCATAATACTAACCAAATGACGTGACCATAAGGTATAACCTCAGTAGGTTATTCCCTATACAACTATGGTCACAAATATGTGTTTGGTCAGATCCTAAGATCGACCAAACGGGTCGGATTCGAAAGTCAAAGCGGTGGTCAAGACCGGTCGACTTACGACCCTAAATAAGCATTAAACTAGAAGTGACGAGTTAGACATGTCAAAATATGTCTAACTAAGTTTATGAAAACTGATTTGGTATCAAAACTTGGTGTTTTTTATACCTAAAAGTAGTTTCGTCGTAAAATGCATATCATGCGAAACTTTCTGACCGAACCTTGACTCGTCACTTCGACTTGTTAACGTGGTAATCAGAAGGTAATTTCATTAGGTATTATAACCTTCGTGATTACGATCACGTTGCAAAGTTCATTTGAACTTTGACTTGACAAAATATGGTCAGAACCAAAAGTCAATCAGGAAGCCAAACTGTTCAACTTTCAGCTCAAAATAGCTAAAATAATGAAAGAACTAGGAAGAGTACTTAGTCTTGTTGAAGAACACTTTCAGAACTCAAGATAGGAGGCTTCCAAAGGTTGGAAACAAGCTCCAACAAGGATAGAAAGAAGAACTTTACACTTTGCTTTGAAGTGTTTTGAAGTGGTGTGAAAAAAATGGAAGAATCATGGGGTATTTATAGTATTTTAGGATTAAGGAGGTGATGGAAAGTGTCCTCAAGTGTGGATTAGTTTTCTATCATGTGTCATCAACATATTAAGTATGGCAAAGTGAGTGGGTGTCAAAAATTGGAGATAGGTGGCAAACTTGATGAAGAAGCGAAAATATTTATTATTGTTTTTGACATTTTTGTCCCTTGGACTTGTATTTTCACTTGTTTACCATTCTAACCCCTTTAACCTAATATTTAGGTTATATAAAGGTGTTAAGAAATGTGTAACTTGTATTATGCCCGAAAATTTTGTGGATGTCGGTTCGTTCGTTGTACGGTTATGTGTTTTGCAAAATGCGTAAAACGCTTTAACGAACATGAAAATGATCGAAATTGTGCAATGATTGACATTTTTGCATTCTCATCAATAAAATACAAGATTTTATTGAATACAAAAATATTTGGAAATAAAACACATGGTTTCATTGAATACGAAATTGTTTGTAATGTGCAATGATTGAAAAGGCACAAATGTCACAGTCTCCCCTACGTTTGGAAATTTCGTCCCAAAATTTAATTAGTGGAAACTTTGTGAAACAGATGTGGATATTTCGCTTTCATCTGATCCTCTCGTTCCCAAGTAAAGTTTGGGCCACGTTTGGATTCCTAGTGAACTTTAACTATCGGTATACGTCTACACTTGAGTTTCTTGACTTCACGGTCCAATGTCTCCACATGTTTCTCGACAAAGTGCATAGTGTCATCAACGTGAATTTTGTCGAGGGGGAATGTGGAGGTTTGTATCGGCTAAACACTTTTTCAAATTGGACACGTGGAATGTTGGGTGAATATTCCTAAGTTCAGGATGTAGCTCAAGTCGGTAAGCCACCTTTCCGATTCTCTTAACGACCTTGAATGGTCCAATATATCGTGGTGCAAGTTTTCCTTTCTTTCCAAATCTAATCACACCTTTCCAAGGGGATACCTTGACAAGGACGTGAACACCAACTTGGAATTCCAAGGGCTTGCGTCGTTTGTCCGCATAACTCTTTTAACGGCTTCTAGCTGTCAGAAGGTTATCGCGAATTTTCTTGACTTTATCTGTTGTTTCGTGAATGTGTTTAGGCCTAGTGAGCTGAGCTTCACCGACCTTATTCCAGCAGACAGGTGAACTACATTTTCGACCATATGGAGCTTCGAAAGGCGCCATATTGATGTTGGCATGATAACTATTGTTGTAGGAGAATTCGACCAATGGTAGATGCGAATCCCAACTACCACCAAAGTCCCGTTATTGCTTAAACATTAAACAAAATTACGTGGAAAATAAAAACGGACCGAGTTACAAAAACAGGTCAGGTTTTAGGATTCATTCATTCTTTTGACGAATGTTACAGTCTCCCCTACTTTTGGAAATTTCGTCCCGAAATTAGGAGGTAACCATTTAGCTCTTTAACATCTGGGGGGTAAAGGTAATTCAAAAGAGATTGTAGTGTTTAAGGATTTTGAAAATGGAAATTTTAACAAAGGTTTGATGTGGTGGAGTGGCTCAAGTGTTTTGTTTGTTGGTGAGAACCGGGTTCGAATCCCTGGTCCACTATTTTATATTTCTTTTTTAAATTTAAAGTTTTGAAATGTTACAAATCAGACCCCTTAACTCTGCTATCCGAACTAACTTGGCTACTAACTCATATTACCTTAAAACTCACTTTAAAACCTAACAAAACTAACTAAATTTTATTAATGATTTTAATTGTGTATTAATTAAATTAAATTAATAAATAAATAAGTCGATAAATGAATTTAAATTAAAGAGTAAAATCTTTCAACGGTTATTTATTTCGTGAAAATTCTGAAGTTTAAAGGTTAGGATCCGGATTTCAAAGTGGGTCGGACTTCTGGATGCCCGTTTTTGGCGGATGCTACAGTCTCCCCTACATTTAGGAATTTTGTTCTAAAATTAGGAGGGAACCGTTCTTGAGGGTTAGTTAATAGAGTTTCTTATAGATTGGATCTCGAGTATGCTAGTAATAAAAATCTTGATGATGCTAAGGATATACATAACCAGGTGAGTGTGAAGTTTGGATTTTGATTGAGGTGGTAACGTTCCTAGTAAGGGTTGAATACCCTGCTACATGGATCGCTTTTTGATGCATGAGGTGTAAAATGAAAAGTGTTGTAACACGGAGATGGGTAACTGGATATTGTCTCATGATAAGGGGTTTTAAGAAAATCGAAGCGTCATAATGATAAAGTTACATCACAAAATGAAATCATCAACTACATCGTTATCCAAATTGAGATTGACACTATTTACACAAAACTTCCCATAACCGTCTAACAATGCTTTTGATCACCAGATAAGAACACTTATATATAGGAAGTACCTGCGGCTCATCCACCATGTCCTTGTCAAATTTTCATTGGCCTTCTTATTAAGTCACGATCAGTTCTATGTGATTCATCCTAAATCTACCAAACATAAACAAACACAACAACCAATGCTTGAATCTCGAATCCGAAGAGAGCAAGACTAAATGACGGCGGTACCTCTCTCATGTGTTATGAGGAAGTGGTCAGTCTATGAAAAAGTGAGGCACGACCCAACTTCCCTAAATGATGAGACGGGGTTCGTCGTGATGTATGATGACACGAATAACATGAAATTTAATCGGTGTATAGAGACATGTAATGAAACAAATTGGCATAGCGTGATATAAATTGCATTAATGGCACTAATATGAAATAATGAAATCTTGAAACATTATTACCCAAATTGAAAACAATGGTAATTTGAATAGTAAGGACAAGAAATGGAATTTATTAAAGCTTGTATTGGGAATAAAAATAAAATAAACAACTGGAGCAGAGTCTTGAGTCTTCATGATGGGAGAGAGACTAGTTAGGTTGTTGCTTCGCACCATCGTCGACCTCAACTGGGTTTGCGTTGACGTTGTAGGCTCTCCCTCTTGCTGGTGGGGGTGCTGGGTTTGCCTGGTTCGCTTGGTTAACTGAATTTGCTTGGGCTTGAGCGTTGATGTTGTTAACCAACCTAGGGCACGTGTTTCTGAAATGAGTAGGATCACCACAATTAAAGCAAGCTCGAACATATGGCACCATGGGGTAATGCGGTGGTTGGTAGGGCTGGATCATGTTTTGGGCAAGAGGTGAAACTTGGTTTGAGGAGTGCGACACGTGTTACTCAAATGGCCATAACGCCCACAATTGGCACATAGGCGACATGGTACGGTGAGTTGGTGGTGATAGTGGCAGGTGTTGCATTGAGGGTGGGGACCAGTGTAGGGTTCTTGTTTGGGTAAGCTGGGTTGGGTGCCATTTGGGTGATTGGGATGGCTTGGAGTGGTACGGCTTGTGAAGTTGGGTTAGTCGAGGCAATAGCGTAGTTTTACCGTCACGCTTTCGTTTGGTATAGGAACGAGAGAATCTTTCAATCTTGGTTGTCTTTGGCTCTTCCACTGAAACCTTGTCAGTTGTGACCTTCTTTTTAAAGTCTCCATTTCGGATATGGTTTTCGGTGGGTTCGGTGGCTAATTCTATTGCAGCTTCAAATGTTGCGGGTACAATGCTCATCACGGAATCCTGGATACCAGAAGGAAGACCCCTAATGTAATGTTCAATGAGATAGTAAGGAGGAGTGAACATATTTGGGACCATCTGGTTCAGCTCGAGGAAATGCTTGTTATAGGCCATATGGTCTTCATCATTTTTCTTTAAGCGGTAGAATTCGTCCTCCAACTCCTTGATCTCACTCCAAGGACAGAACCGTTTAGTCATTAGTTCCTTGAGTTGTTCCCAAGTTAGGGCCACAGCAGCTTCAGCCCCTCTTCGACCCTTTTCAGCATTCCACCAGGTTAAAGCTGCCCCAATGAGACGACCGGTAGTATAAAGAACCTTGCGATCGTTAGGGCAGTCACAATTTAGGTAGGTGCTTTCCATTTCCTCGAACCATCGCAAGAGTGTAGTAACCCCTTTTGTTCCCTCATATTTTTTTTGGGGGGGGGGGGTCACAAGACTTGAAGTGCTTATAGGAGCACTTGGATGTAGTTGCGGGAGCATTTACAGCGTTTGGTTCGACTTGATTGACTTGGTTATTAGTGAGGGCTTGTTGAACTTGGATCACAATGTTAAGAATCACAGCAGCCATTTGCTTGGCAATTTAGGCAGCCATGCGTCTACTTGAGTTTCCGGTTCTTTTTCCTCTAAGAAGGTGCCTAAAGGACATCTACAGGAATTCACGCAAACGAGATTGTGAGATTCTATTGATGGATTTGCTAGCAGGGATGCGAAAAAAATATAAACATATGATAAAATGAAAACTTTGGGGTGTATTTGAAAACAATAACTTATGATAACACAACACTTTTAAAGTGTTCTTGGGCTTTGCTCGTAATTGGGCCTTGCATTCCGCCATACTTCACCTTCGTAATCATGTGGGCCCCCATGATTACCGGGATTTCGTACGGTTCGCATGTGTTAGCCTGGTAACGTACACTAAAACCCGGAGAAAAATCGAGAAATGTGAATGTAACGTATGAAAGTAGGAGTGCATCCAGGTGTGGACACGGTGACACCTCAAAGTGGGGTTGGTTCACATGACATTTGGTGCGGCATGCTTTGGCCTAATAGGTCCTTCGGTCTCTCATCAGTAGTCCCCAGGTAGACAAACTGGTCCGTTAATTCAGATTTATACGAATGCCAATCCTAGACAGGACATCCCGACTACCGGTACTCGAACCCTTCCAGTTATTACATGCCCGTCATATGAACTCACCTTGATAAATTTTGAAAAGGAAAAACATAACAAAAGTTTGAATAACATAAAAATAAGTATTTGGAAAATGAAGAGAAATGTTTCGAAAATTTAAAGGAAATCGAGAACTTATAAATAAGGGTTTCATAAGTTTCATATTGTACATTTCAGGTGGAGTGATATGTATATATGTAACATATATGTAGACTTCATGACATAATTATAACACATTGCACGTATCACATAATCAAGTAACAAAGAGAGTGCTTGCATGTGTTTCTGTGTGAAATTAAAGGAATTTAAATGTCTGGGCAGTAGCAAATCATAAGTCAAACAAAACATGAAATCACATAAGCACATAGGTCCTAGTTGACTAAAGTATAGGTCCTCAGGGTCTAATAACCTATCCTATATCCCTAAAGTCAATGGCTCTGATACCAATCTGTCACCCCCTGACCCGCAGCGGAATAGGTGATCGGGGCATGATTGGGTTAACTCGAGAGCTTATGACTTGGTATTACTTGTTTTAAATATTCACTTATTCATATCAAGTGTCTCACAATACAAATAATTCACATAAACAATTACAAACACAGGACGATGTTTATAACAATTATATTGTACTAATACGTTTCTTGTTAACTAAGGCTCATCCTATGTCCAATCTTCTCTTCGTATCTGTTCACCTGTATCATGTGTAAAAATGGTTTTGGGTCAACAAAGGTTGGCGAGTGAATCTAAGTTAAACATTTAAACAGTTTGTTAAATTGGTTATTTCAATAAAAATGTGCATGGACCATATATGAGCATATGTATATATACTTAAATCACAAACCACATAATATCAACAATGAACATATGGACATGATGAATGATGAACTTGAGATCAAGGCTCAATTAAACGGAGCCGATCTAATGAGGCACCTGATGCTCAACTCGTATCCCACGAGGAACTGATGGGCCTTAAATGAATGATTGCACTGAAATGATAAAATGTAACCACACATAACCACAACAAACAAATATACACATTAGATCACATAATATCAACAATGAACATATGAACATGATGAATGATGAACTTGAGATCAAGGCTCAATCAAACAGAGCGATCTAATTCGGCACCTGATGCTTGACTCGTATCCCATGAGGAACTGATGGGCCTTAAATGAATGATTGCAATGACATGATAAAATGTAACCACACATAACCACCACAAACAAATATACACATTAGATCACATAATGGTGGTTGCACATGTATTTGTATAAATAAAGTAAATTACGACACATGATACACCCCAAAACGTGAATAAGAAAAGGGAATTTGTAAGGATTCACTCACAGTGTTTACGTTTTTAATCCTTAGTGAAAACCGCACGAGAATAAGGAGAAAATCCAAATGATAAGCGTGATTTAAGCTAGACAAACGAATGCAACAAAAAAAAGTAAACGTTATGCTAGGCATAGCTAAATGAACGAAAATGATATGTTAGCCTCGTTGAGCCTAACAAGCCTCTACAAGGCTATGAAAAGCCTAAAGGCGAGCCTAAACTAGGCTACCTTAACGAGCATAATGCTCCTTAACTAAGAACCTAAACTAAACTAATTAAACTAAGAAAGCAATAAATAAATGAATATTAAAAAATATAAAAAAACAAAGAAAGGAAGATTACCTCGAAGAAGAACTTTACAAAATGAGAAGAGCTTGAAGGGCAGCACCTCCTCGTCGAAAGCGGAAATAAAAACTACTACACACCACACCCAAAGGGGTATTGTGCTTGTGGAGCCACCAAATTTGGTTATTCCACTTGTTTATACTCAAACTAGGAGTTGCAAGCTATAAAGAACCAAGCAAGGGTATTTATAGGTGTGAAATAGAGCACAAAATGGTGATTGGGGCGATGTGGGATAACTTTAAAACAAGATTTTCGCGTCTTTCAAATCAGCAACAAACACCAAACTTGTTTTCACGATTCCGCTTCGTTATAACTCCGTTTCACGCACGGTTTTCGCCTAAGTTCATTATTTTCAGGGTACTATCATATGGAAGAGAGTAATCCAACATCCATAGTGTCGAGAATTGGGCTTAAACCTTGGGTCTTGATGCGGGTCGGGGTTATGTTCTAAAACTTGTGTTTGTGATTCCCGTTACGCTGGAGCTCAGTTTTATGCATCATTTGAACCTACTTGATCCTTAGTATACCAAGTATATCTTGGAGCTTGGAATGGACCAGAATGATAGATCAAGGATGGAGAAAAGTTAGCAAGAAAGTCACCCGAAAGTCATCTTATGACAAAACTAAGAATACGATATGTAGAGCTTTTTTCTTGTGATCATTTACATCTAAACTCTCCAAAACACAATGTCCTATCTTAAGGCATGTATATAATGAAGTTTTAATGATAAGAAGGTTAGGATGTGATGTGTTAGGTATGGTCACGAGGTCTCCAAAGTTTTTGATTAACTTAAGGAAAACCTTAGTTTTAGACCTTGAGATATAGAGGGTTGCTTCAAAATACATGGAAATGAATTTACAAGGTTGTCTAAAACATGTATAAGACTATAAATCACCAGATATGATAACATGTATGATCAAAACATAGAATCCAAGTCATTTTATTGCTTAAACATTAAACAAAATTACGTGGAATATGAAAACTGATCGAGTTACAAAAACAGGTCGGGTTTTAGGATTCATTCATTTTTTTTGACGAATGTTACAACTTATACGGTTTACAAAGAAACGATTTTGTCAAGATTTATGGGTACAAGGTTTTCTTTAAGTATCAACTTTCATAGTTGGTTAAACATATTGCAATACCAAACACAATTGATACAAGTTTGGTTACATGGTTTTTACTCATCAACTCTTGTAGTCTGCGAGGTATTGCAATACAAATTCATAGCCATGAATTTGACCACAAAACCTATGTTACTCACCAACTTAATTGTGGACCACTTATTTTCACATATGTTTCAAGTACAAATGTTTGATGTTATGCAAGTGTGCTACACATAGGAATGGACTCGGGCCTTAGTTTTGCTTTAAATCTAAAAATAATTGTTATGTTTTGTTTATTTTTCGAAAGACAATGTAATTCAAATAACAATTCAATTAAACTTTAGTACCATATGTTGTGCACAATTTGTAACGTGACTCCTGACGATTCCGCCACGGGTTGTATACGCGATCGGGATGTTATAATATTATTCTATATGTGAATATGAAT
This sequence comes from Scalesia atractyloides, assembly GCA_947069175.1. Taxonomy (NCBI): domain Eukaryota; kingdom Viridiplantae; phylum Streptophyta; class Magnoliopsida; order Asterales; family Asteraceae; genus Scalesia; species Scalesia atractyloides. Next base: position 67,058,736 of record CAMTDV010000027.1, on the reverse strand, counting down.
GTGAAAGTGTATGTTTTGGGTCTTCCCATGAGCGGGTCGAAAATCCCCTAGCTGTTTAGTTGACTTATGTGGGCAGAAGTGGTCCTTGAAACTTAGCAGTCCTTGGGGTGGAGGAAGTCCCCTAACCATATCTATTTGTCTTGGTAGGAAGATCCCTCATAGTTTAGATGTCCTTGGGGTGAAAAGAGTCCTTTTTCCTTAATTTGTGTTTGGCTTTAAAGGTCGAGGAGACATCAATAAAATGTGAAAGTGTATGAAAATCTTGCACAAAACAAAGGAACTTTACCTCATGAAAGAAAATAGAGGGAGCTCTATATTCAAAAACATCAATACCCGGTGCATCAGTACGGGTTAAAAGTCACGTCTAGGTGGTGGGCAGTGTTCTTAGACTTCATGGTGGTTCATTGTGGAGGTGAGGGAAAGATAACACCACCAAGACGATTTGAAATGGTAGTGAAGGTAATGATTGTGGTTAACAGCTGTAACGAACTTCGGTTTTGACAATAGTGATTTCGGCGTGGTTGTGCTTTTCAAGATGGCGAGAGTCGGCGATGAAGGTGGATCGTGATTTTAATGGCGATTACTTGTCATTCGAATTTCATAATATCAACATGATCGGTTACAAGAAAGCAATCATGCAAAACTTGATCGTGATATCGGATTGGAAAGTTGATGATTTCACAAACTACTGGCTTTGAGAAAAAAAAAGCATCTTCTAGTACATAATGGTTTAACTTTTATGTAATATTTAGTGGTTTATGTAACATCCGACCTCGTAAAACAACTAACTGCGGCGGAAACGTCACGGAGTCATGTCACAGAACTATTGTTTCACAACTCATGGAACTTAAAATTTTGTTTTATTAAGTTAAATGTTTACATTGTCTTAGGATAAATAGAAACAACACATAAATAAATTGTCTTTCATGTTTTAAGTCACTAAGGCCCGCATCCATTCCTACGTGAAGCATGCATCATATTATCAAGCATTAAATCCTGAAACATGCGTGACATTGTTCAAAACCATTTGTCTGTGTTATAAATCAATTGTCCGTGTCATAAACAAATTGTCCATGTCATAAACAAATCGTCCGTGTTTTTAATTGTGAAAACTTTTGATCGTTCTTTAATGAACACATTCAAACATGTGTTGACTATACCACCAAAGGGTATCTTTAATAGACCACCAAATGGTCTCTTTAACGAGACTAACAAATCAACAAATGATTTGTTAGTCAGAAACAGTTTCTATCATTACCCAAACTTCCACTAAATCCAGTGAACAGTCTGATAATGGGATTATCAGTCCTATGGTACCATAACATACTACTGGTCGGCTCGGCCAAAGCTAATGAATTCATTCATGTTATGGATAACGCATCAACAAGTTGTTCACATTATTGAAATCGTAATGTTTTATATATAAACCATAGACATTGTTTTTTTTTTTGAAAACTTGAAAATGATTTAACACATATGAGTCACCCCCAAAACATTTGCAAAAGGTAAAAGAGGGGAACTATTTAATTACTTTGAAGATCATTTTGTATATATAAACCATGTATATTGTTTTGAAATATTGAAAATAATTATAGGCACATATGAATCACCCCAAAACATTTAGAAAATTTAATAGAGGGGGCTATGTACTCACTTGGGATTGTGAAAGTGTTCTTGATCAACTGAATAAACAAAGCTCAAACGTGTCCTAATGTGTCAGATGAAAATGTTAGCGTGTCTGGATTACAGACGGGAGATCGTACAGAATGAAGTCTTATAAATCAAACAAGTGTTGGAACTCATATGATATGGTTTAACAAACTTAACATTCTGATTTGGAAAGGGTCCTAAGTGCTTTTGACCCATTATGACTCGTTAAGGTAGTTTACGCTACGTTAACAGGTCATTAGCGTAAACGCGTGATCGGATGGTTAAACATGTCCTATGATAAGTCTTAAATGCCCAAACATATCTGAAAATGTTATAACATTAGTTTATATGTCAAAAATTTGGTTACACGTGTTTAAAATGGATTTATGCGCAAAAGGGCATGTTGGTCATTTTTTTAGAACATAGAAGTGACTTATCATAATACTAACCAAATGACGTGACCATAAGGTATAACCTCAGTAGGTTATTCCCTATACAACTATGGTCACAAATATGTGTTTGGTCAGATCCTAAGATCGACCAAACGGGTCGGATTCGAAAGTCAAAGCGGTGGTCAAGACCGGTCGACTTACGACCCTAAATAAGCATTAAACTAGAAGTGACGAGTTAGACATGTCAAAATATGTCTAACTAAGTTTATGAAACTGATTTGGTATCAAAACTTGGTGTTTTTATACCTAAAAGTAGTTTCGTCGTAAAATGCATATCATGCGAAACTTTCTGACCGAACCTTGACTCGTCACTTCGACTTGTTAACGTGGTAATCAGAAGGTAATTTCATTAGGTATTATAACCTTCGTGATTACGATCACGTTGCAAAGTTCATTTGAACTTTGACTTGACAAAATATGGTCAGAACCAAAAGTCAATCAGGAAGCCAAACTGTTCAACTTTCAGCTCAAAATAGCTAAAATAATGAAAGAACTAGGAAGAGTACTTAGTCTTGTTGAAGAACACTTTCAGAACTCAAGATAGGAGGCTTCCAAAGGTTGGAAACAAGCTCCAACAAGGATAGAAAGAAGAACTTTACACTTTGCTTTGAAGTGTTTTGAAGTGGTGTGAAAAAAATGGAAGAATCATGGGGTATTTATAGTATTTTAGGATTAAGGAGGTGATGGAAAGTGTCCTCAAGTGTGGATTAGTTTTCTATCATGTGTCATCAACATATTAAGTATGGCAAAGTGAGTGGGTGTCAAAAATTGGAGATAGGTGGCAAACTTGATGAAGAAGCGAAAATATTTATTATTGTTTTTGACATTTTTGTCCCTTGGACTTGTATTTTCACTTGTTTACCATTCTAACCCCTTTAACCTAATATTTAGGTTATATAAAGGTGTTAAGAAATGTGTAACTTGTATTATGCCCGAAAATTTTGTGGATGTCGGTTCGTTCGTTGTACGGTTATGTGTTTTGCAAAATGCGTAAAACGCTTTAACGAACATGAAAATGATCGAAATTGTGCAATGATTGACATTTTTGCATTCTCATCAATAAAATACAAGATTTTATTGAATACAAAAATATTTGGAAATAAAACACATGGTTTCATTGAATACGAAATTGTTTGTAATGTGCAATGATTGAAAAGGCACAAATGTCACAGTCTCCCCTACGTTTGGAAATTTCGTCCCAAAATTTAATTAGTGGAAACTTTGTGAAACAGATGTGGATATTTCGCTTTCATCTGATCCTCTCGTTCCCAAGTAAAGTTTGGGCCACGTTTGGATTCCTAGTGAACTTTAACTATCGGTATACGTCTACACTTGAGTTTCTTGACTTCACGGTCCAATGTCTCCACATGTTTCTCGACAAAGTGCATAGTGTCATCAACGTGAATTTTGTCGAGGGGAATGTGGAGGTTTGTATCGGCTAAACACTTTTTCAAATTGGACACGTGGAATGTTGGGTGAATATTCCTAAGTTCAGGATGTAGCTCAAGTCGGTAAGCCACCTTTCCGATTCTCTTAACGACCTTGAATGGTCCAATATATCGTGGTGCAAGTTTTCCTTTCTTTCCAAATCTAATCACACCTTTCCAAGGGGATACCTTGACAAGGACGTGAACACCAACTTGGAATTCCAAGGGCTTGCGTCGTTTGTCCGCATAACTCTTTTAACGGCTTCTAGCTGTCAGAAGGTTATCGCGAATTTTCTTGACTTTATCTGTTGTTTCGTGAATGTGTTTAGGCCTAGTGAGCTGAGCTTCACCGACCTTATTCCAGCAGACAGGTGAACTACATTTTCGACCATATGGAGCTTCGAAAGGCGCCATATTGATGTTGGCATGATAACTATTGTTGTAGGAGAATTCGACCAATGGTAGATGCGAATCCCAACTACCACCAAAGTCGATCACACATGCTCTAAGCATATCCTCCAGTGTTTAATTGTCCTTTCAGATTGTCCATTCATTTGAGGATGATAAGCAGTGCTCAGCTTGAGTTTGGTTCCCATGGCAGATTGCATGGTCTTCCAAAAGTGAGATGACAGTCGAGCATCTCGATCAGATATGATGTTCAAAGGAACACCATGACGAGATACAATCTCATCAACGTAGAACTTGGCTAGTTTGAATAACGAGACTTATGAGCTTCGTCCATCAATAAAGTGTGGAGATTGTCTTGACTAGAAATCCACAAACGGTTCTTGTAGTAGAGCAATCCGTTATCTTTTGTTTCGAGTTGAAGTTCGAGATTTTGTGGCAGCTCATTATTCAACAAGCTTTGGGTCACACATGTATGTTGTGCTTGAAGGATATGTGTCTGAATATCAGATTGAACTCGAACACAATGAAGTTTGACACGTTCCTTACAACTAAGCGCATCAGCCACAACGTTCGCCTTACCAGGATGGTAGCGAATCTCGCAGTCGTAGTCGTTCAGAAGTTCGACCCAGTGTCGTTGTCTCATGTTAAGTTCCTTTTGATTGAATATGTGTTGGAGACTTTTGTGGTCAGTGAAAACCACACATTTCATACAGTAAAGGTAGTGTCTCCAAATTTTGAGAGCAAAAACTACGGCTCCTAACTCAAGATCATGATTTGTGTAGTTCTTCTCATGGATTTTCAATTGTCTTGACGCATAGGCTATGACTTTGTCTCTTTGCATGAAAACACAACCAAGGCCTAGGTTTGATGCGTCATAATAGACAAAGAAATCATCGTTGCCATCGGGTAAAGATAAAACAGGAGCATTACAAAGTTTTTGTTTTAGTGTTTGAAAGGCTTCCTCTTGTTTGGGTCCCCACTCGAAAGGTTTATTCTTCTGAGTCAAAGTGTGGAGGTGAACCGTGATCTTTGAAAAGTTCGCGATGAATCTTCGATAGTATCCAGCAAGACCAAGAAATGAACAAACTTCGGTATGAGTAGTAGGTGTACTCTAATCCCTAATCACACTGATTTTGGCGGGATCTACATGTATACCTTGTTCGTTAACAATGTGTCCCAAAAATTGAACTTCTTTTAGCCAAAATTCACATTTGGAGAATTTGGCGTAAAAGTTGTTCTTTCTTCAGGAGTTCCATCGTTCGACGGAGATGTTGTTCGTGATCGGCACGAGACTTAGAATAAATGAGGATGTCGTTGATGAAAACAATGATGAACTTGTCTAAATAAGGTTTACAAACCCTATTCATTAAGTCCATGAAGACGGCAGGAGCACTCGTCAAACCAAAAGGCATGACAGTGAACTCGTAATGGCCGTATCGAGTGCGAAAAGTAGTCTTCAGAATATCTTCTTCGAGTACACGACGTTGATGATACCCAAAATATAGATCAATCTTTGAAAAGTAGGTGGCACCTTGTAGCTGATCAAAGAGATCATCAATGCGAGGTAGGGGATATCGATTTTTGATTGTGAGTTTGTTAGCTCATGATAATCGATACACATACGGAAGGATCCATCCTTCTTTTTCAAGAATAAGATAGGAACGCCCAAGGTGAAAAGCTCGGACGAATGAATCCCTTTTCTGAAAGTTCTTGGAGTTGCTTTGACAACTCTTGCATTTCAGACGGTGCAAGTCGGTAAGGAGATTTAGCAAATGGGTTGGCACCAGGTACAAGGTCAATACGAAACTCAACTTGACGAATTAGAGATAAACCCGGTTAGCTCTTCAGAAAACACCTCAGATATTCCCTAACAATGGGAATGTCCTGAATAGTTTTGCCCTTCCCTTTTTCCTCTACGATATGTGCCAAAAAGGCTACATAATTCTTTCGTGGGTATTTTTGGGCCTGGGTACAGGTCATGAGTTTTAGGCTACTAGAGGGTTTCTCTCCGTGAACTTCTAAGGTTTCGCTAGATGAAAGAGGTATACGAATAACCTTGTCAAAACAGATCACCTCAGCATGGTGTTTGGTTAACCAATCCATTCCTATGATGATGTCAAAACTCCCAAGTTGCATTGGTGTAAGGTCAATGGGAAAAGGTGGTTATCCAAGTTCAATTGGCAACTACGAATGACATAGTCAAGCACAAGGGGTTCACCACTAGCTATTTCCACCGTTAAGGGTGTTTCTAGTTTAGTTCTAGGCAACAAAAGTAAAGGTTCAAAGGCTAGTGATATAAAGCTTCTATCAGCACCCGAATCGAAAGAAGAGAAGCAGGATGATTGTTAACAAGGAATGTACCATTAATGACTTCATTATCAGCACGAGCCTCGTTGGCATTGATGTTGAATGCACGTCCACGGGCTGGATTTGCATTCGCGTTCACCAATTTTGGGCAGTTGTTTGTAAACAGACCCATCTCGCCACAGTTGTAACAAGAACCAGGTGGGAACGGAGGTCTAGCAGGGTTGGCTTGGGGTTGAACAGGGTTCCGAACAGCTTGTTTTGGAGCCAAACGACAAACATTGGCTATGTGACCGAATCTTCCACATGATGTGCATTGGCGACACTGTATGTGAGCTTGATGGTGACCATTGCACGGTTACACAACGGTGTAGTACCAGCATAGGGTTTCCTCGCAGGAGGTTGTGCTGGCTGGTTTTGAGTGTTCTGGTTGGGTTGTGCAACAATTGCAAAGTTCTGTGAAGCCTTACGCTTCCTCACTTCTTAGAAGACTCAACTTTGTTCTACTTTGTTTTCTCTTGAGTGGTCTTAACTGCCTGTTTCTTGTCGCCCTTGCGAAACAATATCCCCTTCTTGACCTGAGACTCAGTCAGGGTAGCAGCTAATTCCATAGCATGTCGAACAGTGGTAGGATTGCTACAAGTAACAATGTCCTGAATGGGGTCAGGTAGGCCATCGATATACCTCTCGATTGCTTTATCCAACGGGGTGACCATGGCAGGACACAACAAGCTCAATTCTTCGTAACGGTTAGTGTAGGCACGATGCTCTCCACTATCTTGTTTAAGATTGTGGAATTCATATTCCAGTGCTCGTTGTTCATGACGTGGGAAGAATTCCCTCATCATTAGAGCTCGAAGCTCTCCCACGTTTGTGACATTGCCACATCGGCACCCCTATCTCTCATCACACCATTCCACCATGTAAGTGCACTCGATGCAAACTCGACTTTTCACTCATTCGGGCATTGAACATGACGAAATGTGCTTTCAAGACTCTCAAACCACTGCAGGAGTCCAGTAGCATCCTTCAGACCTAATAAACTTGAGTGGTTTAGCCGAGTTAAATTGTTAAGTTGCACAGTGCGGGAGCATTGTTGTTGTTATTATTGTTATTGTTTGCTTGGTTTATCTGGGTCACTAGGTCTGGTAGTACAGCAGCAATTTGCTGAGCGATCAAAGCTGTCATTTTGGCATTTTGAGTTGTATTACGTCGAGGAGGCATTCTAGAAGAAAACATGAGGGAAAATATGTGTGATTGACATTGGATAATGACGAGAGATGTCAAAAATATCGATGAAATATAAGGATGGTGGTCATTCTTCGTTACTTAAAAACAAACAAACGACACACGGTGACTAATCAAAGTAAATGGATCTTTATAATGTATCGCGAATACATGCTTTAGCTTATAAGTGGACACTCACCCTAAGAGTTCCTAGGTAAGAGTGACTTGTCCGATAATGCGATTTGTACGAACACTCTAGCCTTAGACAGAAAACTCAGGGTATAGGCATCCACCATTCCAGATTGCACGTGTTCATATTAATAAAACCCAAAATTTGACGGGATTTTGAAAACTTACAAGGTTTTAAGCCAAAACAATTAAGGATAGATGATTGATTTTCAAAACGAATTTACAACTTGTGTATTTGTTTTGGTTATCACCTAAGGATAGGTGACAGTATTGTTTTAATAATCTAAACGCAAGATAACTCGCGTTAGGGTCCTAGGAAAGTTATTGTCTAGGTCAAAGCATTACTAATAACCTAATTCCCTATAACCATAAACTCTGATACCAATCTTTCTGTAACACCCCGACCGCGTAAAAAAACGAACCGCGGCGGAAACGTCGGGGAGTCATGTCACAGAACTACTGTTTCACAACTCATGGAATTTAAAATTTTGTTTATTAATTTAAATGTTTACATTGTTTTGGGATAAAGAAACAACACATAAATAAATTGTCTTTCATGTTTTAAATCACTAAGGCCCGCGTCCATTCCTACGTGAAGCATGCATCATATTATCAAGCATTGACTCCTGAAACATATGTGAAAAGAGAGTCAGCATAAAAATGTTGGCGAGTACATAGGTTTTGTGAGTGTGATAAATTTGTGGCTTTGTATACATATTGCAACACCTCGTTCGACTACAAGAGTCTTAAGTGAAAATCTCGTATCAAAAGTGTTTGATATTGCAACAAATTAACAAACTAAAACAAGTTGGTTAGAGTTGTGAAAATTTTATAGCCATGAATCTTGACCAAAACGTTTCTTTTGTAAAAACCTTGTAATAGATTGATTCAAAAGAAAACTCCGTATGGTTTATATCTTTAAGTGAAAATCATTGCGTGACATTGTTCAAACATGTCCGTGTTATAACCTTTGTCCGTGTTATAAATCAAGTCGTCAGTGTCATAAACCAATTGTCCATGTCATAAAGAAATCGTCCTGTTTTTAATTGTGAAAAATTTTGATCGTTCTTTAATGAACACATTCAAACTTGTGTTGACTATACCACCAAAGGGTATCTTAAATAGACCACCAAAGGGTCTCTTTAACTAGCTAACAAATCAACAAATGATTTGTAATCAGAAACAGTTTCTGTCATTACCCAAACTTCCACCAGATCCAGTGAACAGTCCGATAATGGGATTGTCAGTCCTATGGTACCATAACATACTATCTGGTCGGCTCGGCCATAGCTAATGAATGTCATTGTGTTATGGATAACGCATCAACAAGTTGTTCACATTATTGAAATCGTATTGTTTTATATTAAACCGTAGACATTGTTTTTTTTCTTAAACTTGAAAATGATTTAGCACATATGAGTCACCCTAAAACATTTGCAAAAGGTAAAAGAGGGGAACTATGTACTTACTTTGAAAATCATTTTTTATATGTAAACCATGTATATTGTTTTGAAATATTGAACATAATTATAGGCACATATGAATCACCCCAAAACATTTAGAAAATGTAAAAGAGGGGGCTATGCACTCACTTGGGATTGCGAAAGTGTTCTTGATCAACGGAATAAACAAAGCTCAAACATGTCCTAATGTGTCAGATGAATATGTTAGCGTGTCTGAATTACAGACGGGATATCGTATAGAATCAAGTCTTATAAATTAAACAAGTTTTGGAACTCATGTTATACGGTTTAACAAACTTATTATGATTTGGAAAGGATCCTAAGTGCTTTTGACACATTATGACTCGTTAAGGTAGTTTATGCTACATTAACAGGTCATTAGCGTAAATGCGTGATCGGATGGTTAAACATGTCCTATGATAAGTCTTAAATGCCCAAACATGTTCGAAAATGTTATAACATTAGTTTATATGTCAAATTTGGTTACATGTGTTTAAAATGGATTTATGCGCAAAAGGGCATGTTGGTCATTTTTTTAGAACATAGAAGTGACTTATCATAACACTAACCAAATGACGTGGCCATAAGCTATAAACTCAGTAGGTTATACCCTATACAACTATGGTCAAAAATATGTGTTTGGTCGGATCCTAAGATCGACCAAAAGGGTCGGATTCGAAAGTTAAAGCGATGTCAAGACCGCTCGACTTACGACCCTAAATTAGCACTAAACTAGAAGTGACGAGTTAGACATGTCAAAATATGTCTAACTAAGTTTAAAAAATAGTTTCGTCGTAAAATGCACATCATGCGCATTTTTTTGCTCGATACCTTGACTCGTCACTTCGACTAGTAAACGTGGTAATCAGAAGGTAAATTCGTTAGAGATTATAACCTTCATGATTATGATCATGTTGCAAAGTTCATTTGAACTTTGACTTGATTAATATGGTCGGAACCAAAAGTCAACCACGAAGCCAAACTGTTCGACTTTTAGCTCAAAATAGCTAAAATAATGGAAGAACTAGGAAGAGTACTTAGTCTTGTTGAAGAACACTTTCTGAACTCAAGATAGGAGGCTTCCAAAGGTTGGAAACAAGCTCCAATAAGGATAGAAAGAAGAACTTTACAGTTTGCTTTGAAGTGTTTCGAAGTGGTGTGAAGAAAATCGAAGAATCATGGGGTATTTATAGTATTTTAGGATTAACGAGGTGATGACAAGTGTCCTCAAGTGTGGATTAGTGTCCTAACATTGTCAACACCATATTAAGTGTGGCAAAGTGAGTGCTAGGTGTCAAAAATTGGAGATAGGTGCAAACTTGGTGAAGAAGCAAAATATTATTTTTTTTTTGACATTTTTGGCACTTGGACTTGCATTTTCACTTGTTTGCCATTTTTAACCCTTTAACCTAATATTTAGGTTATATAAAGGTGTTAAGACATGTGTAACTTGGATTATGCCCGAAAATTTTGTGGATATCGGTTCGTTCGGTTGTACGGTTATGTATTTTGCAAAATGCGTAAAACGCTTTATCGAACTCGAAAATGATCGAAATTGTGCAACGATTGAAATTTTTGCATTCTCATCTATAAAATACAAGATTTTATTGAATACAAAAATATTTGGAAATAAAACACAGGGTTTCATTGAATACGAAATTGTGTGTAATTGTGCAATGATTGAAAATGCACAAATGTCACAGTTTAACATAATAATGCAATAAGGCTCTTAACTTATTTCCGATTTCTCATTATCAATCTTATGTAACTCACCAATTGAAGGCATTCAAACCATATTAAATCTCCGAGTAAATTACTTTTGAATCCTTGGTTTTAGTGGTTTCAACCACTTGAGTCCAAAATTAAATCGTTTATCGCTTGAATGCCTGGATTTTCAATTTATAAGCCGTTGAGTCCAAATTTGTAACTCTAATATATTTTCTTAGTTTTTTTTAAATGATCAAAGCACCCTTATAATTAAAAATATAAGTTAAATATATTTCTAAATATATATTATTATATTAATACTCTATACTATATATAATAAGCATATCCAAAGGGCAACTTAAGGTAATTTGCCACTTTACTTAAAACACCTTTAATGCATGTTGTACAAGTCTTTAAAGCACATGAAAATGAAAGGACATTAGGCAGGATTTTGAAATTTCAAAACACATGGATACAACTGGCATTAGGGTTTGATCTTTCTCATTCTTATCCGCCTCCATATGCTCTCTTCTTTCTCTCTCTCTCTGGTGATTTTCATTCTTATATATCCCTGGAATCATCTCATCTTTGGATCCACGTTCAAGTTGACCCCAATCACCAAAGTTTAGGGGTTTGCAGATCTTGAAAACACGCTGATGCTTTGAAGTTTGAATTCGATTTTAGGGTTTTTTTAAGATGCACATCTAGCCAGATCTAGGTTACCATCACAGGTATATGTTCTTCATAACTGATTATGCTTTTGTATTTCATATTTATTGGTCTTAATATGTGTAGTTAGTGTGAAAATGTATTAGGGTTTTCATTTTGGGGAAACTGGTGAGGATGTGAAACCAGCATACGGAAGAGACGAGGAAGCTTTCTTGAAGGAAGTGGTTTCTCCTATATATCATGTGATAGATGATTTGGTTATTACATCATCATGTGGTCACCAGGGAGAGCTGATTTGGAGAATAAGCATTGTTTTGGTGATGTAAGAAGGTTCAATGGTTTATAGATTTAGATTCTACCCTCACCTTTGTCTACTGTAGATGATTTTTGTTGTGTAACCACCAATTCCAGCAGAAGGTATCGATTTCCTCTATATCTATGTTTATTTATCAGTTCCTACAAATTTGTTTATTTCAAATTGGTGTATTTGTGGTTTATAGGAACATCTGGTGGTCATTGTGGATCACGTCATGTCCGGCGGCACCAACAGTTGCCGCCGCTTCCGGATCTGGTCTGATTTAAACATGCTTTTTTTATTGAGGCTGGCGGTGCGATGGGTGTAGGGGTGGGTTAACTTGGACTATGTGTGTTGTAGAATGTGATTTTTTTGGGGTATTTTGTTGTTATATTTTGTTTATATGGCTTTTTAACCATTTACTACATGCCGATTTCATTTGATAAAGGAGTTGTGTTCTCCTGATTTTGTGTTCTTAATTTGTCTGAACTGAAAGTGTTGAGGCTGTGATGCATAAGCTGAGCTTCAAACTCTATTATAGTTGCATGAGCCTCTATTGTGATGCTAGAAATTGTGCATATTAGCTTCAAACGTAGATGAAACACCGCAGCGAGCACATCCGCAACAATTTTATACGGTAAGCGATAGGTGCACTTCCACTAAAATGATTTCGTAAACTATATCTCAAGAAATAACAATAATATTAATCGTTATTGTTTGACATATTAGATCAGCAACTGAGTCTAGCATGTCTGATTATGATGAAGAGAAATTGAAAGAAGGTTTAAATTGCGTGATATATTTTCTTTGCTTTTTAGGGTGAAGATAGGTGGTTCTCTCCTAGGGCATACAAAACACAGATTATTGGCTGCAGCCCGCCTTATTTAACATATAAAAAATTGTATGTTAAATACGGCGAGCTACTGCACATAACCTGTGTTTTGTAAGCCCTATGGAGAGAAGCACTCATCTTGCCCTTACAAGGCAAAGAAAATTTATAAAAAAGCATTATGAACGAGATGGCCTGAATCTACGTAAGGGCAGGTTTATTATATTTAACAATTTCAAATTGTATTTTCCAACCTTTCTGTTTTAGTTAATTGTATCATGTCATGATGTAGATACAATATGGGTATAAGGCAAAAACCTTTCCCAGTCGCGCTCTATGCTTGTGAGACATTAATAAGGGCATTCCGGTCAATGTTAAGCCCGTCAAGGTACTTAAGGTATAATATTACATTCGCAGGTTGATCTTACTTTTTCACTTTAATAGTTTAATAATTGTTTTAGTGATCATAATTAACGACTGCTCCAGCCTAAAGTTTATTTATTGTTGTTAATATTTGTTGTAAATTTTGTGAAGTTGTAACTTTTGATATCAATGCCATTGGGTGAAAATATAGTGACATATTGTTTATTGTGAAGTTGGAAACTTTTGATATCAATACCATCGGTGAATTGAATACTTTGGATACAAAGTAGGTTGTTCTTGATCAGGTTTGTAAAATATAATTTTCTTGATTAGTTATAAATTTTTCAGGGTTTGTGTTAATTAACCATTATATATACGTTTTTTTTTTCTTTTGGCAGGATGTAGATATTCAAGGAAGTTAGCTAAGAAAGTTTTATGCTATCAAGGAGTGTTCTATAATTATTTCAGCATAGATTATTCGCTTTGGGGATTAATACATAGTATATATTTAAATTTAATTATTATTTAATCTGTTGTTAGGAATGGATCCTCGATGTCACCTCCTTCATAAATGAAACGTGTGGCCTGTAGAGGGTTACTTGTGGGTTTCTTAAGTCATCTTGCTATATTATACTGCTCTACGGGGCAGCCGCAGTGAGCGCAGCTGTAGCGATTGTTTTCACCGTTAATCTCGGAATGTGTACTCAATGTCACACTTCTTGCTGAACAGTGACTATATTAAATGATGTAACTTTATTATTTCTGCAAGATTAGTTTTTCCTAATAACTAGTTTAAGGGTACATGCAACAAAAGTGGTTCTGATTATTTGGGGTCATTTTGAATTTTTTTTTTAATGGTTGGCTGATTTTGATTATTCTATTACATGATTATTTTCTAAACACAAATTAAAACACCATTAAAAGCTAAGATCTAGAAGTGTCATTAGGTTCTGTGTTACAATAACCTTCTACTTAATATTTTAAAATTTTATATTATGATAATGTAAGATTTATATAGCAGGTGGTTATTTTGTGAATTCTGGAAATGAAGCAAGTGAGTGGCTATGCTGATGGCACGATGTACAGTGGTAATCTTGTGATGGTTGCTTTGAGAAACGCTTATCATGGTGGAAATGCTGGTACTATTGGAGCCGTAGCGAGCGCAGCCGCAAGATAATAATAAAAAATAATATCATCTTGTCCGGTTCTGCGTAGAAGAACCGGACAACATTAAAACATCACCCATTCTGAGATGAACGGATGAAAACGATCGCAGCCGCAACGATGGTTTTCAGTCGTTCATCTCGGAATGGGTGTTGTTTCAATGTTGTTTGATTCTTCGATGCATAACCGAACTGGATGATGTTATCGTCCCAATTGTAAATACGTGATCTTTTCCGTATGTTTTTGTTTATTTTTGTCTATTTTATACATTAATTTATATTTTTTTTATTCTTATGTGGAACCTTTATTACAGATTGATTTCGATATCTCGAAGAACCGGCCAGATCCTATAACATACGGCGCTCAAGAGGACTGGTTGTCTAACTTAAAGACAATTCTTGATCGTCACCATTCGCTTCAATAGATGACCTGATCCAACAGTTTGTTTCCGTTCTATACTGAATTTGTTGGATGACGTATACTATATCAACTTGTTACGCAACACTTGTTTACTTGTATTTTCAGTTTGAAGACATCGTTTCACACGGGACAAAGATAATCATATATAACTTATGGCTCAATGATGAAGGCCTTCTTCATACCGCCTTCTTCATTCGTTAAGGGTGGTTATTTTTTTCTCAAAACTTACATCTTTTCAACATGTTTTTAATTTGGTGTAATCATAATATATAACGATTCTTTTCAGGCATAGCTACTATGTTGTACCTTAGAAAGTTCAACAACTTCAAAATCATCAAAGGAGGAAGCCCGTAGAGCAGTATACTATAGAAGATGAGTTAAGAAACCCACAAGTAACCCTCTACAGGCCACACGTTTCATCTTTGTAGGGGGAAGATAGGTGCTTCTCTCCTAAGGCATATAAGATTGGTGGCAGCCCGCCATATTTAACGTATAAAAAACTTTATATGTTAAATATGGCGGGCTCCCGCCAATAACCTGTGTCTTGTATACCGTATGGAGAGAAGCACCCATCTTCCTCCTACAAAGCAAAGAAAAATTATAAAAAACATTATCATGAGAGATCCTTGGAAACAAATCGTTGTAATTATTGTTACAAATTTGTAATGTTTATTTTTTATCAACAAATGTTTATCGTTGTAATTTTGTTAGCAAATTTATAATGTTCAGCATATTGCATTTCGTATTTGTATCGATTAATAAATTATGGTTAAAGCATTATGTATTTATGATTGATTTGATAGAAAGATTGATAAACTAATAGCTAAAAAAATTAATAAAAGTATATCACCAAAGAATCGATAAACTAACTGAAAAACAAGTGCCAACATATCACGAAAATCAAACCAGTCGCTACGTTTTGAAGATTTCAATCATGGTTAAAGCAGCAATGATCTGGTCTGATTTTATGTGGCTGGTTTTGTATAAAACCAAAAATCAAACCAGTCGCTACGTTTTGAAGATTTTGAAACTGACAAGCCAAAAGTTAAAGAGAGAAAGTGACCGCGAAACCAAACCAAAGACCGGTTTTGGGAATTTTACAATTTGAAACTGAATCATGATCACCCCTACAATATATCACAAAACGACTTGTTGGAATTGAAACCTACAAAAGAATAGATGATAGAAAGCAAAAATATACTACAACCTCTTATCCAAATAATAATGTAACATCTGCCCAAGTCAAGCTCTTCTAAAGACTAAATGCCAAGGTCTGCTATAGCTAAACTCTGTTGAAGGCAAACCTCTGCTAAAGATTAAAGCTAAAAGGTCTGCCAAGGAAAAGCTCTGCTAAAGACTAAAGCTAAAAGGTTTGCCAAGAAAAAGCTCTGCTGAAGATCAAAGCTAAAGGTCTGCCAAGAAAAAGCTCTGCTGAAGATCAAAGCTAAAGGTCTGTCAAGGCAAAGCTCTACTAAAGACCAACAGAGGATATATCATCAGTGTTTTCTATTAGTCCTTGTAATGTTTAGTGTATAGTAGTGGTTAGCTTAGTTTGTTATTTTTGTTAAGTGTCACTTTCATGCTGACATCATAATAAGATGCTCAGTGGTTAGGATTGTATTATAAATAGAAAAGTGCCTTTACTGTTCTATTTGATCACCTTCATCGATTATCAATCTAAGCTATCATCTTTACATTATGTACGAACAAATTAGTGATCTTAGGCTGAGGGGAAGATTGTGAGTCATATGCAAATAATCATAATTGCGAAAGCATGATAATGATAACATTCTCTCAACTGTTGTGAATTAAGGCAAACTTGACATAAATGCCCACTGATGCAAACCACTGACTCACTAACCACTGATGTTATAGTCACTAACCACTGATGCAAACTAATGATGCAAGTTCATCTTATTTATCTTCTTTCATTTACCATTTTTAGAACTTTGATAAACAGTTTCAAACTCAGATCCTAACAATATACAAATAACAATTCGTAGTTAGAATCTAACCTCATTTGAACCATTCTCAATATAGTCAACTTTTCTTACACCTGGCGTTTGAACCATTCTCAATATACTCAACTTTGTGATGGATTGCTATGAGAAAGGTTTGATTTCTATGTATCATGTTCCAACTAAAAATCAACTGGCAGATGTTCAAACAAAAGCATTAGATACATCTATCTTTGAAAGTCTAATCTCTAGGATTGGTATGCTAAACATGGAATAAAAACAAGTTTTTGGTTTTCATGTATAAAAAGCATTAAAATGTGTTCAGAAAATCAAAATTCCATCCTTACAATAGCTAAAACTGAAATTTTTCAATAAATCCCTAAAGTCTGTTCACAACCACTGTTTCTCAAAACCTTAGTTTCGCATAAAAATCTATCTGTTGCTGAAAGTGTATCCTCTGTTCTACTCCCACTGTTGTGAAACCACTGTTTTCCCAATCCACTGATAATCTATCATCTGATAGTGTAAAATCACCACTGGTCATTCCTTTGTTTAGAACCACTGCTGGTCTCCGCAGAGGTTTCCAAAAAACTGCCATCCATTATCCAACAGAGTTTATATGTGCACAGATGATAACCATCAGATCTTTTGGAAACCGCTGCCACGTCAGCATTAAATTTTTCCCTTTATAAACCCTATCTCATTGAAACAGAGTTTCCATGGCTAGATGTTACAAAGCCAAAATATACTACAACCTCTGATCCAAACAATAATGTAACATCTGCCCAAGTTAAGCTCTGCTGGAGACTAAATGCCCAAGGACTACCATTGCTAAACTCTGTTGAAGACAGAGCTCTGCTAAAGACTAAAGCTAAAAGGTCTGGCAAGGCAAAGCTCTACTAAAGACAAAAGCTAAAAGGTCTGCTAAGGCAAAGCTGTGCTAAAGACTAAAGCTGAAGGGTCTCTCAAGACAAAGCTCTGCTGAAGATAAACGCTTAAAGGCCTGTTAAGGCAAAGCTCTGCTGAAGACCAACAGAGGATGTATCATCAGTGTTTTCTATCAATCCTTGTAATGTTTAGTGTATTGTAGTGGTTAGCTTAGCAGATGTTGTTAGTTTGTTATTTTTGTTAAATGTCACTTTCATGCTGACATCATAATAAGATGCTCAGTGAATAGGATTGTAATATAAACAGAAGAGTGCTTGTAATGTTCAATTTGATCACTTTCATCGATTATCAATCAAACCTATGATCATATTCTCACACCTACATCACCAATACCTCCACCTCCATTTAAAACAGAAGTTGGCTCTTCAAAATTGTCACACCCCCTATAATTCCATCACATCAGAGCTGGGCGTGAACTAAACTGGTATCTTCATTGCACAGCGGAAGTAAATGTGAGTGCTAAGACTTTTAGACAGTGAGCGCCCGCTAAGTACTCGAATCCCCATGAGCTCTCCTATTCCAACCGTGCCATACTTGTAATTGTAACCTGAGAAAGAACATGCAAAAAAGTCAACATAAAGTTGGCGAGTTCATAGTTTGTTTGAAAAGATTTAAAATAAATCTTTTTAGTAACCGGTTTAAATATGTTTGAGAAAACGTAATAAAACCATTTTCATTGTCATGTTTAAACTGAAAACTTTTGTTCCTCGGTCTTAAAAGATTAATGGCACTTAAGAGAGACCCTATTCACACATGATCTAATATTTCATTCCATAGCTAAACCATACCATCGAAAACATATATTTCCCCCCGAGAGTTATAAACCGAAAACATTTAAGACAAAGGGGGACATGAACTGACGAGTTTTTGTGCCTCGCACAAATGAGAGTGGGCGTAGCCCGTTTGAGTCTAAAGCAGGACCAACCAGTCCTCTTATTTGTATGAGGACAACCCAGTCCCGTTGTAACTAGGACAATCCCATCCCTAGTCATGAAACTAATGCACATTTTGAAAATACGCGTGTGTTTTGTAAAACCGGTATTTGAGCATAAGCTTTTCATAAACCATTTGACAACATGGTTTAGAAATATAAACTTTCGTTCATTGAAATGTTATGTACTTTTGCAAAACTTGCATGTCTTTCCACCCCCGAAAACATTTGCAAAATGTAAAAATCGTAAAAAGTGGGGGTTATGAACTCACCTTGATATCCTTGTGTAAAGCTAGCATAATGTGATTCTGTAATGTCGTTTCCAAAATGTGACTCCCTAGCATGCAATCTATAACATTCCTATCAAGGAATAAGCTTATAAGATTCTACTAAAAACGTAGTTGAACTACGTGTCACCGAGCTCCACCGAATCGCTAATCGATCGACTCGATGGGATGATGTTAACTTAATAGAAACGATATTATTATACTCGTTTAGTCCCGTTTATTACCGGTGATAAATGCTATGCATTTGGAACACTTCATTTCCAAAAGGTTTAGATTATTTACTTATATAAAAATATATAAATATTTATAAGATCGTGTTAGTCGTCTCGGATGGTGGTACATGTACATAACAAGTACTTATATAATAATAATACACGGTGTAGATTCGTAGTATGTGGTCGTATGATTCCCAAGTAATCATCGCGTATTTGCAATAATCTTGCGTCCGTTTATATATAGTTGTACGCTTGTTGTAATCTGTTTTCATTTGTTCATTACCAAAATAACTCAGATAATATCATTTTCTAAGATCGTACGGTAACACGTCATATTCCATTTAGACGTTCGAAATAAATATAAATCATTATAATTATTCTGTATGACGTCCGTATTCTAGACGTTTTAAACAAATATACATAATTATACTTAGTTTATATAATTGCCGAATACCAGGCGTTTGGAGTAAATAAAGTTTCGAATTCAAGACGATTAAAGTAGATATAAGCAATTATATCATTTTATAAAGTATACGAATTTGCGATGTTTAATAATTTATTTTTATTTTATAAAAGTATTAAAAATTTTGACGTTTGAATATAATTAATTATATTCATTTTATATGATTTTTGAATGCTAACCGTTTGAAATACAATTTCCGAATTCTGTCATTTGAAACAAATATAACTAATTGTATTTATTTTACAAAAATCCTCGAGTTTGGTTGACTTGTAAACCTTGTTCGTTGAGATGTCGTAAACTTGTTTGGCGAGTTTTAAGGAGTCTTCGAAAGTAACTATATATTTATATCTATTTTATAAAAATACTTTGAATCCCGATAGGTTTAGTTTTGAGAATATAACACGTTTCGTATTACGGATTTTTACGAAAAATGGGCAGAGTTTCCTCTGTTTTTGGACGATCCCGACAATACATGTTGTCGATTTATCTGTCACAACGCAACAATATATGTAATATAATATATAACTTCTCGTCGTGTTTCAAATATAACTTCGTCAGATATAAGTCCAATTATATATATATATATATATATATATACACACACATCGTGGTGTCGCGTCGATTCGGATTTTGTCTAATATAATTATTTGCATAAGTAAGCAAGTTGTATAACCAAACTACGCATAAGTTTTACGGATTTTCTTTTCTTACGATTTTGTTAGTTGCTTCGGTTAGAGCTCGATGTCGCGTTAAAACGAAACTTAAATAATTATTTAACAGCTTTGCATTAATATTATTTTACCAAGACTCGCGTTGACCAGCAGTTGACCAAGTTAGACTGAGTTGACCATAGTTGACCGAGTTGACTCGTTGTTGACCGAGTTGACTATTGTTGACTGAGTCAAACCGAACACCGAACCGAACAAAAATCTGAACCGAACCACATGACTCTGTTGATCACCTTTGAGCAGTCAACCCGCTGTGTTGACTAGGTTGACCCGATCCCGAACAGCGACTGAACCGGGCGTTATGTTGACCACGGTTGACCACACCCAAGTCAATCCAAATCTGATGTTGACTGAACCTGAGCCGCAACTTGAACTGAAACGAGTCATAATCCTGAAAAGAAGCCGAAAATAACCCCATCGCCTCCATTGCTGTGACGTCGTTCTCCACGGCCGGAGCTTGTCTCCGCCGTCCATGTCCACCACCGCCTGACCCACCTTCACTACTCCAACCCGAACCCAGAACAAACGCAACCCGATCTATGCATAACCACCGCTATCGTTGCCGCCGTCGCCGGTTCTGTTGCCGAAAAGCGGCCCTGCCGCACATCGCCGTCGTTGCTTTGCGGCTTATTTGTCACCGAAAAGCGGATTTTGCCGACCAATCGTTGTCATCTCTCTCTCTCTCTCTTGCGGTCTCTCTCTCTCTACCCGATCTCTTTCTCTCTCTAGGTTTCAGGTGTGTGCGGTATACGGGTATAAGTATAAGAAAGAAGGTTGTAGGTATGCGTGGGTGTGAGTGCGTCGGAACTGGGACCGGAATCGGCCAGATGTCCTCGCCAGATTCGGCGACCGGATTAGAGGGAGAGGAGAGAGGCAGAGAGTTTGAACTTTGTGGGGGCTAGGGTTTGAGTGTGTGAAATGAGGGAAGAAGAAGCTTATATAGCTAGGGTTTCAAGTGGGTCGGGCTCAAGGCCTGTTAATGTGTCTAAGCCCAAACATTATCTACGGCATGTTTTTGAAACCCGAATGTTATGTTATGTCGTAAAACATTTAATTAGGATCAAAAACACGTAAATTTTGTCGGTAGTCGACCAGTTGACACGACGGTTTGCTGGTTGCGTTAAAATTTGCGTAAAATCTCTACGGTTATCGTCTCTCGTCCGTTTTCGATCTGGTTTCGAATGTGAGCATTAAAATTTTAAAACGAAGCCAAATATGTCATAATATATTAATATTTAGACGTAACACCAATCCGTGGCTTCCGTTTTGTTGTCGGTGTGTTCCGGTTTTTCGCGTAACTTCCGCGTTGTGTTTTGCGACGTCCAACAATCCAAATATATCGCATAAATGATAAATATAAGTACAAAATTCTTATTTTTAGGTGTTGTCAGTATTTGTTTGGAATCAGATCGCTTATCGTTCAATTTCGCGTTAAAGTTCTCGATCATCGCCAAAACATGTAACGTGAATCAAGTAGACGCTCCTGGGCTTTCCAAAGGCCAAATTACGTTAGTTTATGTCAAATTACGCTATGTATTATTGTCTTAATGTTTGTTATGCGCGTAATTACGATCGAAAGTACCGGTTATCACAAAAATTGCCAACAGATGTTAGCTCAGATGATTCACATCTACAACCTTCACTTCAAAATGCCATCATTCCATACAAGGGAGATCTGATATACCTTAAAAACCATCCATCTGACCTTATCATTGGCAACATAAACGAAGGGGTGCTCACCAGAAGCCAATCCCAAAACATTTTTCTTTTTGCTGGTTTCCTATCTCTCAAACAACCTGTCAAGTACCAAGAGGCACTGAAAGACAACAATTGGGCAGAAGCCATGTTAGATAGTCAAGCAGCTGAAAACATCATTAAAAATCCAGTATCTCATTCCACTACCAAGCACATTGATATCAGACATCACTTTGTGAGAGATTGCATGAAAAAGGTTTGATTTCTCTTCATCATGTTCCAACTAAAGATCAACTGGCAGATGTTCTAACAACAGCCTTAGATACATCTACCTTTGAAAGTTAGATCTCTAGGCTTGGTAAAAGCTTTAAAATGTGTTCAGAAAAATCATCTTTCATCCTTAAAAATAGCTAAAATTGAATTTTTCAATAAATCTATAAAGTCTGTTCACAACCACTGTTTCTCAAAACCTTACTTGGCATGAAAATCTATCCGTTGTTGAAAGTGTATCCTCTGTTCCTATTTTCACTGTTGGTGAAACCATTGTTTTCCCAATCCACTGATAATCTATCATCTGATAGTGTAAAATCACCTCTGATCATTCCTCTGTTCAGAACCACTGCTGGTCTCCAGCAGATATTTCCAAACAACTGTCATCCATTATCCAACAGAGTTTACACGTGCACAGATGATATCCATCAGATCTTTGGAAACCGTTGCCACGCCAGCATTCACTTTTTCCATTTATAAACCCGTTTCATCCAAACAGAGTTTCCACTTGTCGTTTCAATTTCAAAAACAAAACTCTCTCATAAATTTCTCCGTTACTCTCCTTGTTCTCAAAACCCTAATCACTCACTTCTTCACCATGAATCTCATTATCAAAACTCCCCATAACTACCTTCCAATATTCGAAAAACCAACAATAATACTGCGCTTCACTCAATGATTGATGTTCTACAAACATCATCATATAAAGATGTGTTAATCGCAAAAGCACCGATCTACATCGACACCCTCCGCCAATTTTGGGCAAATGCTGAACTACAAGTTAAGAACAAAAAGCCCTTTGCCATCACTTCTAAAATTGGACAGTCACTTGTTCAAATTTCTCCATCTACATCTCCACCAAGTTCGGTCTTAATGACCTTGATGACCCTACTTCTTTCTCAAAGAAAGATTTACACGCAAAATTCATTGAGCGAGGTTATGAAGGTCAGTTATCTGGTATCACTATTTTTAAACCTGAATTGCCCGCTGACATGAAATTCTTTTTCCACACCCTTTACTTTGTTTGTCAGCCAAAACAACTGCTTTCAACGAAATACCTTTAAATATTCAATACCTGGGTTATGTTATTTTAACCAATTCCAAATTTAATTTTTCTTAGGTATTGTTTTCTGATTTGGTAGCATATTTTAATAATCTTAAAAAGGGTAAAGATTTTTTGTATACACTATAGGTTTTTGAGTTTCTATTTACAAAAACAAGTTTCTAAGTCTGATTTTAAACAAGGTGTCATCTCTAAAGTTGGCAGCCTTAAACACAAAACTTTTACTAGACCTCAACACAAAAACCTAAGGTTTAAAACTAAAGCAACAGTGACTGAGCAAATTTTGACTACTTTACAAGCATTGCTCCTTCATCTGTTGTTGAGCCCACTGCTTCCTGGTGCCACAGCACTACAACCAATGTTGTGCAACCCACACCAGCCAAAACCAAAAAGAAATCCCCAAAATCCACCAAGCCCACCAAACTGCCCTAAAAAGGTAGCTCTGGAAGATAAGATCCCAGATGTCTTACCAGTAACAGCACAACAGTCACTAACAAACACTGCTGCTACTTCCTCACAACAGTTGGTTCAAAGATCTCCATCAGCAAAAGCTCCTCTTGTTTCCTCACAAAAGGAACAAGTTGTAATCACAGGGACACACAATATGAGGCAAATGATTCAAATGACCATTTGTTCTCCAGCCCCTCTCCCAGGGCTATGTCTCTTTCTACTCCCTTACCCACTTCTCCAATACCACCCACTTTCATTGCTTTGCTTGAAGCAATAAAGAAAACTTAGATACTTAGGAGTCCCTCTCACTCCCAACTCACCTTGACTGCGTCTGAGACAACTCTATCTGCTAGTCCACAAGCAATTGAGGAGGTTACAACCCAGGAGTTACATGTAACTCTTTGTGGTAGTTCAAGTGGCGCAACTACTACAACTACTGCTACAACAGTGGCTCAGTTGGACAGTGGTTACATACATAAGACTTCCTTGAAAGCAACAACTGCTGAAGCTACTATAGTAACTTCTAAGCCAGTTAGAAGTCCCAGAACCAAGAACAAGGGGCATTTGGGTCTGATACTATGGAGTTTACTCCAATAGAAGATGCAAATAGAACTACATATGGTAGGAATTCAGATGATCCTATTAGATTAGGTGATGAATTAAGGTATAAAGAATTGACGGAGAGGATGTCTTCCATGGGATCATCAATTGATGACATCAAAACCATGATGAAGCTACTCCTACATAAATCCCAACATCAACCATTTCCCATACAAAATGCTGATGAGCTAAGGAAGGTTGTTCAACCATTCATCCTTGCTTAGAGACAACTAGCCGTAATTCAGCATGAAACTCATATGAAACTGATCCGCAGTATGGTCAAGGCTAGCTACAAAGATACACAAGCTGACATCAAAGCCATCAAAGACCATTTGCTCAAAACTACTGGCTCTGCCCCGGTTATCATTCTTCAAGTTGACAAAGAAGATTCTGCCAAAAAGGGGGAGAAAGATTCAATGCGAAAATTGCAGCCTGACTCAAAAGTCAAACCTCAGGTGCAACAATAGCCAGCAACCACTACAACTACAACAACTAACTGATGCATCTGAAGAAACTTTGGGTAAAGAAATTTGAAACATTGAATAGAGAAGCTGAAAGGATTGCAAATGTAAAGCAGCAAAGACAAGATACACTTGAAGAAAAAGCTTTGAGACTCATAAAAAGGCTAAGAAATTGGAAAAGGAAGATGTTGGAATTTCAAGGCAAAGAAGGTCTACATAAAAGCAAGACAACCAACTCCCATCTCTTCTACAACCACTGTTACAGCTCCTACAAATGTATCCTCTATCATTCTACCCACAACAGATGTCAGGGCAGATGTTGTTCAAACCACTGCCATGATCACCTTCCTAACCACAACTAAACCACTGCCCACACCATCTCGAATTCCCACACATCCACCTTCTCCCAAAATTAAATTACCAACGCAAAAGAAAAACTTTCGTTGTTGATGATGATGAAGACAACCAATCACCATTCCCACCTTATCACAATCCATATCATAACCATCCTCATCACCTCCACACTCTGAAACTCCATTTTCCCCATTTCCAATCATGCACCAATCCTCCTCATTCCTTCCTATGGGTGCATTATACCCATTGGAAATTTTTGCAGTTAAAGGTGAGACTGAAGCTTTCTACAAAATAGAAGATCCAACAAAAAAAGAATTTCCTTCCTTGCTTGGGGTATAGAAAGCCTAGGAACTTGGATGAATATCTTAAGTTGAAGACTAGACAGGCTGGATACATTGCAAAAGAAAATTCAAAAGATAAAGATGACAGGGCTTTACAAATCTCCTTGCAATACCAACTGAGCAAAGTCAACCACTGATGATCCAGAATTGAAAGATGATTATCTTGATGTTATCATGAAGCATAAGCCTTACAAAGCACAAGGACACAATTTAAAGGCTGGTCGGCTAATGAGCTTAAAGAAGAATCAGAAAGAATTCATTCTACGCTCAAAGATCCTTCAAAGAAGCCTACTCCTTCTGTTTGAAAAAGGCCAAAATTGAAAGCCAAGACCATGCTCTCAAAATTAAAATAATGAAAGCCGATCTTTGTTAGCTTAAGGAACAGCAAGCTGATCAGAATCATAATTTGGGTTATCTACAAAGTAGAAGATTTAACTAAATATGTCCTTCTATTCAATTAAGTCAACAATTTTAACAACCTTGCCCAAAATTAACTTAACACAGCTTCACCATTGCAATACAAGAAAGAATAAAAGTAGAAAAAATCAAAGGTCTGAAATCATTTTATTCTTCTAGTCCAATCCTAAGTGTTTCTTGTTGCAGCTGGTTCACCTGTATCATGTGTAAAAATGGGGGGTTTTTGGGTCAACATAAGGTGGCGAGTGAACCTTGTTAGATAAACATTTATTATTGATTTACTTATTAGTTTATCAATGAAAAATTGTGCATAATCATAAATGAGCAAATGTAAATAACCAAGCAGTAGCAATAGCAATCACAACTATACATACAATAACACATGATAGCATACATTAACATACCAACATCATACAATAAATAACATGAATGAAACTGTGCGATCAAGGCTCAATCAAACGGAGCCGATCGTATTGCATGTACGGAAAATGAAAATGTCTGTGCGATCAAGGCTCAATCAAACGGAGTCGATCGTATGTGGGCACGCCAGGTTCACGCTCATAATGTAATGGGGAACATGCTCAACGCCCATAATGTAATGGGGAGCGGCGGCCTATGAAATTGCATGTACTGAAAATAATAAATTGCATCTAACGATAACCACACAACAGTTGAAACAAACTGAATACACATGTTCATGATATGATGTATGCACAATGATTTAAATATAATATATAGCAAGACACATGATGCACCCTAAAACGTGATTAAAATGGGGAATTTGTAAAGATTCACTCACCTTGGGTGCGTTTGAATGGAGATGATGAGATGCGCACGAGTCGGGAGAGTTGAACAACGAGAATTACTAATCTAAATAATAACGGAAAAATATAATAAATGAGTGGATTTTATTAAGGATTTTAATGGAATTTTTAGATATATTTTTTGTGAGTTTAAGGCTATTTTCTATCTTTAAAAATATTATTTTTAAGTATTTTTAATTTATTTTTAAATTAAATTAAATAAATAAAAATATAAAAAAATTGTTTATTTTTGCGTTGACCGTTGACCGTTGACTTGTTGACCTGTTGACCTGTTCGGTCAGTGTGCATGTATGCGCCGGGTGAGACTCGAACCGAGACCTCCCGTACGCGTGCACGCAGCTCTACCAATTAAGCTAGGTGTCTAACCCGAAATAATCTTGTTTTTAATTATATTTATATGCTAATTCGATTTATTCAAATTCATTTGTTTTTAAAAAGATTTTAAATCATCGAACCGGTGCCGTTAACCAGACTCGAACGCGTGACGTGCGACTTAGTGTTGCACACAGTTCACCGCTGGACTGTGTGTCTAACCTGGTTAATATCTCGGTTTTTATTATACTTAACAACTAACGGAGTTAACCCGGTTCGGTTAGAAAAATAAAACATTTTTATAATAGAGAGGGTAAGGTTGGGACAGGATTCGAACTCGCGTCGTATGTGTGATTGTTGCACACAGTCCACCGCTGGACTGTGTGTCTAGCCCGTTCATTAAACTGATTTTTATTAGTCTTATAATATACCCCATCTTCGTCTTCTTCGTTAGACTTTACCCAGAAAAACATATTCCGACTGTTTTGACCGATTCATGTCATTTTCGATTTTCAAACATTATAAGTAATTTAAAGGTAAAGAATGGAGAGAGTTTGGGGAAAAGGATGTACCGATCAGTGTTGTTCACAGAATTCCGGCAGAGGTCCGTCGGGTTTTGGAAGTGAACTCTGGCTGTTAAAATCAATTAACAGTTTTGTTCGATTATTTGTGAAGTTGAGGCACTTAATCAAAGTTTAACAGAAGTTTGAAAGGTCATACCTGTTCTCGGTGTGTTTCCGGAAGTTTCAGAAATTTTCCGGCGAAGGTAGGATTTTCGACAAACGTTGACTAGGATTGATTCTGATGGTGGAGTTGTGTTAGTGACCGATTAATCACATGACGAAACAGAAAGAGTCGAAAGAATTACCGTGTGGATGTGAGTTCTCGGTTTTCCGGCGAACTTACAGAATTTTCCGGCGAGTTGATTTAAGCTTTCTGTTGGACCGAATGTGTGACGAAAGTGAAATGGAATGTTTGTATGATGTTTCTGAGTCGCGAGAGGGGTCTTGATTGAAGTAATTTGGACTTTGATTATTTTCGGTTATAAAAACCGATGATGATAAAAATTGAAGTTCATTCAAATCCGAATTAATTAAAATCGTCGTGTGCATCGGTTATAAACCTGAATGTGCGAATAATCAAACGATTAGACGGTTGAATTGCGATTTCGGTTTCTCAGTTGGCGCAACCGGTTTAACTAGGTTTGTGTATAAGAGTTATTTGTTTCCCTAAGTTGACAGAAAACAAACAAGTGGCGGAGTGGTGATGTGTGTGAGCGTTAAGTCTTTGGGTTTAAATTCCGGCTGACCCGGGTTCGAGTCCCGGCAGCAACATTTTATTTTTATTTATTTTGTTTTCACTTTTTATCAAAAATAATTTTTATAGTTTAGTTTGTTTATTAATTATGTATCATTAAAAATAAAAATAACCATAAATACACAACGTGACATTTATAACTTGATATTCGATTACAAAACAGAGCGGGTTTTGGAAACCCGTTTTTGACAAATGTTACAGTATCCCCTACTTTTAGGAATTTCGTCCCGAAATTTAAGTAGTAGAAGTAGTAGGAAAAAGATGCGGGTATTTTTCGCGCATTGAGTCTTCACGTTCCCAAGTAAACTCAGGTCCCCGTTTCGACTCCCAGCGAACAATTGGAATGCGACTTCGTCGTAGACGTTTCTCTCCGAAGTCCATGATTTCTACTGATCTTTCAATAAAATGCATAGATTCATCAATCTGAATATCTTCCAGAGGAATGCGGAGGTTTTCATCAGCGAGGCACTTCTTCAAGTTTGATACGTGGAATGTGGGATGAATCCTGTTGAGTTCTTCTGGTAGGTCAAGCTTGTATGCTACAGGTCCTACTCTTTCGAGTATCTTGAAAGGTCCTACGTAGCATGGTGCTAGCTTGCCTTTTTGACCAAAACGAACTACTCCCTTCCACGGTGATACTTTTAGAAGTACATGATCACCAATGTTAAACTCTAAAGGCTTCCGTCGTTTATCTGCATAACTCTTTGACGACTTTGAGCCGCTAGAAGATTGTTTCGGATTTGATGGATCTTGTCTGTGGTTTCTTGGATCAATTCTGGACCAGTGATTTGAGCTTCCCCAATTTCGTGCCAACATACTGGAGATCGGCACTTACGACCATATAAGGCTTCAAAAGGTGCCATGCTGATACTTGAATGATAGCTGTTGTTGTACGAAAATTCGACTAATGGTAGATGAGCATCCCAATTTCCCTTGAAAGTCTATAACACATGCTCAAAGCATATCTTCAAGAGTTTGAATGGTGCGTTCAGATTGACCATCAGTTTGAGGGTAATAGGCGGTACTGAGATCTAATCACGTACCCATAGCGGCTTGTACTGCTTGCCATGTTCGTGAAGTGAAACGACCATCACGATCAGAAATAATGCTTAACGGTACCCCATGTCGGCTTACGATTTCGCTGATATAAATACGAGCAAGCTTTTCGTTCTTGAAATCTTCGCGGATAGGAATAAAGTGAGCTGATTTTGTAAGTCGGTCAATTATTACCCATATAGTGTCATACCCACCAGAAGTGCGAGGTAACCCGGTAATGAAATCCATGGTTATATTTTCCCACTTCCATACAGGTATTTCAGGTTGGACCAGAAGTCCTGAGGGTCTTTGGTGTTCAGCATTCACCTTGGAACATGTAAGGCACTTGGAAACCAAAACATCAATATCCTTTTTCATTCCAGGCCACCAATAGGTATATCGTAGGTCTTGATACATCTTATCGGCTCCTGGGTGTAGAGAGTATCGCGTTTTGTGAGCTTCCTTCATAAGAATTTCACGAAGATTGTTGTGGTTAGGAATCCAGATACGATCTAGGTAGTACAGAATACCGTCAGATTTAGTTTCAATTTTAAGTTCAGCTCCACAGGACATCTCCTTTCGTACATCATCTTCCGTTACTGAAACATGTTGGCTTCTCGAATTTGATCTTTAATGTCAGTTATGATTTGCGAACATAGAAGACGAATGGAGTTCGCATAACCCTTTCGACTAAGTGCATCAGCCACCACATTTGCTTTGCCAGGGTGGTACCGAATTTCGCAGTCGTAGTCATTTAGAAGTTCGACCCATCTTCGTTGCCTCATGTTTAACTCCTTTTGATTGAAGATATGTTGAAGACTCTTGTGGTCAGTGTATATTTCACACTTAGTACCATAGAGATAATGTCTCCATATCTTAAGAGCGAACACAACGGCTCCAAGTTCTAGGTCATGAGTGGTGTAGTTCTTCTCATGCATCTTGAGTTGTCTCGAAGCATAAGCTATAACTTTTCCTCTTTGCATTAGAACGCAGCCTAATCCTTGCACTGACGCGTCGCAATAGACCACAAAATCATCACAACCTTCAGGAAGAGTGAGGATTGGTGCATCACAAAGTTTTCGTTTAAGGGTTTGGAAGGCTTCTTCTTGCTTGGGTCCCCATATGAAAGGTTTTCCCTTATGAGTTAAAGCCGTGAGTGGTACAGCAATGCGAGAGAAGTTTGAGATGAATCGGCGATAATAACCAGCCAAAAACCAAGAAAAGATCTTACTTCTGTTGGTGTACGTGGAGCTTGCCATTCTTGTACCGCTTTGATCTTTGAGGGGTCGACATGTATTCCTTGTCATTGACTACATGTCCGAGGAATTGCACTTCTTTTAACCAGAATTCGCATTTGGAGAATTTGGCGTAAAGCTTTTCATTCTCTAGAAGTGTAAGGATGAGTCGAAGATGACGCTCATGATCAGACTTAGACTTTGAATAAATAAGAATGTCGTCGATGAAGACTATAACAAATCGATCAAGATAAGGTTTGCAGACTCTGTTCATTAGGTCCATGAAGACTGCTGGAGCGTTGGTTAAACCAAATGGCATGACCATGAATTCATAATGACCATAACGAGTTCGGAATGCGGTCTTTGGGACGTCTTCTTCATGTACCCTAAGTTGATGATAACCAGATCGAAGGTCAATTTTGGAAAAGTAGCTGGCACCTTGGAGTTGGTCAAGAAGATCATCAATGCGAGGTAAAGGATAACGATTCTTGATTGTTAATTTGTTGAGCTCTCTGTAGTCGATGCACATACGAAACGATCCATCTTTCTTCTTTACAAAAAGAACAGGCGCACCCCAAGGCGATGAACTAGGACGTATGAATCCCTTGTCAGTCAACTCTTGTAATTGACTGGCTAGCTCTTGCATCTCAGAGGGGGCTAACCTATAAGGAGACTTTGCAACTGGTGTAGCACCAGGTATAAGATCAATACGGAATTCAACTTCTCTAACTGGAGGAAGTCCTGAAATGTCATCAGGAAAAACCTGCGGGAAGTCTTTTACTACCGGGATGTCTTCAAGTTTCTTCTCCATGGTTCCCTTGTTGATGATATGAGCTAAAAACGCGACATAATTTTTGCGAAGATATTTTTGGGCTTGAAGACAAGACATTAAGCTGAGCCACTTCGACGAGGTTTCTCCAAGGATTCGAAGAGTCTGACCGTTTGAAAGAGGAATACGTATAAATTTTTCGCGACATACAACTTCTGCCTGATGTTGACTGAGCCAGTCCATACCAATTATGATATCAAAACTTCCCAGCTTCATAGGAATAAGGTCGACTAAGAAATCGTGGTCGTTTAAAGTGAGTGTACAGTTGCGTATAACAGAGTTTAATGAAACTGGATTCCCGTCAGCAACTTCTACCGTTATGGTTTCCATGAGCTTATCCCGATTTTGGTTTAAGATAGGTTCAAATTCTAAGGACACAAAACTTCTATCCGCACCAGTATCAAATAACATAGAGGCATATCTACCATTTATAAGGAACGTACCGTTAACCACATTGTCGTCAGCTCTAGCCTGATTAGCATTGATATTGAAAGCTCTTCCTCTTGCAGGTGGAGGAGCTTGGTTCGCTTGATTCACCGGGTTGGCTTGGGCCTGAGCATGAATAATGTTTACCAACCTTGGACAAGTGTTTCTAAAATGGCTTGGGTCTCGCAATTGTAGCAAGCCGCATAGGTTGACCCATAGGATAATTGGGTTGGTAATATGTTTGGGCTAAATGTTGGGCGGGTGGATATAGTAGGGGTTGTTGGGTTTGACCCATTAATTGTTGGTGGGTTTGGGTTGAAGGCTGGTGGCGGTTCGTTCACTGGGGCATGCGGCAGGTTTGAACAGTATGACCAGCGCGACCACAGCCGGTGCAATGTTGGCAGGGATAATCAGGAGAATGGTGATATTGGCAACGGTTGCATTTTGGTAACAGGCCAGAGTAGGGTCTTTTGTATGGTGCAGGTGAAGGAGCGACTTGGGTAATGGGTGCAGCAGGAATTGGGAGGTTGGTTTGTGTAACGGCGAAGTTTCTGGTGTTGCGCTTCCTCTTGTTAGCAAACTTAGAGGAGGAGATGGAATGGTTTGAAGTTTGACCCTCGACAGGGGCTTTCTTTTTCTCTTCTTTAAACTTCCGTTGCGAATTCGATTCTCGGTCAGTTCAGTTGCTAGCTCCATAGCAGCTTCAAGTGTTACCGGTGAAATGCTGAGAACTGAATCTTGAATTTTCGAGGGAAGTCCTCGAATATAATGTTCGATCAAACGATAAGTTGGGGTAAACAAATTTGGGACCATTGGTTCAACTCTAAGAACCTCTTGTTATAGGTGGTGTGATCCCCCTCCTTCTGTTTTAAAGAATGAAATTCGTCCTCCAACTTTTTAATTTCACTCCTAGGACAGAAACGCCTAGTCATGATTTCCCTTAACTCCTCCCAAGTTAAGGCCATTGCATCATCAATTCCCTCTTCCCTTTTTCAGTATTCCACCAAGTGAGAGCTACCCCAAATAGTCTCCCGGTGGCATATCGAACCTTGCGATCCTCAGGACAATCGCAGTTGAGAAGGTGTTTTCCATTTCCTCGAACCAATGGAGGAGAGCAGTGACACCTTCGGTCCCTTCAAATTTAGGAGGATCACAAGATTTGAAATGTTTGTATGAGCACTTGCTGGTAGGAGGGTTGTCGATGTTCCGGTCATGTTGTTGGGGAAGATTAGTGGGATTTGTGGCGAGAGCTTGTTGTACTTGGACCACAATGTCAGGCAGTATCGTGGCCATTTGTTTCGCGATGTGTGTGGCCAAGCGTTCCTGAGACCTTCCTGATCTTTTACCCCCTCGTTGTTGTTTGGTCGACATCTACAGGAACATACATAAGAAGATTGTGAGTTTATGGAGTCTTTTTAGGTGTCATGTGTCTTTAAGAAAAATGAAAATAACATAAATATCAATAATGCAACTACATCCATAGGATGTCTTGGGTTTGCTCATGTTGGGCCTCAAATGTCCCCCATACCTTCACCTGTATAGTCATGTGGGCCCCCATGGCTATTGGCTTGGTAGGATTCACATTAGTATTGGCGATTTAACACTCGCATCACCCGAATGCAAACCACAAAATATGTTTACGAGATGTATGGTCGGAATGTGTCCAGGTGTAGACACAATGACAACTCAAAGTGGGGTTAGCTCACACGACGTTTGGTATAGCATGCTTTGGCCAAATAGGTACTTCGTACTCTCATCGTTAGTCCCCAGTAGGCAAACTGGTCTTTTACTTTGGATTTATACGAATGCCAGCCTAGACAGGACGTTCCGACTACCAGTACTGGTACCCTTCCAGTTACTACATGCCCGTCATGAGAACTCACTTTAATGAGATTTGAAAACACAAAAATCATTGTAAAAACAATCATGATGTGGTGTGTGCTTTCATGGATATGATGTGTTATGAGAATATGATTCATGATAGGCATTATATGATAATATATACTTATGAACATGCTTGCATAACATTGAATGTAACATTTAACATAAAACATATAAACATCATGAAATTTGGCATGTAACACATAAAAATCTTAAAATTTCTAATCAACTATAGTATAGGCTCTAACGGTCTAATAACCTATCCTATATCCCTATAGTCATGGCTCTGATACCAATCTGTCACACCCCGACCCGCAGCGGTACAAGAGTCGGGGCATAATTGGGTTATCACCAAAGCTCATGATGTTTACTAATATGTTTCATATTTATTAAAGTCAAATTACATTCCCAAATATCCAAACATGTCCATACAATACAAAGAAAATAAACCAAGCAAAACAATCCCAAACTCTAAATCATTTTATTCTTCTAGTCCAATCCTAAGTGTTTCTTGCTGCAGCTGGTTCACCTGTATCATGTGTAAAAATGGGGGTTTTTGGGTCAACATAAGTTGGCGAGTGAACCTTGTTAGATAAACATTTATTATTGATTTACTTATTAGTTTATCAATGAAAAATTGTGCATAATCATAAATGAGCAAATGTAAATAACCAAGCAGTAGCAATAGCAATCACAACTATAACATACAATAACACATGATAGCATACATTAACATACCAACATCATACGATAAATAACATGAATGAAACTGTGCGATCAAGGCTCAATCAAACGGAGCCGATCGTATTGCATGTACTGAAAATGAAAAATGTCTGTGCGATCAAGGCTCAATCAAATGGAGCCGATCGTATGTGGGCACGCCAGGTTCACGCTCATAATGTAATGGGGAACATGCTCAACGCTCATAATGTAATGGGAGGCGGCGGCCTATGAAATTGCATGTACTGAAAATAATAAATTGCATCTAACGATAACCACACAACAGTTGAAACAAACTGAATACACATGTTCATGATATGATGTATGCACAATGATTTAAATATAATATATAGCAAGACACATGATGCACCCTAAAACGTGATTAAAATGGGGAATTTGTAAAGATTCACTCACCTTGGGTGCGTTTGAATGGAGATGATGAGATGCGCACGAGTCGGGAGAGTTGAACAACGAGAATTACTAATCTAAATAATAACGGAAAATATAATAAATGAGTGGATTTTATTAAGGATTTTAATGGAATTTTTAGATATATTTTTTGTGAGTTTAAGGCTATTTTCTATCTTTAAAAATATTATTTTTAAGTATTTTTAATTTATTTTTAAATTAAATTAAATAAATAAAAATATAAAAAAATTGTTTATTTTTGCGTTGACCGTTGACCGTTGACTTGTTGACCTGTTGACCTGTTCGGTCAGTGTGCATGTATGCGCCGGGTGAGACTCGAACCGAGACCTCCCGTACGCGTGCACGCAGCTCTACCAATTAAGCTAGGTGTCTAACCCGAAATAATCTTGTTTTTAATTATATTTATATGCTAATTCGATTTATTCAAATTCATTTGTTTTTAAAAAGATTTTAAATCATCGAACCGGTGCCGTTAACCAGACTCGAACGCGTGACGTGCGACTTAGTGTTGCACACAGTTCACCGCTGGACTGTGTGTCTAACCTGGTTAATATCTCGGTTTTTATTATACTTAACAACTAACGGAGTTAACCCGGTTCGGTTAGAAAAATAAAACATTTTTATAATAGAGAGGGTAAGGTTGGGACAGGATTCGAACTCGCGTCGTATGTGTGATTGTTGCACACAGTCCACCGCTGGACTGTGTGTCTAGCCCGTTCATTAAACTGATTTTTATTAGTCTTATAATATACCCCATCTTCGTCTTCTTCGTTAGACTTTACCCAGAAAACATATTCCGACTGTTTTGACCGATTCATGTCATTTTCGATTTTCAAACATTATAAGTAATTTAAAGGTAAAGAATGGAGAGAGTTTGGGGAAAAGGATGTACCGATCAGTGTTGTTCACAGAATTCCGGCAGAGGTCCGTCGGTTCTGGAAGTGAACTCTGGCTGTTAAAATCAATTAACAGTTTTGTTCGATTATTTGTGAAGTTGAGGCACTTAATCAAAGTTTAACAGAAGTTTGAAAGGTCATACCTGTTCTCGGTGTGTTTCCGGAAGTTTCAGAAATTTTCCGGCGAAGGTAGGATTTTCGACAAACGTTGACTAGGATTGATTCTGATGGTGGAGTTGTGTTAGTGACCGATTAATCACATGACGAAACAGAAAGAGTCGAAAGAATTACCGTGTGGATGTGAGTTCTCGGTTTTCCGGCGAACTTACAGAATTTTCCGGCGAGTTGATTTAAGCTTTCTGTTGGACCGAATGTGTGACGAAAGTGAAATGGAATGTTTGTATGATGTTTCTGAGTCGCGAGAGGGGTCTTGATTGAAGTAATTTGGACTTTGATTATTTTCGGTTATAAAAACCGATGATGATAAAAATTGAAGTTCATTCAAATCCGAATTAATTAAAATCGTCGGTGCATCGGTTATAAACCTGAATGTGCGAATAATCAAACGATTAGACGGTTGAATTGCCGATTTCGGTTTCTCAGTTGGCGCAACCGGTTTAACTAGGTTTGTGTATAAGAGTTATTTGTTTCCCTAAGTTGACAGAAAACAAACAAGTGGCGGAGTGGTGATGTGTGTGAGCGTTAAGTCTTTGGGTTTAAATTCCGGCTGACCCGGGTTCGAGTCCCGGCAGCAACATTTTATTTTTATTTATTTTGTTTTCACTTTTTATCAAAAATAATTTTTATAGTTTAGTTTGTTTATTAATTATGTATCATTAAAAATAAAAATAACCATAAATACACAACGTGACATTTATAACTTGATATTCGATTACAAAACAGAGCGGGTTTTGGAAACCCGTTTTTGACAAATGTTACAGTATCCCCTACTTTTAGGAATTTCGTCCCGAAATTTAAGTAGTAGAAGTAGTAGGAAAAAGATGCGGGTATTTTTCGCGCATTGAGTCTTCACGTTCCCAAGTAAACTCAGGTCCCCGTTTCGACTCCCAGCGAACAATTGGAATGCGACTTCGTCGTAGACGTTTCTCTCCGAAGTCCATGATTTCTACTGATCTTTCAATAAAATGCATAGATTCATCAATCTGAATATCTTCCAGAGGAATGCGGAGGTTTTCATCAGCGAGGCACTTCTTCAAGTTTGATACGTGGAATGTGGGATGAATCCTGTTGAGTTCTTCTGGTAGGTCAAGCTTGTATGCTACAGGTCCTACTCTTTCGAGTATCTTGAAAGGTCCTACGTAGCATGGTGCTAGCTTGCCTTTTTGACCAAAACGAACTACTCCCTTCCACGGTGATACTTTTAGAAGTACATGATCACCAATGTTAAACTCTAAAGGCTTCCGTCGTTTATCTGCATAACTCTTTTGACGACTTTGACCCGCTAGAAGATTGTTTCGGATTTGATGGATCTTGTCTGTGGTTTCTTGGATCAATTCTGGACCAGTGATTTGAGCTTCCCCAATTTCGTGCCAACATACTGGAGATCGGCACTTACGACCATATAAGGCTTCAAAAGGTGCCATGCTGATACTTGAATGATAGCTGTTGTTGTACGAAAATTCGACTAATGGTAGATGAGCATCCCAATTTCCCTTGAAGTCTATAACACATGCTCAAAGCATATCTTCAAGAGTTTGAATGGTGCGTTCAGATTGACCATCAGTTTGAGGGTAATAGGCGGTACTGAGATCTAATCACGTACCCATAGCGGCTTGTACTGCTTGCCATGTTCGTGAAGTGAAACGACCATCACGATCAGAAATAATGCTTAACGGTACCCCATGTCGGC
Source organism: Scalesia atractyloides (assembly GCA_947069175.1). Lineage (NCBI taxonomy): Eukaryota > Viridiplantae > Streptophyta > Magnoliopsida > Asterales > Asteraceae > Scalesia > Scalesia atractyloides. The sequence continues at coordinate 67,021,214 of CAMTDV010000027.1, read as the reverse complement.
TTACGATTTCGCTGATATAAATACGAGCAAGCTTTTCGTTCTTGAAATCTTCGCGGATAGGAATAAAGTGAGCTGATTTTGTAAGTCGGTCAATTATTACCCATATAGTGTCATACCCACCAGAAGTGCGAGGTAACCCGGTAATGAAATCCATGGTTATATTTTCCCACTTCCATACAGGTATTTCAGGTTGGACCAGAAGTCCTGAGGGTCTTTGGTGTTCAGCATTCACCTTGGAACATGTAAGGCACTTGGAAACCAAAACATCAATATCCTTTTTCATTCCAGGCCACCAATAGGTATATCGTAGGTCTTGATACATCTTATCGGCTCCTGGGTGTAGAGAGTATCGCGTTTTGTGAGCTTCCTTCATAAGAATTTCACGAAGATTGTTGTGGTTAGGAATCCAGATACGATCTAGGTAGTACAGAATACCGTCAGATTTAGTTTCAATTTTAAGTTCAGCTCCACAGGACATCTCCTTTCGTACATCATCTTCCGTTACTGAAACATGTTGGGCTTCTCGAATTTGATCTTTAATGTCAGTTATGATTTGCGAACATAGAAGACGAATGGAGTTCGCATAACCCTTTCGACTAAGTGCATCAGCCACCACATTTGCTTTGCCAGGGTGGTACCGAATTTCGCAGTCGTAGTCATTTAGAAGTTCGACCCATCTTCGTTGCCTCATGTTTAACTCCTTTTGATTGAAGATATGTTGAAGACTCTTGTGGTCAGTGTATATTTCACACTTAGTACCATAGAGATAATGTCTCCATATCTTAAGAGCGAACACAACGGCTCCAAGTTCTAGGTCATGAGTGGTGTAGTTCTTCTCATGCATCTTGAGTTGTCTCGAAGCATAAGCTATAACTTTTCCTCTTTGCATTAGAACGCAGCCTAATCCTTGCACTGACGCGTCGCAATAGACCACAAAATCATCACAACCTTCAGGAAGAGTGAGGATTGGTGCATCACAAAGTTTTCGTTTAAGGGTTTGGAAGGCTTCTTCTTGCTTGGGTCCCCATATGAAAGGTTTTCCCTTATGAGTTAAAGCCGTGAGTGGTACAGCAATGCGAGAGAAGTTTGAGATGAATCGGCGATAATAACCAGCCAAAAACCAAGAAAAGATCTTACTTCTGTTGGTGTACGTGGAGCTTGCCATTCTTGTACCGCTTTGATCTTTGAGGGGTCGACATGTATTCCTTGTCATTGACTACATGTCCGAGGAATTGCACTTCTTTTAACCAGAATTCGCATTTGGAGAATTTGGCGTAAAGCTTTTCATTCTCTAGAAGTGTAAGGATGAGTCGAAGATGACGCTCATGATCAGACTTAGACTTTGAATAAATAAGAATGTCGTCGATGAAGACTATAACAAATCGATCAAGATAAGGTTTGCAGACTCTGTTCATTAGGTCCATGAAGACTGCTGGAGCGTTGGTTAAACCAAATGGCATGACCATGAATTCATAATGACCATAACGAGTTCGGAATGCGGTCTTTGGGACGTCTTCTTCATGTACCCTAAGTTGATGATAACCAGATCGAAGGTCAATTTTGGAAAAGTAGCTGGCACCTTGGAGTTGGTCAAGAAGATCATCAATGCGAGGTAAAGGATAACGATTCTTGATTGTTAATTTGTTGAGCTCTCTGTAGTCGATGCACATACGAAACGATCCATCTTTCTTCTTTACAAAAAGAACAGGCGCACCCCAAGGCGATGAACTAGGACGTATGAATCCCTTGTCAGTCAACTCTTGTAATTGACTGGCTAGCTCTTGCATCTCAGAGGGGGCTAACCTATAAGGAGACTTTGCAACTGGTGTAGCACCAGGTATAAGATCAATACGGAATTCAACTTCTCTAACTGGAGGAAGTCCTGAAATGTCATCAGGAAAAACCTGCGGGAAGTCTTTTACTACCGGGATGTCTTCAAGTTTCTTCTCCATGGTTCCCTTGTTGATGATATGAGCTAAAAACGCGACATAATTTTTGCGAAGATATTTTTGGGCTTGAAGACAAGACATTAAGCTGAGCCACTTCGACGAGGTTTCTCCAAGGATTCGAAGAGTCTGACCGTTTGAAAGAGGAATACGTATAAATTTTTCGCGACATACAACTTCTGCCTGATGTTGACTGAGCCAGTCCATACCAATTATGATATCAAACTTCCCAGCTTCATAGGAATAAGGTCGACTAAGAAATCGTGGTCGTTTAAAGTGAGTGTACAGTTGCGTATAACAGAGTTTAATGAAACTGGATTCCCGTCAGCAACTTCTACCGTTATGGTTTCCATGAGCTTATCCCGATTTTGGTTTAAGATAGGTTCAAATTCTAAGGACACAAAACTTCTATCCGCACCAGTATCAAATAACATAGAGGCATATCTACCATTTATAAGGAACGTACCGTTAACCACATTGTCGTCAGCTCTAGCCTGATTAGCATTGATATTGAAAGCTCTTCCTCTTGCAGGTGGAGGAGCTTGGTTCGCTTGATTCACCGGGTTGGCTTGGGCCTGAGCATGAATAATGTTTACCAACCTTGGACAAGTGTTTCTAAAATGGCTTGGGTCTCCGCAATTGTAGCAAGCCCGCATAGGTTGACCCATAGGATAATTGGGTTGGTAATATGTTTGGGCTAAATGTTGGGCGGGTGGATATAGTAGGGGTTGTTGGGTTTGACCCATTAATTGTTGGTGGGTTTGGGTTGAAGGCTGGTGGCGGTTCGTTCACTGGGGCATGCGGCAGGTTTGAACAGTATGACCAGCGCGACCACAGCCGGTGCAATGTTGGCAGGGATAATCAGGAGAATGGTGATATTGGCAACGGTTGCATTTTGGTAACAGGCCAGAGTAGGGTCTTTTGTATGGTGCAGGTGAAGGAGCGACTTGGGTAATGGGTGCAGCAGGAATTGGGAGGTTGTTTGTGTAACGGCGAAGTTTCTGGTGTTGCGCTTCCTCTTGTTAGCAAACTTAGAGGAGGAGATGGAATGGTTTGAAGTTTGACCCTCGACAGGGGCTTTCTTTTTCTCTTCTTTAAACTTCCCGTTGCGAATTCGATTCTCGGTCAGTTCAGTTGCTAGCTCCATAGCAGCTTCAAGTGTTACCGGTGAAATGCTGAGAACTGAATCTTGAATTTTCGAGGGAAGTCCTCGAATATAATGTTCGATCAAACGATAAGTTGGGGTAAACAAATTTGGGACCATTTGGTTCAACTCTAAGAACCTCTTGTTATAGGTGGTGTGATCCCCCTCCTTCTGTTTTAAAGAATGAAATTCGTCCTCCAACTTTTTAATTTCACTCCTAGGACAGAAACGCCTAGTCATGATTTCCCTTAACTCCTCCCAAGTTAAGGCCATTGCATCATCAATTCCCTCTTCCCTTTTTCAGTATTCCACCAAGTGAGAGCTACCCCAAATAGTCTCCCGGTGGCATATCGAACCTTGCGATCCTCAGGACAATCGCAGTTGAGAAAGGTGTTTTCCATTTCCTCGAACCAATGGAGGAGAGCAGTGACACCTTCGGTCCCTTCAAATTTAGGAGGATCACAAGATTTGAAATGTTTGTATGAGCACTTGCTGGTAGGAGGGTTGTCGATGTTCCGGTCATGTTGTTGGGGAAGATTAGTGGGATTTGTGGCGAGAGCTTGTTGTACTTGGACCACAATGTCAGGCAGTATCGTGGCCATTTGTTTCGCGATGTGTGTGGCCAAGCGTTCCTGAGACCTTCCTGATCTTTTACCCCCTCGTTGTTGTTTGGTCGACATCTACAGGAACATACATAAGAAGATTGTGAGTTTATGGAGTCTTTTTAGGTGTCATGTGTCTTTAAGAAAAATGAAAATAACATAAATATCAATAATGCAACTACATCCATAGGATGTCTTGGGTTTGCTCATGTTGGGCCTCAAATGTCCCCCATACCTTCACCTGTATAGTCATGTGGGCCCCCATGGCTATTGGCTTGGTAGGATTCACATTAGTATTGGCGATTTAACACTCGCATCACCCGAATGCAAACCACAAAATATGTTTACGAGATGTATGGTCGGAATGTGTCCAGGTGTAGACACAATGACAACTCAAAGTGGGGTTAGCTCACACGACGTTTGGTATAGCATGCTTTGGCCAAATAGGTACTTCGTACTCTCATCGTTAGTCCCCAGTAGGCAAACTGGTCTTTTACTTTGGATTTATACGAATGCCAGCCTAGACAGGACGTTCCGACTACCAGTACTGGTACCCTTCCAGTTACTACATGCCCGTCATGAGAACTCACTTTAATGAGATTTGAAAACACAAAAATCATTGTAAAAACAATCATGATGTGGTGTGTGCTTTCATGGATATGATGTGTTATGAGAATATGATTCATGATAGGCATTATATGATAATATATACTTATGAACATGCTTGCATAACATTGAATGTAACATTTAACATAAAACATATAAACATCATGAAATTTGGCATGTAACACATAAAAATCTTAAAAATTTCTAATCAACTATAGTATAGGCTCTAACGGTCTAATAACCTATCCTATATCCCTATAGTCATGGCTCTGATACCAATCTGTCACACCCCGACCCGCAGCGGTACAAGAGTCGGGGCATAATTGGGTTATCACCAAAGCTCATGATGTTTACTAATATGTTTCATATTTATTAAAGTCAAATTACATTCCCAAATATCCAAACATGTCCATACAATACAAAGAAAATAAACCAAGCAAAACAATCCCAAACTCTAAATCATTTTATTCTTCTAGTCCAATCCTAAGTGTTTCTTGCTGCAGCTGGTTCACCTGTATCATGTGTAAAAATGGGGGTTTTTGGGTCAACATAAGTTGGCGAGTGAACCTTGTTAGATAAACATTTATTATTGATTTACTTATTAGTTTATCAATGAAAAATTGTGCATAATCATAAATGAGCAAATGTAAATAACCAAGCAGTAGCAATAGCAATCACAACTATAACATACAATAACACATGATAGCATACATTAACATACCAACATCATACGATAAATAACATGAATGAAACTGTGCGATCAAGGCTCAATCAAACGGAGCCGATCGTATTGCATGTACTGAAAATGAAAAATGTCTGTGCGATCAAGGCTCAATCAAATGGAGCCGATCGTATGTGGGCACGCCAGGTTCACGCTCATAATGTAATGGGGAACATGCTCAACGCTCATAATGTAATGGGGAGCAGCGGCCTATGAAATTGCATGTACTGAAAATAATAAATTGCATCTAACGATAACCACACAACAGTTGAAACAAACTGAATACACATGTTCATGATATGATGTATGCACAATGATTTAAATATAATATATAGCAAGACACATAATGCACCCCAAAACGTGATTAAAACGGGGAATTTGTAAAGATTCACTCACCTTGGGTGCGTTTGAATGGAGATGATGAGATGCGCACGAGTCGGGAGAGTTGAACAACGAGAATTACTAACCTAAATAATAACGGAAAAATATAATAAATGAGTGGATTTTATTAAGGATTTTAATGGAATTTTTAGATATATTTTTTGTGAGTTTAAGGCTATTTTCTATCTTTAAAAATATTATTTTTAAGTATTTTTAATTTATTTTTAAATTAAATTAAATAAATAAAAATATAAAAAAATTGTTTATTTTTGCGTTGACCGTTGACCGTTGACCGTTGACTTGTTGACCTGTTGACCGGTCCGGTCAGTGTGCATGTATGCGCTGGGTGAGACTCGAACCCGAGACCTCCCGTACGCATGCACGCAGCTCTACCAATTGAGCTACGTGTCTAACCCGAAATAATCTTGTTTTTAATTATATTTATATGCTAATTCGATTTATTCAAAATTCATTTATTTTTAAAAAGATTTTAAATCATCGAACCGGTGCCGTTAACCAGACTCGAACGCGTGACGTGCGACTTAGTGTTGCACACAGTCCACCGCTGGACTGTGTGTCTAACCTGGTTAATATCTCGGTTTTTATTATACTTAACAACTAACGGAGTTAACCCGGTTCGGTTAGAAAACTAAAACATTTTATAATAGAGAGGGTAAGGTTGGGACAGGATTCGAACTCGCGTCGTATGTGTGATTGTTGCACACAGTCCACCGCTGGACTGTGTGTCTAGCCCGTTCATTAAACTGATTTTTATTAGTCTTATAATATACCCCATCTTCGTCTTCTTCGTTATACTTTACCCAGAAAAACATATTCCTACTGTTTTGACCGATTCATGTCATTTTCGATTTTCAAACATTATAAGTAATTTAAAGGTAAAGAATGGAGAGAGTTTAGGGAAAAGGATGTACCGATCAGTGTTGTTCACAGAATTCCGGCAGAGGTCCGTCGGTTCTGGAAATGAACTCTGGCTGTTAAAATCAATTAACAGTTTTGTTCGATTATTTGTGAAGTTGAGGCACTTAATCAAAGTTTAACAGAAGTTTGAAAGGTCATACCAGTTCTCGGTGTGTTTCCGGAAGTTTCAGAAATTTTCCGGCGAAGGTAGGATTTTCGACAAACGTTGACTAGGATTGATTCTGATGGTGGAGTTGTGTTAGTGACCGATTAATCACATGATCGAAACAGAAAGAGTCGAAAGAATTACCGTGTGGATGTGAGTCTCGGTTTTCCGGCGAACTTACAGAATTTTCCGGCGAGTTGATTTAAGCTTTCTGTTGGACCGAATGTGTGACGAAAGTGAAATGGAATGTTTGTATGATGTTTCTGAGTCGCGAGAGGGGTCTTGATTGAAGTAATTTGGACTTTGATTATTTTCGGTTATAAAAACCGATGATGATAAAAATTGAAGTTCATTCAAATCCAAATTGATTAAAATCGTCGGTGCATCGGTTATAAACCTGAATGTGCGATTAATCAAACGATTAGACGGTTGAATTGCCGATTTCGGTTTCTCAGTTGGCGCAACCGGTTTAACTAGGTTTGTGTATAAGAGTTATTTGTTTCTCCAAGTTGACAGAAAACAAACAAGTGGTGGAGTGGTGATGTGTGTGAGCGTTAAGTCTTTGGGTTTAAATTCCGGCTGACCGGGTTCGAGTCCCGGCAGCAACATTTTATTTTTATTTATTTTGTTTTCACTTTTTATCAAAAATAATTTTTTATAGTTTAGTTTGTTTATTAATTATGTATCATTAAAAATCAAAATAACCATAAATACACAACGTGACATTTATAACTTGATATTCGATTACAAAACGGAGCAGGTTTTGGAAACCCGTTTTTGACAAATGTTACAAGCTTGTTGATGCTTTATATGGAACAAGGCAGATTGCTAGATGGTCAGAATCTAAAGTGGCAGATACCTACAGAAGGTTAGAAGAATTAAGAAAAAAGGATCCTTCTATTCCAAGAAAGCCAATCTATGATCAAACAACCTCTGCTCTTAAACAGACCCTTGCACCTAAAAGATTAACTTTAACCACCAGCTTATCCACCATTGCCTTGAATCAAGCAAAGAGGGAAATGTAGGTAGAAGAAGATCAAAGGATGCACGAAGAATTGAGAAAAGAGGGAATAAAGAACCAAATTTTGTTTCACATAGATGTTGCAAGTGACAAACTTAGAGCCTCACTCTCAACACTTGTACGCAAACCTACTTCACCAAACTCATGAGCGAACGGGTGTACTGGTAAAACAGGAAGAGATACAAGAGACTCCCCGTATTTTGTTTTTTTGTGTTTTGTCCAGCTACTTTCTTGTATTGTACTCTTCTTGTTTTTAATTACATCTACTTCCTTGTTTTGTACTCTTCTTGTATATCGATCACGTTGAAGCTACAACTAAAAAAATTAGGAAAAGTATATCACCAAAGAATTTATAAAATAACAGAAAAACAAGTGGCAACATATCAAGAATAAGAAAACTAACTTAAGTACTATAAAATATATCACGAGACGACTGATAAACTAACGGTAAACGAGTATCCCATTGTAAATCACCACTCCCGCGGCATCGTGCGGGTAAATGACTAGTATGAATATACATGTTTGCAGTTCATTACCCAAACCTTGAACTTAAATCCTCCTCCTCCTCCAACACCACCACCACCGTACTCAACCATTCACAACACCATACACCACCACCACCACCTCCTTCTTCCCCTACCTGTAACTACTAGCCCCTACAACGCTTTTCCCCTCTAGATTTATCTCCCTTTCCCCTTTTTTACAGATCTGAGATAAACGAGACGATAGGTGACGTTTCAGATGTTAGGCGGTGGGGATGGGTTTCGGTAGTATGAGTTACGGTTCCGACGATGAACTAAGCATCGAAGAGCCAGTTGAGAATCCTTCAACCACCACCACCATTGCTTTTTCTAGCCCAACCCTTCCTAGTTAGCTAGCTCCTACCACACAACAGATTACATGTGCAAAAAGACATTCCCACCAGTCTCTATTCCGTTGGTTCAAATGACCACCACACAACTTGGTACCACTGACACAGCTATCGTTTTATGCCACCATCTTTGTCGATGATTAGCTATTCGGGCTTGTTCCCGACAGACTATTTACACCAAACGGAGGTAAAGCTTAGGTTTTAACTTGTTTTTTAAGTCGATAAATGAGTCGCAAATTGCAAATCCGAAATGGGGGATTATGGTTCCAGCGATCGTAGTATGCTTTATGTTAGATGATTTTTAAATTAATCACCATTATGTAGGGTTGAGTAGTTGGTACTAGGTACCGGTATCGAACGGTACCGGGTATATTCGGTACCGTTACCCACTTTCCATGTTTTTGGTACTGGTATGGTATTTACCTGACCTGTATATACCGTACCAGTACCACACCGGTATATTCCGTACTGGTACCCATTTTTCCCATTTTTTTGGTACCGAACGGGTACCATGCTCATCCCTACCATTATGGCTCGGTTTCTATTTTGATGAGGGTTTTAATATGGGTCTCGAATAGGTGGAAAGAGGTTGAGGGAATGGGGGTTGCGGTGATGGTGTGGCAAAGGTGGTTGCACCTGCATAGCCAAAAAGTAGGGGTGGTGAGTGTAGACATGTTGCCCGATGTTGGTGTGCAGATCTATAAGCCCTTGCATAGTGGAGCATGATAAAGGGGGTTATGTTACCCATAGCATCTCTACAACGAGCATAACGATGCTACACATTGGTTTCTCTCATACACACACATATATATATGGTTAGATCAAAATAAGAACCACCTTGAGTTGTGAGAACAATGAGAACTAGACCATCCAAAATGTTTTTCCAAAAAAATTCTCAAAAATCTTAAAGAAAATCACTTGTTTCAACAATTTTTTTAAATGCCGCATACATATGTTTACATGAGGTGTAAAAAAAATATTTATCGTGGTACCAAAATTTACACTAGCGCGTAAACACTTACATCAGGCAAAACTATCGACTCGACAATTTTTTTCTTTTTTTTACAAATGTGTTTATAATATTCTCATCTATGTTTGTGCAAAAAAACATTTTGGCTCAAATCATGCGGGAAGTAGGAGTTCTCATGGTTGTCACAACTCGTAGTGCTTCTTATTTGAAACGAAGCCTATATATAATTGAAATGGTAATTACATAACTAACAACTACACACTCAAGTTATATAACACCCTTTCTTATACGTTTGTCACGTGTCGTATAACCACTCACTACACATGGCCTAAATTCAAATTGACAGGTAGTAAAAAAAAGAAAACCAAATAAAATGTGGATCAATCAGTAGGTGAAACATGGACCAGCAATGAGAAAGCACTTAATCCCACTTGTTAGAATGTATTTATTTGTTGTTTCATTAATGTAAAAGGGTATTTTGATCATTTAAATAGTTAACTGAGAAAATCTAACAGAGTTAGTAATTTGGACTCAAAAGGTTACAAGAATTTAGACACTTAGGGCGTTAATTTTTTTTATTTTGTACTCAAATGGTTAAAGTTACTAAAATACAGAGATTTAGAAAATAATTTACTCTAAATCTCCAATCGTAATCATAATTGAACTTTTAAACTTATAAATTATAGATCATAAGTTTACAAAATAATTTACGTCACAAGTAAATTATTCTATTGTAGTTGTGATATTATGATCATCATATTGAAATAGATTTAAGCCTAATAAACAAATTAATATATAATTTTTTTTTAAACATAAAGAAAATATCCTGGATGTTATAATATGTTTCTTTGTCGTGCTTTTTTTATATAAGTTTCTTTTAAAAGGGAGTTGCTAATTTTTATATAAGTTTTGATGTAAGTTTCTTTTTAAAATAATAACAACACATACAGACAAGGGTGTTTTGGACATAAAAGACAAAATCTGATTATTTGAAAAAGAGTGTAATTATGATCATTATCCCTACTACTCTGTCCCTTACTCTAATAAACTCAATAAGATATCATACTTTCACTCTTCTCCAAACCACCATATTATTACTCTCTTCCAAAGTACCATACTCTCTCTCAATCAAAAATAAAAAAACCCATCTCTAACATCCTCTCCCAAGAACAATGATAAGTTACATCAACTTTCTGAGAAAATCTACCATAATAAAAATAAATAAACCGAAGAAAGCTACTGGTTCTTTCACTTAATCTTGTTACACTAAAAGGTAAGTGTTTCTTCTTTTTACGAATATACTCATGAACTTGTTACACTTTTAATGTTTGTTTCTTAAAAAAACCCATGAAAATGTTCGATTTTGGGAGTGTCGTTTCTTTATATGTTTGTTTCTTTAAACCCATAATGTTCTACTTGGGTAGTAAAGAAAGTTTCTGAGAAATGTTTAAGGCTTTTGTTTAGCATTATTTGATGATTTCATTATAACATGGATTAATAATTAAAAAACAGGCTTTCACATATGGCTCTCAAGTGCTAAAGAGCAAAAAAAAAAGACGAATTCTTTGAGGGTTTGAAAATATACAGTCAAATACACAATCCTGATGTCAATATATAAGCTTTAATTAGGGATATTTTTTGTCTATAAATAGATGGAGTTCAGTACTAAAACATTAATTTTAGGATTTTCATTTATCATTTTGAAAAGGAGGATTTTATCATACTGTTAAAAAATGGGGTTTCTTTGGATTGTGCGGTTATTATTAAAATTCAAGATAGAGAAGTTTTTTTGTGATTCAAAAGTATTATAAAAAGGCTTATGTGAAAAGGGCTTATGTGATTCAAAAGTTATATATATATATATATATATATATATATATACTTTTGTGTTATAGAAAAAGGATTGTTTAAAGATGAAATTTGGATATACTGAAAAGTTTTTAAGTAACAATTTGGTAAACTGTAATAATTTTTTGGATTGTTTGGTTGTTGTTAAAGTTCAACACAAACATGTTTTTTTCTGTGATTTTTGGTAAATTGTAATAGTTTTTTAGATTGTTTGGTAGTTAAAGATTAGAGTTAATTACTGTTTTCGTCCATGTGTTTTGTCAAAAATCATTATTTTAGTCCATTAGTTTAAAATTTGCGATTTTAGTCCCTGTGGTTTCACTTTTGTAACCATTTCAGTCCCTATGGTTTCACTTTCGTAACAGTTTCAATCCATTTATTCTATAGGTACAGAGACTGAAATGGTTGCGAGGTGGACTGAAATGGTTACGAAAATGAAACTACAGGGACTGAAATCGCAATTTTTAAACTAATAGACTGAAATAGTGATTTTTGACAAACCACAGGGACGAAAACAATAATTAACTCTAAAGATTAACACAAACATGTTTTTTATTGTGATTTAAAAGTGTTACAAAAAAAGGTTATGTGAAATAGGCTTGGGTGCTAAAATCACTAATGTGCAGGGATGTTATCTTCAAAAGCACGTCCCACGTCGAGTTGACAAAATCACTAATGTGCACGTTTACGGAAGAAGACTAGTGTGCATAACGTTGTGGTTGATTCATTGGCAAAAGCATTAAATTAAGAAGAGAAGATTAAATTTGTAGGTTGCCATATGTTATATGAAACCTGATATGTTTTTGTCAACACTTTTTCTGTGAAAAAAACACCACACATAGAAAAAACCAACACTTTTTCTATTAATAAAATGAGCATTACCTAACATGTGATAATAAGTAGTAAAAGTGTATACTAGGGGAAAGGGAATCTAACAAAAGTGTGAAGTCTCTTCCCGAAGATAAAGTCAAAAAGTTTGATGTGACTAAACTTAATGTGTACACTAAGAAGCTTAGACTAATACAACTTCACTTCCCCAAGCATTTTAGATATGAAAACATTGACGGATAAGCAGATGATTTGATAACTATAAAAAACTTTATGATTGATTACTATGGTCTGTTGTATACCAAATTTTGTGGGACATTTTCTATAAAAATAACGATTGGTGTAATACTAAAGGTGGGACATTAAGGTACACAATGTTTACGACGTGTATATTTTTTTCGGAGCAGATATATAACGAAAAATACATATTTTTTTTGCTGATTTTACTTTTGCAGTAAGTCCTATGTTTATGTAGGTCAACTTGGAGGATCAAGATTAACCTACTTCCATGTTTATACAACACAAATACGAGTGCGGAATCCTCTTAAGTATTCAAACGAAGCAAAGTAAGAAACACGAGATAACCAAAGATTCAATATCTTGATTAACAGAAGAGAACTACTACAAATACATACAAACAATGTTCATACAGACTCATACAATACTCTTGTGTTTCTGTGTTTCTCTCTCTAGTCTCTCTAGTATCGCTCTAGCCTTTTTACTAAGAAGTGCATGTCTGCTTATATAGTGTCAACACCTTTAGCAACAGTACGAAGTATGTTGCTGGTCGTACGAAACACCAAAAGACACGAAGAACATTGTCCAAAGATGCTCATACGAACGAACTGGCTCATACGAATCAAGCAAAGAACTTGTTGTGATGAACCCACTCGTACGACTAAGGAGTCACTCGTACGAATGGTGAGTGGCTCGTACGAACAACATCTTGCTCGTACGAAGCATTTCACACTCGCACATAGATGTGTTCTTCGAAGAACGTGCAACAGACATGACGTACACAAGACTCAACAGTATGCACACATGCAACTGTTTTACGCAGACAAACTAATCGTCATACTAAACCAAGATAGGAGGATATCTTGATTTGGTCGACACGACCAAACTATACAGACACATTAAACAAAGACCGTACAATTACAGACGTAACTAAGAACAAGCGACATACACAAAAGTGTATCAACAAACTCCCCTTGGTTGTTGCTTGGTCTTCGGTCTTCATTCCGAATAGTCTGTTGTATCAACAAACTCCCCTGAAGATCTGCTATCCATCGTTGATTAAGGATCAGGTCTTCAAAACTTTCTAAAACATCAACCGTTCACGTTTCCTCTTGAATGCTACTGGAGGTAACTGGATCAGTCACGATCTGCTGTACATTTGACTCTACCATTGGAGTTGAAACAGAAACTTTTGGTTGCGAGGATGAGGCCGAAGCATCAGGATTTCCAGGGTCTTCACTATCCTGATCACGTTTACGTTTGATCTCCTACGCTTTGTATTTTATCATTCCATAGAATGTTCACCCGCTTTCTGCTCATTTCAAACACGTCTTTAATAACATTAAACTCTTCAACTAGTGTAGCATTACGAGAATGATACCATTCTCTCAAGTCGTTATGTTTAGCAGTTAATGTTTCGGCAGATCGTTGTACAACCACACTACGTTCTTTCATCCTATTTATCTCAATCCCCTGAGAGTTATTAGCTGCCCTCATCTGTTGTAGCTGAGTTATTCTTTCAGCATCTGCACCCTTCTGTCGCTCATTTCCTTTTCTTAACTGTGCAATTTCATAATCTTGTTTTCTAATAGTCTATTTCAAAGAATTTATCTCCAACTGTTGTTTGACAACTGTGTTCCGATTTGAAGACATAAACTCCGAATGTTTGTTAATCTGGATTGCCGCAGCTTGCAACTGAGAAAACAGAAAATCTACTTTCTCTTCTTGTTTCATTTCAGAGAACAAACGACTGCTTCGTTTTGTATTTTGATGAGATGTTGACTGGGATTGTTGAACTGAAGAAGTAGTAGGTTGCGATTGAACTGGGGTATCTTCAGCCGAAGGTGTTTCAGCTGCTATGGTATTAGAAGGTTGTGGTTCAAAAATTGTAGTGGATTCAGGCATTACAGGTTCAGTCTCCTCTGTTGTAAAAGTAGGATGGACTTCTGCAACCGGTTCACTTGCACCATCATTACCAACATTAATCACGTCATCATCGTTACCTTTTCCCTTTTGATGACCAAACTTATCTTCGATCATCCTTTTCAAAGTTGGTTCTTCATTATCTGACTTACTGTCACCATGGCGCCACTTGTCGTTTTCTGGTGCAACATATTGATCATTTTCCAGAAAAGTGATCAATTTACGAGGAGGTGTGTTTTCCTTGTAATGTTTTGTTGCTACACCTCTAAAGATCTTCAACGAATGTTCCATCATAACTTCTACTTTTAAAACATCGTTGTCGTTCTTCGGAAGATTTGGATGTTGCACATTCAGGATCATTTGGAGAAAAGGAGGATACATCCAAAACTTGTTTCCACCATATCCGGTTCTTCTCAGGTTCTCCTTCATGTTTGCAAAAATATACTTTGAAACACTGAACCGTTTGTTCAATGTCAAACCTATCATCCCCAAGTCGTTATTTGCCATGTCATAACCACTTCGTCTGTTGCTCAAACATTGAATTAGAACATGTAGAAATAACTTGTATCGGAGTGGCAATCATGCTTTGTTTAGTTGTCCTACGAGAAAATCTCCAACATATTTCATTCTAAGCAAACATCCACGTTGACACTTCAACGATACTGAGAATGGAGCTTCATGATCATCGCCAAGCTGTAATACTGAGTTAATTGATTTCAACAGAGACATCTACATTTAAGTTATTTACTTTCCCGCGGATAAGTTCCTGCCCATTCACTTCAACAACTTCAGTTGAATCCCAAAATTCCTTGATCAACGTCTTGTATACTGTAGTCTTGTGCGTGATAGCATAATGTATCCTTGAGTTGCGCAAAAACTTCATTATACCGTTGTACTCATCAATTTTGTCTTCCAGATCTAAGTAGGCCACCATGTTAGGTCTTGGTTCGGACATAATTTCCACTTCAGACTTGTCAGTCCTCTTTGTTGCGGGTTTTCTTTTATGTTCTTTTGTTCCATTATGTACACATAAGACAATTAGGATAAGAACACAAATTCATTAGGGAATATACACAAAAAGTTTCATTTCAAACTTTCTGTATATATGTATTCCGTGGACAAAGAACTACTAACTCATACAATAACAGTTTATTCATAAGAAGAACAACTGATTTTTACAAATGCTTGATTTAGTCAAACAAATGATTCACTCATATGAGTAACTAGCTCGTACGAGCGATATGGTACTCGTCCAAGTGATATTTCACTCGTACGACTTCAAGAGAAGATACTTGTTTTTCGTTAAAAA
The DNA here is from genome assembly GCA_947069175.1 of Scalesia atractyloides. NCBI lineage: Eukaryota > Viridiplantae > Streptophyta > Magnoliopsida > Asterales > Asteraceae > Scalesia > Scalesia atractyloides. Next base: position 67,005,723 of record CAMTDV010000027.1, on the reverse strand, counting down.
GATTCTTCGCTTAAAGTTTGTTGTCCATGTCAGTCAAAGTCTCATGGTCAGATAATATTTAAGTTCATCTTCAAAGTATGCCAACATTTGTCGAGTATACCTTAAAGAAATCAAAAACAACTTGAAGGGAGTTGGTGAAAGGATGACGTGAGCAAGGTGAAAGTAAAGTTCTACCGAAGAACTTCATCACCTTTTATACCTCATAAGACACCCGTGCGAACTACCTTAGCTTGTATGAAGAACTCATTCGTACAAGATCCAGTGGTCATTCGTATGAGGCACAATGGCTCGTACGAGTGATCTCTGATTCGTACAATCCAAGTTTTTCAAAACTAGACTTTCAGTTCTTCGAGGACCTTAGGTTTTTCGTTGTCCTGTTTAGAACTTTGCACATATCCACACTAATCACAAGTTAAGTTAGGAAAAGTGCTAGGTAAACAGATTTTGTTCTTTTGATATGAGTTCACACAGTTTTAAGTAAGTACGTTTATGAAGTTATGATATCAAAGCGGATGGTTTTTAGGGTGTATCTTGGTAGAAAACTTTTGAGCTACAACTTTGGCTAATTCAGAAAGAACTTAATTTAACAATAGAGTAAACTAAACTAAAATAACTACTAGCAGATAAGAATAAACTACGTATCTACTAGGCAATCTTTTTCAGAGTTTCAAGGTAAGAGAATCATACCAGCTTTTATCTTGCCAAAGAGTTTGTTAAAACATCAAATCAAATAAATAAGTATTCTACTATGATTATCGGCATTGTTGTCTATGTAAGCTCAGCTTATCATATATAATCATAATTAGGAGATATAATTAATGTTGATTTATACTTACTAGCCAGTGTTCAACCATTTCACGACATATTCCTGTATCAAGATATGCACGAGAGAAAATCTTACCGTTGAGTATACTGCTTATCATCTGTTTTGACGTATATGATGTGAGATACTCACTTATTTTGATTGAAAAAAAGCCATATGTGATTAAATCATTTATTGATGAGGTTTTTCAATGCATGCAGGGCATAGGAGTAAGTCCGTGAACAGGTTAGTACCATCGTACCGACAAAGAGACGAACTTAGCTCCCGCATAAAGCTGTGATATTTTATCTATTTTTGGGTGGATTTTTATATTTTTGTCACTTATTGATGCTCGTATGCAATATTTACACGTATGTATGATATCATGGAAGTTCTAGACTTGCGTCATCATTATTTTTCGGTAAAAGATTCAGCCATGATCCCCAGATGATAAGTCAGCATAAAGACCGCATATCTATTACCTCAGCATACTATCAAACGAAATTTCGGTACCAAGACCATATGCCAATGAATGGTTCCCACCTGGCTTGCAGTCTTTTATGTTTATATCAACCTACACATTTTAGTCTGATTGTGAGCCTACCGATACATCATTAGTAAAGCTACTTATCAATTTTCGCTCGATGTTTTTGACTGTTTATGACAGATCACGGTGTGTATCATCATCTTCTCTTGTCTTTCCAAGAAACTCATTTTTTATTTTTGGTTTTTCTATTGTTTTTGTTTTTTTCTAAGTTTTTCTCCCATTTAAATAAAGAAGGTAAATAAATAAAAACTTAAATAAATAAAAGACTATATTTTTGTAGTTATTTTTTGAAATTTTTTCCCCTGAAATATAAAACTAAGAGAAAATAGATCTTTTTGGAGTTTTAGATTTTAAGAAAATATTTACGAAAAATGATTAGCCAAGGATGATTTACTCGGGTTTCACCTTGATGCCATTGACCAAAAGTAGATACTCAAACGAGATTTATCAAAAGCTTTTGTAAGCAGGTCGCACGTTGGTGATCGGTGTGGATTTTAACAACATTGATAAGTTTCTTTTCACAACAATCTCGTATGAAATGATACTTAATCTTAATGTATTTGGTTTTTGAGTGCTGTACAAGATTACGAGTGATCTGTAAAGCAGCTTCGTTATCAACATAAATAGGAGTAGTTAGAAATTCAAAACCGTAGTCGTGCATTTGTTGTTGGATCCATAGAACCTGAGAGCAGCAACTAGAAGCCGAAATATACTCAGCCTCACAGGTTGACGTAGCTACACAAGTTTGTTTTTTTGCACTTCCACGTGACTAGGCGATTTCCTAAGAACTGGCATCCTCTGATGTTGATTTTGCATCGATCTTGCAGCCACAATGATCAGAATCACTGAATGATGTCAAATCAAACTTATCATCCTTAGGGTACCAGAGACCAGTGTCCGGGCAACTTCAAATAATGAAAGATTCTTTCACAGCCATCAAATGAGAAACCTCGGACTGGACTGGAAGCGAGCTAGAAGACATGTTGGGTACATTATATTGGGTCTTGAAGCAGTGAGATACATGAGAGATCCGATCATAGCACGATAAAGAGATGGTTTCACATGTTCACCCATTCCATCAGGAGTAATCCCATGATTTGAGCTAATGGAGTTCCCAAGGGCTTTGAGTCTTCCATTTGAAATCGTTTGAGAATATCCCCGACATACTTGGTTTGATGGATAAAAATTCCTCCCTTAGATTGATGAACCTGCAATCCTAAAAAGAAAGTCATTTCTCCCATTGCGCTCATCTCGAACTTTTCTTGCATCACCTGCTCAAATTCTTTGCACATCTTCTCGTTTGTAGACCCAAAAATAATATCATTAACATATACTTGTACCAGCAATAAGTCCTCATTCTTTTCCTTGGTGAAGAGAGTACAATCGATCAATCCACATCAAAAACCATTCTTCAGAAGATAGGAAGACAACGTTTCATACCAAACCTGTGGAGCTTGATGAAGACCATACAACGCCTTATTCAGAAGCCAAACCTTATCAGGATGGATTGGATCTTCAAAACCAGGTGGTTGCTCAACATATACTTCTTCTTCAACTACACCATGAAGAAATGCACTTTTCACATTCATTTGATAAACCGTAAATTTCTTGTAGGACGCATAAGCCAAGAAAATTCTTATGGCCTCAAGACGAGCTACTGGTGCATAAACTTCATTGTAGTCAATGCCTTCTACCTGATTAAAGCCCTGGACGACCAATCTTGCTTTGTTTCTCACAACAACACCGCGGTCATCCTTCTTACACTTGTAAACCCATCTTGTACCAATCTTCTTATAGTTGTCAGGCATGTCAACCAATTTCCACACGCCTAACTTCTGAAACTTCTGAAGTTCTTGCATTGCTTCAACCCATGAGTCTTCTTTCATTGCCTCCTTCCAAGATTTTGGTTCGACTTGGCAAACATAGCAGACAAAAGACCAATCATTTTGTTCCCCAGATTCCCTAATAACCGTATACAAACCAGCATTCTGGTTATTCCTGAGCTGATTACCTGTCTGCACACCACTTTTGGCATCTCCTATAATATTCTGCTGAGGATGGGTATATGGATTCGAGTTTCAGATACATCAGGAACTCGAGAATATATACCCAAATTGTTGATATTCAGATCAATAACTAATTCGTTTGCTGGATTTGACGAAGACGTAGACGCATGACCTTTAGTCGTCCCTAGATTCTGAATATTTGACGTGAAATCTGAAATTCCAGGAACCGGACCAGAAGTAGCTTCACTTGCATCATGGAACTCATCATCTTCTAATTAAATATTATACTCAGCAGCATCTTCGAATTCCTCATTCTGAACAAGATTGTTAACTGAAGTAGACACTTAAGGTTAACAATAGTTGGTCGAACTAATGACGAGTCAACTGCAGTATCACTTTCCAGTAACATTTAAGTAGCTGCAGAAGCATCATCAAAAGTTGGCAGATTAAAGGAGTCAAACAGCCCATCTTAGTCAAACATCCAAGGAGCACCCGGAGCTCTTACTGATTCAGTGTATCTTTGAACCTTAACTTCACCCCATTCTTCAATCTTTTTCGTTGACATATTCCACACTCTGAAATTAGGAGTAGCATATCCAAGAAAGAAACTTTCGATAGCCTTTGGTCCAAACTTACCATGTGGATCAATCATAGTGCATGGAGCTCCAAAAGGTTCTAAGAAAGAAACATCCGGTTTCCTTTTATGTAGCAATTCGAAACACGTTTTCCCATGTCTCTTCACCGTAAGAACTCTATTCATCGTATAACATGCAGTAGCCACAGCTTCTCCCCCAAAATAGAACAGGAAGTTCTGATTTTACTAGCATAGTTCTTGCTGTTTCAATCAGAGTTCTATTTTTCCTCTCAGCGACACCATTTTGTTGTGGAGTGTATCAAGAACTGTATTCATGTAGAATGCCTTTAGAAGAACAGAACTCATCCATAACTTGGTTCTTGAATTCGGTGCCATTGTCGCTTCTGATTCTCCTTATCATCAAATTGTATAAATTTTCGAGTAGAGTCAGGAGATTCTTGAGGATTTCAGGAACTTCACTCTTATGTGCCAACATATTCACCCATGAAAATCTTGAGTAGTCATCAGTAACTACTAAACAATATGAATCACCAAAGGTAGTCTTGTGTTTCATAGGTCTAAAGAGGTCCATATGAAGACGTTCTAGAGGCATATTCACCATGTTAATCTTTTTCACAGGATGAGATTTTCTTGTTTGCTTTCCTTTTTGGTACGATACACAGACGTCTTGTAAATGAAAATTCTTCACTTGTACACCATTCACAATATTGTTTTTCACCAAATAGTTCATTTTCCTCAAGTGAATGTGTCCTATTCGTCTGTGCCAAGAGATTGATTCCTTTTCGGTGGCTTTTGAGACAAAACATATAACTTGTGCAGACGTGGTAATAGCTTGGCTAATATCAAGAATCTATAAGTCATTAATTCTTGGAGCCGACAGGAGTACCCATTCTTTGGGAATCTTGAAACCAAGTTTCAGCACATAACATCTGGCATTATCAAAATGAACCGTGAACTTCTTGTCGCAGATTTGAGAAACACTTAGAAGATTGTGATCAATTTGACGAACATAATTGATCTTATCAAAGCTAACAACACCATTGGATACCATTCCTTCTCCAGTGATATATCTGCCCTTATCTCCAGCAAAAGCAACATAACCTCCTCGAATGCTTTTCACATCATAAAGGAGCCTTAAGTCGCCTGTCATGTGCCTCGATGCTCCACTGATCACAATCCAATGACTATTCACAGTTCCTCCTGGAACACCCTGCACATTTCAATACCCGATCAGTTTGAGATGGGGACCCAAGCCTTAGTGGTCTTGGGTCGACCCTTATCATCAACAAATGTGATTTCTATTTCTTGATGATTTGGAAATTGTGTCCCTCCTCCTGAAACATCACCGGTCTTAGGTTTCCAAGATTGTTGAAATTTACCAGAATGACTATTATTTATATTTTTAACAATTTCTGGTTTTATTAATCTTGAAGAACTTGGTTTCCTTTATGAAGAATCCGGTTTTAATGCTTTTTCAATTATTTTTACTTGTTTACGTCTCTGTTTTTCTTCTTGTTCTTTAACAATATGTTTATCTTGTTTTGGTGATATGCATCGATGTTGGCAAGTTGGTTCAGGAGAGGCTTTCTCAACAAATCTGGGCTTTGCTGTGTTGGTACAGTTTTTATTATGTGGCCAAACTCTCCACATTTAAAACATGTTCTCCTTTCAACAAATTTAGGAGATCATGTTTTATGATTTGATATCGAACTTGTGGGTCGGGAGGTACTTGGTTCATTTTCACACCCATTTGTATGTTTGGTGTAATTGTTTTAACTATTACGATTTAAAATCTTGACTTTGTTTACAAAATCGCTATTAGAAATGCCTTCAAAAGTCTCGACTTTATCCGTACCCGCTGAACTCACAAATTTAACATTCTTTAATTTCTTCTTGTAGCGAGCGCCTTTAGCTTCAACCTTTGGTTGAGATACATTAGGTTTTTCAGCTCGCTTTTCTTGTTGTTTTTCTTTTGAAATGGATAATGGTTGTGACTTGATTGGGTTTTTCTTTTCTAAAAACTTGGTTGTTGAATTTTCAAAAACTTGATCAATAGAGGTTGGATTTACATTTTTGATTGGAAAGTCTTTGTTTGAGTAGATTTTCTTGTCCCCAATCAGAGTATACAACACATTATTTTTTTATCTATAGAGTACTTGTCTTGACAGATTTAATAAGATCATTCTCTAGATTTCAATAGTTTTCTCATTGTGAGTTGCAGAGATTTCTATCCCTTTTTCTTCATCAAGAGATTGATCTTGATCATTTTTCTCGGACTCATCATCTGACGAATCATCCTCCTCTGTTGTAGAAGGGTTCTGATCAACGATTGATGACGAGTTCTCTGATTTTCTTGATTCAATCGACGAATTGTCTAGCTTGAACCCTAATCCTGCTGCAAACTCTTCAGGATTAAGAGGTACAGAGGGTTCAAAGCGTGGCATTTCCTCTTCATCAGGCAATTTGGTATAATTGTGTTTCAACGAAGGTGGACACGATTTATACCCTATGCATTTGACATCTCCTTTTAGATTTTGAACGCCAATAATATGATCAAGCACATATCGGGAGTTAGAGTAACTCTCCAATTTTAGCTTGATCGCATCATGTTCGCATTTGGCAACGGCTAACTCTTTCTTTGTTTCTTCAAGGATATTAATGTAGTTATTAATTTCTATTTTTTTGTTCAAAACTCTCTTTGTTAATTCAGAAACGCTTTTCTTAAGAGTTTCTATTGCAGATTTGAATTCTTTTTCGTTTCGAGTTAAAGCCAAATTTGCCTCTTTGGATTTTGATAGTTCAACAACTAGGTTTTGATGTGATGTTTATTGTTTCAAACTTTGTTTTTAATTCAGCACAGTCACTGCAAATTTTAGAAGAGTCGGGGTTTACCTGGCTTATCGAACCAGCAACATTAGCCATGAAGACAGTATGATGAAGGAAGGATGCACTATTTATAAAGAATTTTTCTGTTTCCTTCGATGCAGCTTCTGCTTTCTTCATCAGACCAGCCTTTTGACTTTTCAGCTTCTCTGGTTCATTTAGCAACTCTCTGACCTCAGTATCACTTCCTTCTCTGATATCTGAATCAGATCCATAACCACCTGTACTCGAGCATTCTTCATCAGAACCACCATTATACCCGAACTATCATCATCATCAAAACTATCAATACTGTGAACATGTTTGATTCGATTGATAATCTTGGCATAACATGCAGTTCCTCCTTGATTCTCGTTTCCCAATTGTACTGACCAATCACATCCTTCATCTGCTTGAACTACTAGAGCTCTGTTTGTGTTGTTTAAAGGTCCTGACTGGTTGGTGTTGTTTGGGTTGTTAACAGCTACTATCCTTCGATCACTGTTAACTTGAGTCGTGGTGGATGGTTGTGATTGATTTCAGAAGGGGTTGTGATTTCCTTGTTTGCTGGGTCTAGTGCACTCACGCTTGAAGTGACCTCTTTCACCACAGTTGAAGCAAGTAACACATTTTTATCAAAACCATATTTCGTATCTTTCTTGCTCTCCAAACTTGTTCTTCCTGTTTTGCTCATATAATTCTTAGCTCTTCTTACCGCACTTGCAAACATCCATTTGATATCCATTAGCTCCATCTCATATTTGTCTATTTGTTGGTAGTCTTCATTAGTCAAATTGATGTTTCCAATTTGACCAGCCACTAATCCACAATAAGCACTAACTATGGTGTTTAGAAGTTCCATATGTTCCTGAGCAACTTCTACACTGACCTTGGAAAGATGTGACATGTCAAGTCTGACTGTATTGGGGTTTGCAGGTTGAAAGTTGTTACCATAGAAAGCTTGTTGAGAAGCTTGTTGTGGAACTTGAGGTGCAAGATCTCGTGGTTGAGGTAGAAAGGCTTTAGGATCAAATACTTGTCCATAGGTTTGAAAACTTGAGCTTGCAGACTAATTAATTTGTTTGAACTGGTTATGGTAGAAAGGGATTAACGTTTGACACAAACGCGGTTTGAAGTTTTGGTTGCTGACTTGCACTAATACCTGTATTAATACCTCCAAAGTACATTTCAGGGTTTTGTGGAACAGTAACTCTTTGTGCCTTTCGAATTTCCTCTTCATTCTTGTTCTCCAATTTCTGCACAAATTCATAAATACCGATTGCATCTAAAACACATGTATGCTTTAATAAGTCAATGAATTGACTCCATTTTGGCGGTAATGTGTCAGCAAAACGCATCACGATTTCTTGGGATATGCTAACACTTTGTACGAGTACATTTCACAGAGCAGATGGTAGAAACGTGTTGTCATATCTTTAGTGTTTCATTTTCCATGAGCATGAAACCTTCAAACTCCTTCTTTAGCAGATCATGCCGTATTTTTCTGGTTGCAACATTACCCTCTCCTCTTGCTTCCAATGTATCCCACAGATTCTTGGTGGTGGTACAGTACACAAACTGATGATAAATATCCTTATGAAGTGCTTGTGTAAGGATAGCAAACGCCTTTTTCTCTAAATCGTAAGCCTTTTTATCGCTTTCATCTAGGTTGGCTAAGGAGGTTGGATTTGATCCTGCTTCTTCGAGAGATTCCTTATAAGGCGTAGTAAAACATGTCCATAATTCTGTATTCTGATCGAGAACATATGTATGGAAACGACTTTTCCATGAAGGATAATCGTTCATATTATTCAATTTAGGTGGAGGGTTATTACTCTCAGTTTCACTCTCGCTTATAAGAAGAGTCTGAATGCTCTGGTTCTGATTTGCGACACACGCCCATTGATTTGTGGTAATCATGGCTGTATGTTGAGGCATTAATGATTTAACCCATGGGGTTGCAGAGTTTTATGATGAATCTTGATTTGTGTTTGAACTACTACTCCAATCCCAAGGATTAGTACTCATTATGTTTTCTTGATTATGAAAAATTAAAAGGTTTAAAGTTTAATTTTTGAAAATAACAGTCTCGTTTTAAACTTCACAATTTTAAAACCACAAAGTTTGAAAACTGAAACACGAAAAACAATCAAAGATGAAGGTTCTTCATACGAATCAATGATTCGTACGAATGATAGTCCTTCGTACGAACCGATGCTTCGTACGAGAGACACTTCTTCGTGCGAACGAACTTGTTCTTCGTGCGAACAAGATTCTTCGTGCGGATGATTTGGTCTTTCGCACGAACAATGTTGTTCTTCCGGTGAGTTTCTCGGCAGTGTTTCACCTGAAAATATGTCTAACTGAACAGAAGAAAATTTTAAGAAAAACCAGAATCTAACATGTCTCCATGTGTTCTAACAAGGTTTTTATGAAAATTTTCTGGATACAAGTTTTTACTAAGTTTAAGTTGGTTATCTTTCAAAAACTCAAGTATCTTGTTGAGAGTTCAAGAACACTTCCAGAATCACCCACAACTCGCTCAGACACAACACTAAGCTTGGTTTCAAACAAGGAAGAGAGCCAAAGCTCTGATACCACTTGTAGGTCCACTTGGAGGATCAAGATTAACCTACTTCCTTGTTCATACAACACAAATACGAGTGTGGAGTCCTCATAAGTATGCAAACCAAAATAAAGTAAGAAAAACAGGATAACCAAAGATTCAATATCTTGATTAACAGAAGAGAACTAGTACAAAACATACAAACAATGTTCATACAGACTAAAGCAATACTCTCTGTGCTCTTGTGTTTCTCTCTCTAGTCACTCTGTCTCTCTAGTATCTCTCTAGCCTTTTAACTAAGAAGTGCATAACTGCTTATATAGTGTCCACACTAGCAACAGTACGAAGTATGTTGTTGGTCGTACGAAACACCAAAAGACACGAAGAACATTGTCCAAGATGCTGTTCGAACGAACTGGCTCGTACGAATCAAGCAAAGAACATGTTGTGATGAACCCACTCGTACGACTAAAGAGTCACTCGTACGAATGGTGAGTGGCTCGTACGAGTAACATCTTGCTCGTACGAAGCATTTCCCACTCGCACATAGATGTGTTCTTCAGAGAACGTGCCACAGACATGACGTACACAAGAACTCAACAATATGCACACATGCAACTGTTTTACACATACAAACTAATCGTCGTACTAAACCAAGATAGGAGGATATCTTGATTTGGTCGACACGACCAAACTATACAGACACATTAAACAAAGACCGTACAATTATAGACGTAACTAAGAACAAGCGACAGACACAAAAATGTATCAACAGTTTAATTTTTTTTATTGTTTATTTAGACTAAAATAGTCATATACTAAGTTGCCCTAAAAATGTAACAGAAAAAAATTAGTAGAAAGTGTTTCTGACTACATCTACAAAATAATGAAAAACTAAATTTAGAATCAAAAATAGTAAAAGTGTTGCTAGTTACATTCATGTAATATAAAAAATGTTACTGTAAGAAATTAATACAAAAATTTGTGTCATTATATATTAAGTTATTTAAAAAAATATAACAGAAAAAAGTTAGTAAAACCTGTTAATGATTATATCTACAAAGTGAATGGAGAAACTGATTTTATAATGAAAAATATAAAATTTGTTACTAGTTTCATCGATGACAAATTAAAAGAAAAAGTTGCTACTAAAAAAGTAGTAAAATAATTGTGGTGTTGAAAGAAGTGTACAAAAAGTCTTTTTGTTCAGAGATGTTGACTTTTTCCGTATGCAATAGAGGCTTTGCAACGTCACATGTATCCACTCTTCATTGTACACTATGAAATATTTAAAACTGATGCTTCTTTTGACGTGGCTCTCTCGTATTCACATAAGTGAGTTTCTTAGGTTTTTTAAACTAGGGTGAGATTTCTATGTATAATTTATATTTATTTATATATATATATAGATATAGGGTGAGGTTATTGTAAAAAAATATAAAAGTGTGAGAAAATAAAAAAGAATCTAAAGCATTAGATTTTTAATTAATGATTGAGATATTGATGACAATTTTGTAAATAGTGTTGATTATAAACAATTAATTTTTAAATTAAAGGTATAAAGATAAATTTAACATTTTTAAATTAAGAAACTAACATCAATGCACATGCAAAATCAATAATTTTTTATACGAAACTCTTTTTTCTTTAAATTAAATGATAATAACGAGTATTTTTTTATCTTTAATATGAGTACTATATTAATATACTTATGTATAGAAAAAAATTACTTCTCGCTTAGATGTTTTAGTCCATAGTGTTTTTTCTATTTTTCATACAATAGTGTTTTAATTGTAGGTTGTTATATTTCTGTTCTTCGTAAGATGTATGCCTTCAATATACATGTTATGATCTTTTTATGAGTTAGGGTGTTGTTTTTGTTATATTTCTATTCTTTATAAGATGTATGTCTTCAATATACATGTTATGATGTTTTTATGAGTTAGGGTGTTATTTCTTTATAATATGTATGCCTTCAAATTCGAAAATCCCTACAATAACTGCCAAAAGTCAGTTGCATATATTTATTCCATAATTAATTTATATAATACACTTATACCCTTAAACTACCAAAATAAAAAGGGACATGTGTCACCTCCAAAATCTTTCTTATCCTTCTCACACTTTTATATTTTCTTACACGAACCTCTGCCTGTATATATATATATATATAGTTAGGTTCATCAGTGAACAACATTCATGTTTATAAACAGAGTGAACTAATCTCAATCATTCATTTTATTAGTTGATGAAAAGGTTAGGATTGTAATTCTACATTTATTTATTTTTTTAAATTCATTTTCTATTATGATCATTAGTCCTTTATTTTCGGAAAATTAGAAGATCTCATTTGATTATATCCAAAATTCTTTCATATCTCCGATTAATAACTTCGAAATTCATAACAATACATTGGAGACTGTTTTTAAATGCTTTGCTAATTGGTTTGATTACATCTTTCAATGGTTGTATTCATAATGTTAGTTAATGCTTTGCAAATTTGTTGGAGTACATCTTACATTTGAACAAACACGTTTTCATGTCCATAATAAACTGTTTAAGTAAACAAAACGAACTACATCAATACAGTAGTGTATAAGCAATAACTCTTCTATATACAGATGTATATACACTTGTGTGTTTTATGCCACGAACTTGTGTAGATTCATCAACACTTTTATTATCACAAATCAATTACAAAAAAACTGTTAGTTTTATTCAAAACGTTTGAAACCTTTAAACTGAAGGCTTTAACTAGTATACACCACTGTTCATGTAGTTATGCATTCATAAATCCCCATATATACAATTGTGTATTAATCATTAATACATCTGTGCACACACACATGTACATTTGTGTATACTCATACATTAACGTTTGTCAACTCATACTACATTGTATATTTTGTTACAGCATATAAATTAAACCATACCATTTGAATTTCTACTATAGTGTACATTATGTCCAAAAAAACAAAGCCAAATTCAGAATAAAATTAAAACCAACCAGCTTACCATCCAGTTTCCAATAATAACAAAAAAAGATCCCACCTTTACGTACGAAATATTGGAAAATAAAAAAAACATAGTCTGCATTGAACATTTTAAACATTAGGCATGTTCGCCATGTTGTATGCAACCGTTTCAGCCATTACTTCATTCCAGAGCGTGTTAGCATGGGAACACACAATCTTCACATCATACTTTTTCCATAACCTGGTAAGCACTTTTTTTGGCGTGTGCTCAAGATCAATTTCCTTTATCGCTTTACGTAATATCTTTTCGCTTTTCCTTCCTAAACTTTTTTACCACTTTACTACCCTTTCACTTTTCATTCCTACAAAGTCAATTTACATTTTTCCTACATATCATTTTTCAGTTATTACCTACAAACAACATTAACCACACAACATGTTTTCAATACTTACTGTTCTCATTTGGAGATTTGGCATATCAACTAAAATAAAAAAAATAAAACCACAAATACCTGTATATACAAAAGTATAGAAAATATGCATTAGAAATTCGTGTAACATAATTAACCCCTATAGAATACAAACATTATCCATTAACATAATCAGTACACACACAATTTTTCTTAAAAAAACACATACCACATTACTATACACATGTGTACACACACTGTAATAAAAACTATTATGAACGATATACACCAGTGTACATCACCGATAAACACAATATGCATCAAAATATTGTGTAACATACTTAACCCCTATAGAATACAAACATTATTCTTTAGCATAATCAGTATACACAATTTTTTCTTAAAAACCACATACAACACTACTATACATATGTGTACACATTGTAATAATAACTATTGTAAACGTTTACACCAGTGTACGTCACCGAGGTTAAACCACCTTACAAAAGTAGTTCATAACATGGCAACGATTATAATTCCTAAAAAACAAAGTATGATCATCAATCTTAATCACATAACCCTAACCTTCAAGCCAAGTACTACTGTAATCGATTACAGATTAATCAAAACACAACATCGAACATAAACTTGTGATTAAATAACTATTACAACTTTCAAAATTTTCTTTTTAACACTGGACAAACGAAACCCTAACTTTCCAATTTCAAAGAATAAAACCAGAACAAAACAAGGCTACGGAATCGATTACCGCACTAAACTACCGCTGCTATGCTTTTTGTTGACTTTCCTCGTTGGATCGTAGACCGTGTTTATCAATCCTTATTGCGGTCGCTTACAAGAAAAAAATGATTTTTAGAGAGAGATTCTTATACTATACACAAAACAAAAAAATGCAATGATTATGGAAAAAAATGATTTCAAAGATTCTATAAAACCTATTTGATTTTGATTTTCCCGGTTCCCAAAATTTCAGTGGGTTAAAAATTACTTTAAAGTCCCTGTACGATTTTTATGTTTATTATATATTATCAAATAATTACAAGATTGCCATTACCATTAAATGTCATCATCTACGAAATGAAAGGTCAAGATCTGTTCACTTTATCGACAAGTAAGTCATTGTTCACTCTAAAACCCTACCATATATATATATATATATATATATATATATATATATATATATATATATATATATTATCTACAATTTTCACTCTTCTTAACATTTTTACTATTCACTTTCTTTTTTATGTTTTACTCCTATTTTCATCTTTTACAAATTTGTAATAGAACATTTTCATGTTTGACACCAACACTTTCAACTTGGGTCTATGTACTTTTCAACTTTTACAATTTTTTGTTTTACTTTTTGATCTAAACTTTGCGAGCTAAAACATTGTAATACGGGTGTGGTTTGAAATTTTTATGTCTATTTTTCCCGTTTAACAACCCATCATAACGCGTGAGTCCTTAGTCGAGTTAGTTATTTTTTCAATATTTTACGATTCAGTCTAGTTCAATAGACATACATGATTCAACATTTTTAGTTCGTCGCCAAAAGTGAGTATGATGTATTGAATAATACATTCATTTATCGAGTATAGTTTGTAGCGTTTTAGTTGGTTTTCGTTTCGATTTGTAAAAAATATGTCTACTTTTAATCCAAATACGCTTTGCAGGTCTTGGTTCGTGAAAGTGGCTGAAAAGGCGGAAAAAATGAGCTGAAATGGTAATTGGAACCAAGCCAGATCGTAGTTGGAACCCGAGAGAAGAAATGAATTGAAAAAACGGGTGAAATTATCCTCTGGCGGCCCGCGACCGCACAACTCAATGTCTCTCGCGGCCAACGAGAGGCTAATGTTTATCCGGACTTCATCACTCGGTCACGGGGCGCGACCGAGACACATAACCCTCTCGCGGCCGGCGAGAGGGTGAGGTTTCCATAAAGTTTCGAACTCTTATCAGATTTTGTGAAAGATAAGTATAAGTTGAAGAGTTTAACTCTAATAGAAACATCTTTGGACGAACTTGGAAGTTTAGGAGCTTAATTCTGGATCTGAAAGCTGATAATGGTGAATCTAAGCTGCTAGGAATCATCAAGCTGAAGCAAGAGATTGGAGACTAACTCAAACACAGGTTTTATTGCGAGATCCTTGCACTTTTATTACTAATCCTTCTTACTTTGATGTATTCTGAATTTGACTTTGTTTTGATTACTTTTAAAACCATGTTAATTGGATAGATTTATTTTGCTACCTAGGTTTGGATTTATTATTAATGAAAGTTTGAGACTTGACTTGATTTTATGATGTTTGAATGGTATTCTTGGTAAAGTAAATAACTTTGATTTCTAGATCTCGTGTTTTTGCATGGTTTGAATTAGTTATTGTTTAATTATTTGTTTTACATAAATCTTGTTGGATGTCTTCCATAGAATTGGTTTGTGTTGATTTTCGGGTCTTAACGGGTTTGGGTAATCATTCGGTCAAAGTAGCCAATAAACCGGAAAAACGACTAAGTAAAATATATAATTAGTTCTTAACATTATACCTAAATTAATTATTAAGAAATGATAAGTTGTTAAATGAATTGGTTAGGTAAATTGTTAGATTTAGGGTTTGAGAAAATTCCAAGTCTAGTTTACTTGCCTTAATCGAGTTAGTTAAACTAAATCAAGAGTCATAGGTTGTCTAGGTTTTCTATTGAGAAGTAGTTAACTAAATTGGACACTTTACTAAATAATAGACAACCGATAGGAAGTCTTAAAAACCGGTAAACCCAAACTACTCTTAGATTATCATAGATGTCTTCCTGAGAAGGGTCGGGGGTCCTGTTCAATATACCTTAGAGTTTAGTATCTCAAGATCCCGGTTTGCCATTTAGCATTATTAATCAATGTAAAGACCAAATAAGTAGTAATCGAAAATCTAACCTAGGTAGTCGTTTTTTACCAGTCCTTGAATTAATCTCTAATTTAAAAGTTCAATTTTAATTTACTTTAATTAAGTAATTTTAGTTTAATTATAATTTTAGAATTACAAGCAACCACCACCCCCCCCCCCCCAAAAAAAAAATATAAATAAGTGTGTTAATCAAGTCTAGATCGAGTCGTCAACTTAACTAGAGAGTCTTGTGGGTTCAATAATCTGGACTTACTTAAACTATTCTACAATCGATCAGTCCACTTGCCGGTTAATAGTTTAGTAAGATTTAGGAATCTAGAGTTTAATTTGAGTCTATAATTAGGGTAATTTTTATCGTTTTTAATCAACTACTTTTAGAATATCAAGTTTTTGGCGCCGTTGCCAAGGATTCTTTTTGGCAATTACGTTGATTAGTTGATTTAGGCTTAATCGTTTCATGCGTGTTTACCGTTTTTGGTTTGCGTCGAGAGTCTAAATAATATATTTGTTTAATTATATTTAGTTTAAAATACTATGGTTTAGTTTCTTTTCCGACTTCTCATACTTGTTTCCTTCCGGTTTTTACTAGCCCCATACGCATTCGTAAGGACCTCTGCCGAAGCCGCCAACGGATACATCTTCTCGTCTTGCACCAAAGGTTGGTACTTCTTTGTCCTCTTTTTCCAGTTCGTCCCGTCTTTTTATACAACCCGACTTTGATTTTACACCAAATTCCTCACCGCCCGGTTCCCCATCACCCCGTGTAGTTCATAGAAACGCAAGTCCACCACCTAATTTCCACATGGCCAATAATCAAAAAGTTTACCAACAGGCAACCACCGATTTCACCGGAGTGAACTCACCCATCACTCTCCCCCCTATGAATAATGATAAAGCCTGGCAAATCCTATCTTACATCATGACCGGTATTACCAACTCATGCCAATTCCACGGTCGTGATGACGTGGATGCGCCTGCCCATATTAACCGCCTTTGTCACACTTTCAACATGGAAGGTGCGGGCAACGATGCCCGTTTCCTTCAAGTATTTCCATTTTCTCTTGGAGGTCGAGCCGCCATCTGGCTTGACTCTCAACCACCCGGTACCTTCACTACTTGGGCCGCCCTACGAGATGCTTTCCTTAAAAAATATTTTCCACCCGCAAAAGCATCTCGCCTTCGTGATCAGATCCATTCGTTCCAAATGGAACCTGACGAGCCTTATCATCTAGCCTGGGAGCGTTTCCAAACCCTAGTGTCCCGTTGCTCTCAACATGGTCTGTCAGATTGGGCACTTATAGAAAAATGCTACAACGGTCTCACTCCTGAAACCTGAGCTTGATTTGACACATCTACTGGTGGACACTTGATGGGAAAGAAGACGGTTACTGAGTGTAACGACCTCTTTGAAAGCTTCGCACATTCAGACATTGACTACAGCACTGCCGGCAGGAATTCAATCCCTGTTTCTCGACTACCCCGGTCAACTACGGTAGCGGCTGCATTAGATAGCTTTAAGTGTGAGGTCACTAAGGAGATTCAGGAGTTGAAAAAGAAAGTGGATAGGTGTGAGGTATGTGAGGGGGTCATGATACGATAGAGTGTCCTACGGTCACTGTTGAGCAAGTAAAGTTCATTACAGGTCAGAGTAGAAGCTAAACGAACCCTTTCAATAATATAAAAACTCAAATTATAACCCTAACTGACGTAAATAACTTCCGCTCTTCCAGTAACCCCCTGGTTTCCAATCAGGTTCATATCAAAACAGGGGGTAGGGTCACTACTCTAGTAGAGGTTCAGGCCATACAAGTCAGTTTAGTGGTAGGGTTCGAACCAAGAGGGTCAGAATAGGAGTGGAGGTTCGGGAGGTAGCCTAGATAGGATTGAGGAGCTCTTGTCTACTTTAGTGGTCAAGGATCAAGCTACCTAGAAAACTTTAGCGGAACACGATCTTCTCTTGAAAAATCAGCAGTCCGCACTCTTAGATCTTCAGAGGTCAGTAGGTAGTATCACTAAGCAGCTGCAAGAGCAGCCCCACGGTCAGTTCTCGAGTAACACCCAACCCAACCCGGTGAACCAACACGCGAAAGCGATAACCACACGTAGCGGTAAGAGTTTAAAAGAGGTGGTAGAGAGGGGGTAGAATTAGAGGAGCAAGATGAGGAGGTAGATGAGGAGATAGAAATGGAGGCTCCACCTAGGGTGCAAATTAGGCTAGACCCAGTAAGTACCGCACCAAACAGTGGACCTTCAGTCGAGAGTAGGGGAGAAAAGAAACCATAGAGGTTAGGCCACACCATATGTAGATCCTTCACACCTACCCTACCTGCTCGTCTTAAACAACAAAAATATGTTAAGGAATACGAGAATTTCCTAGATATGTTTACTCAGTTGAAAATCAATCTCCCGTTCATAGACGCCCTCCAGCATGTGCCTAAATATGCTAAGTTTTTGAAGGATCTTCTTAAACGTAAAGATAGACTAGGGGAGCTTTCGAATGTTCCGTTAACTGGATGGTGTTCCGCCATAGTTCTGAATAAGTTACCCAAAAACTCACTGATCCAGTATCTTTACTATTCCATGCTTATTCGATACGTCCATCACTCCGGCTCATGCCTTAGCCGATCTAGGGCTAGCATCAATGATGCCTTTCTCTCTTTACGAGAAATTAGGTCTAGGGGATCTCACTCCTACTCGTATGTCACTGTCTCTAGTTGGTCGGTCCGTTAAGTATCCGCGGGGAATTATAAAGGACTTGTTAGTTAAGTTGATAAATTTGCTTTCCCGTAGATTTCGTTATCTTAGATATGGAGGCCGACGAAAAAGTGCCCATTATCTTAGGGTCCCTTCCTTCGTACCGCGAAAACGATTACTGATGTTCATGATGGAAAAATCACACTTCGTGTAGGGGATGAAAACGTCACTTTCGAAATCGCACGGTCGATGTAACACCCTAGCGGTGGCGACAGCGATAGTGGACCCATGTCATTCGTCTATTTCCTCAATTCATTCATGTCGTGCGTAGATCATTGTATCGACTATATCAGCGGAGCCGATTTAGAGGGTGAGGGAGTAGTTGCTGAGGAGAGCGAGGGAGAGGACATCGAGGATGACCCACTATGGGTCCCGAGACTTTAGATAGTTGTGAGGTTAGTGCAGCAAGTGAGAATACCCCTATAGACACTGCAGCCCCCGTAGAGCTTAAGGTTCTTCCCTCCCACTTAGAGTATGCCTTCTTAGGTGACAATTCGAGCTTACCCGTCATAATTTCTTCGAAATGTCAGCGGAGGAGAAGGTGAGATTGATAGATGTCCTTAAGGAAATAGGGAGGCTATTGCTTGGAAATTGTCCGATATCAAGGGATTACCCTACCTTCTGTACTCATCGGATGCTCATGGAGGATGTTTTTAAGCCTGTATTGCAACCTCAGCGACGCCTCAACCTTAATATGCAGGAGGTCGTTAAGACAGAGGTGCTCAAGCTGATGGAAGCTGGTCTCATTTACCCGATATCCGATTCTGCATGGGTGAGTCCTACTCAGGTTGTTCCCAAGAAAGGGGGACTGGCAGTGGTCATGAATGAGAAAAAGAAACTCATTCCATCGCGTACGGTCACGGGTTGGCGGGTGTGCATTGATTATAGAAAATTAAATGATCCCACCCGAGAAGACCACTTCCCTCTCCCGTTTATCGATCAGATGTTGGAGCGACTCGCGGATCAATAATTTTATTGTTTTCTCGACAGGTTCTCAGGTTACTTCTAGATCCCCATCGCTCCGGAGGATCATGAGAAGACAACCTTTACATGTCCTTACAGCACGTACGCCTATCGTCGCATGCCCTTTGGATTATGTAATGCTCCAGCTACATTTCAGCGATGCATACCCTTCTGAATCTTGATGCGATGATGAAGCGGTGTGTAGAGACTAGGCTAATGTTGAACTAGAAGAAGTGTCACTTTATGGTGACAGAGGGGATAGTGCTAGGACACAAGATATCTCGTGCAGGTATAGAGGTTGACAGAGCTAAGATAGATACCATCAGTAGACTTCCTCCACCGACAAGTGTGAAATCTATTCATAGCTTTTTCAGTCATGCGGGGTTCTATCGACGATTCATTAGGGATTTCTCTAAGATTACACGACCCATGACTCGCCTCCTAGAGAAGGATGTCCCTTTCGTCTTCGATGAAGAGTTCTTGAAGGATTTTACCATTCTGAAAGAGAAGCTAGTGAGTGCCCTATTCTTGTCTCACCCGACTGGAGCTTGCCTTTCGAGCTCATGTGTGATGCGAGCGACTATGCAGTTGGCGCAGTTTTGGGCTAGAGACGAGATAAGCATTTCCACCCCATCTACTACGCTAGCAAAACCCTGAATGACGCTCAAGAGAATTACACCACTATTGAAAAGGAGCTCCTAGCTGTAGTTTTCGCATTCGACAAATTCCGCTCCTATCTCGTCCTTTCCAAAACGATAGTCTTTACTGATCATGCGACGCTGCGTAACCTCTTCCAAAGAAGGACGTAAAGTCGCGTCTTATTCGGTGGATTCTAGTGCTTTCTGAGTTTGATATAGAGATTAAAGATAAGAAAGGAGCGGAGAATGTAGCCGCTGATCGTCTATCCGATTAGAAGATCCGAATAGAGAAGAAATTAGAGAGGAGGAAATCGGTGATAGATTCCCTCATGAGTCGGTAGAATTTGTGGCGGCAGAGAAGGAGGGTATGCCATGGTTCTCAGATTTTGCGAACTGCCTCGCAAATGGAGTGGTTTTGAAGGGTATGACCACGCAACAGAAGAAGAAATTCTCCGTGATGTTAGGTGATACAACTGGGACGTTCTATTTAAGGTAGGAGGTGATCGAATTCTTCGGCGTTGTGTCGTCAAGAAGAGTGACTGGAGACCTTAGGCACGTGCATGAGGGGCTAACAGGAGGACATCATGGTCCGCACGTCACCGCACAAAAGGTTTTTGATTGCGGTTTTTACTAGCCTTAGTACTTAAGGATGCCTTAGAGTTCGTTAGGACGTGGGGATATTTGATGTATTGAATAATACATTCATTTATCGTGTACAGTTTGTAGTGTTTTAGTTGGTTTTCGTTTCGATTTGTAAAGAATATATCTACTTTTAATCCAAATACGTTTTGCAGGTCTTGATTCGTGAAAGTGGCTGAAAAGGCGGAAAAAATGAGTTGAAATGGTAATTGGAACCAAGCCAGATCGTAGTTGGAACCCGAGAAAAAACGAATCGAAAAAACTGGTGAAATTATCCTCTGGCGACCCGCGACCGCACAACTCAATGTCTCTCACGGCCAGTGAGAGGCTAATGTTTATCCGAACTTCATCACTCGGTCGCGGGGCGCGACCGAGACACATAACCTCTTGCGGCCAGCGAGAGGGTGAGGTTTCCAGAAAGTTTCGAACTCTTATCAGATTTGTGAAAGATAGTATAAGTTGAAGAGTTTAACTCGAATGGAAACATCTTTGGATGAACTTGGAAGTTTAGGAGCTTAATTCTGGATCTGAGAAGCTGGTAATGGTGAATCTAAGCTGCTAGGAATCATCAAGGTGAAGCAAGAGATTAGAGACTAACTCAAACAGGGGTTTTATTGCGAGATCCTTGCACTTTTATTTCTAATCGTTCTTACTTTGATGTATTCCGAATTTGACTTTGTTTTGATTACTTTTAAAACCATGTTAATTGACTTGACTTATTTTGCTACCTACGTTTGGATTTATTATTTATGAAAGTTTGAGACTTGACTTGATTTTATGATGTTTGAATGGTATTCTTGGTAAAGTAAATAACTTTGATTTCTTGATCTGGTGTATTGCATGGTTTGAATTAGTTATTGTTTATTTAGTTGTTTTACATATATCTTGTTGGATGTCTTCCATGGAATAGGTTTGTGTTGATTTTCGGGTCTTAACGGGTTCGGGTAATCATTCGGTCGAAGTGGCCAATAAACCGGAAAAACGACTAAGTAAAATATATAATTAGTTCTTAACATTATACCTAAATTGATTATTGAGAAATAATAAGTTGTTAACTGAATTGGTTAGGTAAATTGTTAGATTTAGGGTTTGAGAAAATTCCAAGTCTAGTTTACTTGCCTTAATCGAGTTAGTTAAACTAAATCAAGAGTCATAGGTTGTCTAGGTTTTCTATTGAGAAGTAGTTAACTAAATTGAACACTTTACTAAATAATAGACAACCGATAGGAAGTCTTAAAAACCGGTAAACCCAAACTACTCTTAGATTATCATAGGTGTCTTCCTGAGAAGGGTCGGGTCATGTTCGATATACCTTAGAGTTTAGTATCTCAAGATCCCGGTTTGCCATTTAGCATTATTAATCAATGAAAAGACCAAATAAGTAGTAATAGAAAATCTAACCTAGGTAGCCGTTTTTACCAGTCCTTGAATTAATCTCTAATTTAAAAGTTCAATTTTAATTTACTTTAATTAAGTAATTTTAGTTTAATTATAATTTTAGAATTACAAGCAACCCCCCCCCCCCCCCAAAAAAAAAAATATAAATAAGTGTGTTAATTGAGTCTAGATCGAGTCATCAACTTAACTAGAGAGTCTCGTGGGTTCGATAATCCGGACTTACTTAAACTATTCTATAATCGATCGGTCCACTTGCCGGTTAGTAGTTTAGTAAAATTTAGGAGTCTAGAGTTTAATTTGAGTTTAGAATTAGAGTAATGTTAATCGTTTTTAATTAACTACTTTTAAATATCAGAGTACTAAATACTAAATACTAGTATTATAAAATAGGTAATTAATAAAATAAACCTAGATGTTTTATGAAATATGAACAAAGGTTTAGCACTTTATTAAGGGTGGAAATGGCACTTCGTTGACCCTGTTTACCACGCGGCAAAGTGCCGCAAGCCCACTTTCGGTGATCGGTGAAGCATCAAAGCAGTGAATACTCACCGAATGGGGAAGAGGGGAGAGAAGAGAGAGAGAGGAGGTCAATGGTGAGTCTATCCTCTTTCAGCCAATCATAAATTTATATGTTTACCATTCTATGTTTTTAAGTGCAAAATGAGGAGGTTGATATTGACATGATATTATTGATTTAGGGAAAAGTTTACCACTCCCCATTTGGGAAGCACCCCTTCCACCCTAAGATTCTCGGGAAATGTCCAAGCCAAAACTCTGATGCTAGCGTCAGCTCGTTTAAGACAACATAGCT
>CAMTDV010000027.1:64041363-64083788 GCA_947069175.1 Scalesia atractyloides | reverse complement strand
ATAAAATTTGTTGCACAATGATCCTGTTCGCTTTCTCCAATGGATGAAAAGCATCCCAAATCGCGTAGATATCTCTATTGGGACACGTTTGATAACGCTGTGCATAGCCCGATTCCATTATATGGTCCTTGTCCACAACACGCGACCTTTGATGTAACAAATCCTGTCAACAAAACCAACATTTAATATTTATCTGAACTGATGCTTGACGACATGTTTTTAGCCAAGATCGAACCAAACTTACCATATCTTCCAGGGTTATTTATGAAATTGATGTTTGTTTGTCGAATATTGGCACCAATAAACACAGTGCTACCGATCTCACTGTTTAGACTGTTAATCATATCTTGGAGTTGTGGGTTGAACAAACTTGCGGTTCTTTGCAATTCGGGTGAACAGTTTCCGTCGTTGGGCTAGTTCTGCTGGCACGCATCCCAATGGTCCCGTTCCGGTGACCAGAACCCTTGTTAATCCCAATTCATAAAGCCTCTGATTTCATATATAACAAGTTTAGTTAACTATATTCTGTCATGGTTTCAGATATATCAAGGGTCCAATAAGGGGTATGTGTAGTCTCTCCCTATCTTAATCAAACTTACCTGTATAAAATGTGTCTCTTAAACAATTCATTTAAATTTCACAAATAAGAAAAATAACATTAATAGTGACAGGAATGCAGCACATGGAGAGTTGCATGCTATCTTCTTTAGTAATGAAGCATGATATGGACATACACAACTACCCTTACCTTCCCTTAATATCTCTACCATGTAAATTATAATCTAAATACTCAAATATATTGACCTATCCTATAAATGGGACCATAATATTTATTATTTATAATAAAATATTTATCAGCATGCATAGGCAGTAAATTAGAACCCATACTAGCACGTTGGGAAAGAAATGAAATTTACTACTTTCGTTAAAATCTTATGCATAAAAATTGAAGCGAATGACTACGGGTGAAAATGAATAATAATAATAATAGTGTTTACGTACGTACCACTAAACTTTGCGGTATTAGGAGATGACGTAGACAACATAATCTGGAAGAGCAAACTGTCTAGATCTTGCTGAGAATGGGACTAGATAGTAGTTGTTTACAAAATCATTGCCTCCCAATGTGATAAGACACAAAGCTTGATTCACAAGCCTTTGAGTCTCCTCAGGGCCAATTATGTCGCTTACCCTTTGTTGATACTGTTCAAAGTACTGCATTTGCTGTGTGATCCTTATTATGTTTGCCTGCATAATAATTTTATATACCCCATTAAATTCACTTACTTAGGGGCTGTTTGGCAACTTCTGAATGGTTAAATGGTAAACCAGTAAGAGGTCTCGAACCATTAAGTGCTGATCGAGTAAGAGGTATGAACCATTAAGATCCAGTATAATGCTTAACCGTTCAGAGGCAAATGTCTGACAAATTCAGATTAGAGGCCTTAATCATTCAGACTAAGTATAATGCTTAACCATTCAGAGGCAAATGTCTGAACTATTCAAACATCTGCTCGCAAAACAAACAGTCTGAACCAGTAAGAGGTCTGAATACTTATCTTCAAAGTATTGCATTTTCTTTTAAATGTCGTACAATTTTATAAATTTTATTTTCACTTTAAGGAAGGAAAACAACTTACAAACTGAATTCCTGTGTCATTAAGTACCCCAACACCAGCAGAAGCAAAATTGGCACCAACAAGTAACCTTTCACCTGTAAGATACGGACTCAAGTATGGCAAAGTGGCTTCTTCACCAATGGCTTGACCTGATGAACAATAAAACTGATATTCAATATTTATCCATAAAAGCAACATAATCCATGCAATAAAGAACTAAAATTAATAACTCAACTGATAAGGTCAGGAATATTAAATCCATTGGAGAAGCGGCCTGTAGCACGATGAGTGGGATAATCAATCCCATAAGGAGGTGCATCGGCTCGTGCAGAGGTAGCCAAGAAGTTGTTGTTTCCATTATCGACTAACGAGTCACCAAACACAAAGAAAGCTCTAGCCTCAGCTTCAAGTACAAAAGCACTTAAACTGCTATTGTCAAACAGAATAATATGGCTAGTGATGATTTTGAGCTAGCCATTATGGTATAAGTAGCAATGTAAAAACACACACAGAGAAAGGTGTGTTTTGTGAAAAACTAGCAAGGGGATTGAGGTCTATATATATGTAATTTTGGAATGACGAAACTGTGGTCAGTACTTCAAGCCAATCCCAACTGCACAAGGTTGTAGTAAACTAGTAGTTCTGGTGTATTTAAATGGACAGTTATTTGCCAGCCATTAATTATTATTACACAAATACAAGTACCGGTTTAGTCAGCCCCTACTTGTGTCATTCCTAGATTCTTGATAATATTTCCATTATGTTTTTACTTCAACAAAAGCCGGTTTCCATCCCATTAACAACACAAAAACTCTTTAACACCATTACTACACTAATGGGACACGGTGTCAATCCCGGATCTTGAAGCATTCCCTCTGTTGATTTGATATTTTAAATGAAGTTATGCTTAGTTAAAGTTGTGGGTCGAATTAATAATAAGAGTTTGTATGGATTTGAAACGATATGTTGTTTAGATTTAGGGTTGTGACGCTTCATTCAAATCACGTCGGTTTTTCCTTGTATGTCCATGACAAGATTAAGCCAGTGATTGTTGGGCTAATCTCGTCATAGTCTTATAGTCTAAGGGGTTAACTAGTAAGTTTTATTTATGAAGTCGTATTTTAGATAAAAAAAAATATAGTCTTTGTTTAGGTTCTTATTTGAGCGGTTTATGTTTCTTGTTTTCCAAAATGTTGATTTAGTAAAATAGATGGTTAGTGTTACTGTGATAGGTTTTGGTTTTTATAGAAAGAGTCGAGCAAGTTCGTTAAGTCTGTGTTTCTGATCCGGGCCTTTATGATCGACGGATAGTTTCCTAATAATATTCATGTTTTAATATTTGATCTTGTGAAATTTTCTTGTCCAACACTGTCGGCCCCGATTTGGACAAGAAGGTGTTCCCGCAGGCACCGCATTGACCTTCTCAACTCGAATTGGCTTCCTCTTGTTTCTCTCCCGAATCTCACCAAATCTTGGAGTTCTTATCGTTTCTTGAACATTTCGTTGGCTCCGACCGTAAGGGGGCACCCACGTGACACCGAGCTCACCAACGTTCCTGAATTTATAATGTGCGCACTCAAACTAGTTAGTAGGACCTGGAGATTATAGGTTTTATAGTTTAGAGTTGCCTTGGATATCTCTCTAAATCGTGTATGTTCACTTTCAAATTTAGATATTCGTAGGTACTCTCAAAATCTTAAAATCGGATAAATTAAAGAGAAAACAAGAACAAGTATATTTTCTGTTCTAGTAAACGTGTACCTAAAAGTGTAAGAATGGTAAAAGGCTTAATTGATTATTATTCAATGAGTAGGTTACAATATATAGGGATTACGAGTAACCCTAGAAACCTAACTGAGCCCGTGGGCCCATAGTCTAATACTCCCCCGCAGTCGTAGCGGATGGAACTAGAAGCTTAGACCGAAAACAAAAACAATAATAAACCCTAAAAAACTGTCTTCGATTTTGGTCAAAATTTGATAATCTTGCAATCTTTAATCAATAATCTTCGATCCACAGTTTTGAATGATCTCATAATCCTATAAGAGGCAACCAATACCACAGTGTAGTGGCGGCTGGTAGCGGCGCGACGGCGGATTGTAATCCTGCAGGCGGCGCGGCGGAAGTCCGTAGTCTAATGAGTGGCGGCGGCACGGCGGCAAGGGGTGGCGCGGCGAAAGACCGTAGTCTAATGAGCGGCGGCGGCACGACGGCAAGGGGCGGCTTGAGGGAGATGTGAAATCAACAAGATGAGCCGTAGCATCATCTATGTGGTAAGAGACCGTAAGAAAGCCGGTGAAACTAAAACCAAAGACATTTGAATACGAAACTAACCAAAAAAAACGGAACACGAAGAGAGATCGGACAAGGCGGCAGCGACGGCACGCCGCCCTGTCTAGGGTTTTTCTCAAGTGGTGATGGCTAGGGTTTTGTTATTTGTGTTTATGCAGCGGAGAGGGTATAGAGCCTAGGCTGGCTCTAATATCATGTAAGAATGGTAAAAGGCTTAATTGATTATTGAATGAGTAGGTTACAATATATAGAGATTACGAGTAACCCTAGAAACCTAACTGAACCCGTGGACCCATAGTCTAATAAAAAGTGACCAATGACTTGCATTTTATAGCTGGGGAACGAGCAGTCACAACGTATAGTTGAAACAAAACAACTCTTTATGAAATAGTATGCTAGTAAGAACCCTTTCAACAATAACTCAGTTACTAGTGATAATTGGCTTGTTACTGTTACTTATACACCCTTGCTACTCATAGTAGTTGTCAATGGTCCCGGTTGTTGTTGCTCATGGTTGTCACTCATTGATAATAAGTTGTTGATGGACCAAGTTGCTACTCATCATATAGTTATTATTAATGATCACATACTACACTGTAATGATCAGCTCCCAGCCTTCAATAAGGTAACTGATTTTTTTTCCATTGCAGGCGCTACTCACCGGCATGGGCTCAACCCCTTGGACCCAGTATGTGGCCCTGACCTCAGCTGATGGGGGGCGAAACACTGCCCATGGATAGGGCACCAGGGCGGATATGTGAGGGGTTAGCGGGAGTGAAGGCACAAAAGAGATGTTGGGGATGACTGTTTGACCTCGTTTGGTGTGCCAAGTGTTTGAAGTTGTAAACAAAAACAAATACCAAAATTTTCAAATTTTGTGCAAATCAACAATTTTACATTAAAAAAAATCAAACAATCATCTAACATCCTTTCAAACTTTAAAATCTTCAATTTTTTTTATAGTTCTTCTTGCATTTTTTTTACATTCTTCACCACACAACCTATACCCAATATATTTATCCGTACAACAACGTACCCAATTTCATTGCCCAAACACAACCCGAACCCAAGAAAAGACCACACACAAATGAAACAAGCCACAACAACATCCGGTCCCGATGACATCGTATGCAAAACCACACGTGGATGATGGATGAAAAAGTGGTGTTGGCTCGAGCATGGTGAACGTGTCCAACGACAAAAAGATTGGTAATATTTATTTTTAATTTATAGTAATCCTTTAATTTTAGTTGTATTTTTATATTCTAATAATTTTATTTTTAATCATTACAGGGAATAATAGAAAAATCAGCCGATTTTGATTTTTGGAAAGGTGTTCGGGCAAAGTCTTATAACACCATAGGCCAGGGAGAATATCGTACCCATGACATAAATTAGGAAAATTATACTTAGATTCACTGTGGGGTTGGATTGTTAGGAAACCTCTACAACAAAAGTTGGAACAACCGGCCAAACGGTCTGGATGACCTCATTATTTTTTTTATTTATAGCATTTCTTATGGTGAAACTATGAGGATATGAAAGTCCCTTTTACTCAAAGATATTTGTTTGGGAGGTCATGAGAAAATAAAGAAAGTGGGCCAACGTGCCGTTGATGGTCAATCATTAAACAGAAAAACACAACTTCGTCCAACGAATACATGTCTCACGGTTGCTCAGAATCCCGTACACAAATTGATCTCAATAGCACTGATGGCGAATTTGAAGCCGATCAAGAACCAATTCGCCCACCCGAGTGGAAAAACATAGGGAAACATACAACAACCTCAACGAATGCTGAATACAAAGAAAGTGTGTACAAATTAATCATAAGTGTGTCAATCCACATCAACATGAAAAAATGGAGGCAATGAAAACCGGATATGTAACTGATTTCTGCTAACATTGAGTCATTTATGATCTATTCAAAAGGCGAAAGAAGAATTTCATTAGAAGTATTGCATGTAATTTCAAGAGTTAATTACACAGTAATTCTTAGGGTACTAAAATTTGAAAGTAACAATCTAGGTGTGAACTTTGATTTGTAATGTGGTGAGTTTGGCTCGATGTTACATCATGAAACGTAGATAAAATATATACCCCGTGATGTAGATAAAATATCTTAGAATATAGAAAATACGTCGTGGGTTTGGCTCGGTTTCACATAATGAAACGTAGATAAAAAAATACTTCGCGACATGGATAAATTCTTTTAGAATATATAGCTTTTCACACAACAAAACATAGATAAAAAATACATAGTGAGTTTGGCTTGGTTTCTCAAAATGAAACGTAGATAAAAAAGATACGCTGTGATGTAGATAATATCTTTTTGGAAGATATAACATTTCGCACAATGAAACATAGATAGAAAAATACGTTGTGAGTTCAGTTTGGTTTAACACAACAAAACGTAGATAAATAATATGTCGTAACGTAGATAAAATCTTCTAGAAAATATAACTTTTTACACAATGAAACACAGATAAAATATGTTGTATGTTAGGCTCAGTTTCACACAACTAAACGCAGTTATTAAAATTGTTGTGACGTATATAAACTCTTATAGAATATATAACTCTTTACACAATGAAACATAGACAAAAAAAATTGTCATGCGTTCGGTTCGATTTCACACAATGAAATGAAGATAAAAAAATTACATCGTGAGTTTGTCTCGGGTTCACACAACGAAATGTAGATAAAAAAAATATGGCGTTTGTTCAGATCGCTTTCACACAACAAAACTTAGATAATAAATATGTCTTTGTGTTCATAAAATCTTTTAGAATATACGTAACCTTTTTCACTTTTTCTTAATTTATTTAGTTAAATAGTTAAAAGAATTACTTAGATATTAAAATAAAAAGAAAAATTGTGTTTTAAATGATATAAATTTATTAGGCGTAAGTTCATGTGAGTTCTCAAAAGTACAGGGTTGTGTAGTAAGACATGAAATGATGAAAATACTCTTTAGTTCTTAGTTAATTTTAACTGAAGTTAGCCTTAATATTTTAGGATATTACAAAATTAAAAGTTAATACTCCAAATTATTATTTTAAATTCTTAGTAACCGTTACTTCCTCAAATCATAAGTGTAATTAACTAGAATATTAGTTTTAGTGAGTTGTTATTTTAGTCTATTCTAGGGATTTGTTCTTTTGATTTTGATTTTAATCATTTGTATAATTAGTTTAATCTTAAGTTTAGTATTAAAAACATTGGTCTTTTTTATCTAACTTTTAATTATAAATTAAAATATTAAATAGAAATAATAATAATAATAATAATAATAATAATAAATAATAATAATAATAATGATAATAATAATCTAATTATTAATAAAAGA
Organism: Scalesia atractyloides; assembly: GCA_947069175.1. Lineage (NCBI taxonomy): Eukaryota > Viridiplantae > Streptophyta > Magnoliopsida > Asterales > Asteraceae > Scalesia > Scalesia atractyloides. Next base: position 64,076,528 of record CAMTDV010000027.1, on the reverse strand, counting down.
CAATGGGACATGACAATCTCTCCTTCAATCTCATAGTTTTACTTTTAATTTATTTAAAATTAGTATTGTTATCATTATCCTTGTTATTATAATTATTATTATTTATTATAAATTATCTCAATTTTACTTTTTATGATCTCTTCGTCTAACTTTAACTAATATCATATATTAAAACATCTTTCTAATGTTATAAAATTATATTAAAAAAATATGATTTATTTAACCTTTTATAAATAAAAGTAATAAAGTTTTTCACTAAATCATTGAAAGTCCTTTTGATAAATGGTGAATCTTGATTATGTATGCTTACTCATAGTCAAGTATGGTTATCTTTTACGAATTTCAATTGTGTCTAATTAATTGAGACTGTACTGATCAAGTATCGTTATGTGATCAATTATAACTAATCAATAATATATAAAGATTAAGAAACAAGAAATCTTTATGAATATGTTATGTGAAATATACATAATATATAGAGATTAAAAAACAATATGTTTTAAACCTAAAATCCTAAATTAATTTAACTTTATAATTTTATTACATTTATTTATAAAAGGTTAAATAAATCATATTTTTTTAATATAATTTTATAACATTAGAAAGATGTTTTAATATATGATATTAGTTAAAGTTAGACGAAGAGATCATAAAAAGTAAAATTGAGATAATTTATAATAAATAATAATAATTATAATAACAAGGATAATGATAACAATACTAATTTTAAATAAATTAAAAGTAAAACTATGAGATTGAAGGAGAGATTGTCATGTCCCATTGTCTTTTATTAATAATTAGATTATTATTATCATTATTATATTATTATTATTATTATTATTATTATTATTATTATTATTATTTCTATTTAATATTTTAATTTATAATTAAAAGTTAGATAAAAAAGACCAATGTTTTTAATACTAAACTTAAGATTAAACTAATTATACAAATGATTAAAATCAAAATCAAAAGAACAAATCCCTAGAATAGACTAAAATAACAACTCACTAAAACTAATATTCTAGTTAATTACACTTATGATTTGAGGAAGTAACGGTTACTAAGAATTTAAAATAATAATTTGGAGTATTAACTTTTAATTTTGTAATATCCTAAAATATTAAGGCTAACTTCAGTTAAAATTAACTAAGAACTAAAGAGTATTTTCATCATTTCATGTCTTACTACACAACCCTGTACTTTTGAGAACTCACATGAACTTACCGCCTAATAAATTTATATCATTTAAAACACAATTTTTCTTTTTATTTTAATATCTAAGTAATTCTTTTAACTATTTAACTAAATAAATTAAGAAAAAGTGAAAAAGGTTACGTATATTCTAAAAGATTTTATGAACACAAAGACATATTTATTATCTAAGTTTTGTTGTGTGAAAGCGATCTGAACAAACGCCATATTTTTTTTATCTACATTTCGTTGTGTGAACCCGAGACAAACTCACGATGTAATTTTTTTATCTTCATTTCATTGTGTGAAATCGAACCGAACGCATGACAATTTTTTTTGTCTATGTTTCATTGTGTAAAGAGTTATATATTCTATAAGAGTTTATATACGTCACAACAATTTTAATAACTGCGTTTAGTTGTGTGAAACTGAGCCTAACATACAACATATTTTATCTGTGTTTCATTGTGTAAAAAGTTATATTTTCTAGAAGATTTTATCTACGTTACGACATATTATTTATCTACGTTTTGTTGTGTTAAACCAAACTGAACTCACAACGTATTTTTCTATCTATGTTTCATTGTGCGAAATGTTATATCTTCCAAAAAGATATTATCTACATCACAGCGTATCTTTTTTATCTACGTTTCATTTTGAGAAACCAAGCCAAACTCACTATGTATTTTTTATCTATGTTTTGTTGTGTGAAAAGCTATATATTCTAAAAGAATTTATCCATGTCGCGAAGTATTTTTTTATCTACGTTTCATTATGTGAAACCGAGCCAAACCCACGACGTATTTTCTATATTCTAAGATATTTTATCTACATCACGGGGTATATATTTTATCTACGTTTCATGATGTAACATCGAGCCAAACTCACCACATTACAAATCAAAGTTCACACCTAGATTGTTACTTTCAAATTTTAGTACCCTAAGAATTACTGTGTAATTAACTCTTGAAATTACATGCAATACTTCTAATGAAATTCTTCTTTCGCCTTTTGAATAGATCATAAATGACTCAATGTTAGCAGAAATCAGTTACATATCCGGTTTTCATTGCCTCCATTTTTTCATGTTGATGTGGATTGACACACTTATGATTAATTTGTACACACTTTCTTTGTATTCAGCATTCGTTGAGGTTGTTGTATGTTTCCCTATGTTTTTCCACTCGGGTGGGCGAATTGGTTCTTGATCGGCTTCAAATTCGCCATCAGTGCTATTGAGATCAATTTGTGTACGGGATTCTGAGCAACCGTGAGACATGTATTCGTTGGACGAAGTTGTGTTTTTCTGTTTAATGATTGACCATCAACGGCACGTTGGCCCACTTTCTTTATTTTCTCATGACCTCCCAAACAAATATCTTTGAGTAAAAGGGACTTTCATATCCTCATAGTTTCACCATAAGAAATGCTATAAATAAAAAAAATAATGAGGTCATCCAGACCGTTTGGCCGGTTGTTCCAACTTTTGTTGTAGAGGTTTCCTAACAATCCAACCCCACAGTGAATCTAAGTATAATTTTCCTAATTTATGTCATGGGTACGATATTCTCCCTGGCCTATGGTGTTATAAGACTTTGCCCGAACACCTTTCCAAAAATCAAAATCGGCTGATTTTTCTATTATTCCCTGTAATGATTAAAAATAAAATTATTAGAATATAAAAATACAACTAAAATTAAAGGATTACTATAAATTAAAAATAAATATTACCAATCTTTTTGTCGTTGGACACGTTCACCCATGCTCGAGCCAACACCACTTTTTCATCCATCATCCACCGTGTGGTTTTGCATACGATGTCATCGGGACCGGATGTTGTTGTGGCTTGTTTCATTTTGTGTGGTCTTTTCTTGGGTTCGGGTTGTGTTTGGGCAATGAAATTGGGTACGTTGTTGTACGGATAAATATATTGGGTATAGGTTGTGTGGTGAAGAATGTAAAAAAATGCAAGAAGAACTATAAAAAAAATTGAAGATTTTAAAGTTTGAAAGGATGTTAGATGATTTTGTTTGATTTTTTTTAATGTAAAATTGTTGATTTGCACAAAATTTGAAAATTTTGGTATTTGTTTTTGTTTACAACTTCAAACACTTGGCACACCAAACGAGGTCAAACAGTCATCCCCAACATCTCTTTTGTGCCTTCACTCCCGCTAACCCCTCACATATCCGCCCTGGTGCCCTATCCATGGGCAGTGTTTCGCCCCCCATCAGCTAGGTCAGGGCCACATACTGGGTCCAAGGGGTTGAGCCCATGCCGGTGAGTAGCGCCTGCAATGGAAAAAAAATCAGTTACCTTATTGAAGGCTGGGAGCTGATCATTACAGTGTAGTATGTGATCATTAATAATAACTATATGATGAGTAGCAACTTGGTCCATCAACAACTTATTATCAATGAGTGACAACCATGAGCAACAACAACCGGGACCATTGACAACTACTATGAGTAGCAAGGGTGTATAAGTAACAGTAACAAGCCAATTATCACTAGTAACTGAGTTATTGTTGAAAGGGTTCTTACTAGCATACTATTTCATAAAGAGTTGTTTTGTTTCAACTATACGTTGTGACTGCTCGTTCCCCAGCTATAAAATGCAAGTCATTGGTCACTTTTTATTAGACTATGGGTCCACGGGTTCAGTTAGGTTTCTAGGGTTACTCGTAATCTCTATATATTGTAACCTACTCATTCAATAATCAATTAAACCTTTTACCATTCTTACATGATATTAGAGCCAGCCTAGGCTCTATACCCTCTCCGCTGCATAAACACAAATAACAAAACCCTAGCCATCACCACTTGAGAAAAACCCTAGACAGGGCGGCGTGCCGTCGCTGCCGCCTTGTCCGATCTCTCTTCGTGTTCCGTTTTTTTTGGTTAGTTTCGTATTCAAATGTCTTTGGTTTTAGTTTCACCGGCTTTTCTTACGGTCTCTTACCACATAGATGATGCTACGGCTCATCTTGTTGATTTCACATCTCCCTCAAGCCGCCCCTTGCCGTCGTGCCGCCGCCGCTCATTAGACTACGGTCTTTCGCCGCGCCACCCCTTGCCGCCGTGCCGCCGCCACTCATTAGACTACGGACTTCCGCCGCGCCGCCTGCAGGATTACAATCCGCCGTCGCGCCGCTACCAGCCGCCACTACACTGTGGTATTGGTTGCCTCTTATAGGATTATGAGATCATTCAAAACTGTGGATCGAAGATTATTGATTAAAGATTGCAAGATTATCAAATTTTGACCAAAATCGAAGACAGTTTTTTAGGGTTTATTATTGTTTTTGTTTTCGGTCTAAGCTTCTAGTTCCATCGGCTACGACTGCGGGGGAGTATTAGACTATGGGCCCACGGGCTCAGTTAGGTTTCTAGGGTTACTCGTAATCCCTATATATTGTAACCTACTCATTGAATAATAACAATTAAGCCTTTTACCATTCTTACACTTTTAGGTACACGTTTACTAGAACAGAAAATATACTTGTTCTTGTTTTCTCTTTAATTTATCCGATTTTAAGATTTTGAGAGTACCTACGAATATCTAAATTTGAAAGTGAACATACACGATTTAGAGAGATATCCAAGGCAACTCTAAACTATAAAACCTATAATCTCCAGGTCCTACTAACTAGTTTGAGTGCGCACATTATAAATTCAGGAACGTTGGTGAGCTCGGTGTCACGTGGGTGCCCCCTTCGGTCGGAGCCAACGAAATGTTCAAGAAACGATAAGAACTCCAAGATTTGGTGAGATTCGGGAGAGAAACAAGAGGAAGCCAATTCGAGTTGAGAAGGTCAATGCGGTGCCTGCGGGAACACCTTCTTGTCCAAATCGGGGCCGACAGTGTTGGACAAGAAAATTTCACAAGATCAAATATTAAAACATGAATATTATTAGGAAACTATCCGTCGATCATAAAGGCCCGGATCAGAAACACAGACTTAACGAACTTGCTCGACTCTTTCTATAAAAACCAAAACCTATCACAGTAACACTAACCATCTATTTTACTAAATCAACATTTTGGAAAACAAGAAACATAAACCGCTCAAATAAGAACCTAAACAAAGACTATATTTTTTTTTATCTAAAATACGACTTCATAAATAAAACTTACTAGTTAACCCCTTAGACTATAAGACTATGACGAGATTAGCCCAACAATCACTGGCTTAATCTTGTCATGGACATACAAGGAAAAACCGACGTGATTTGAATGAAGCGTCACAACCCTAAATCTAAACAACATATCGTTTCAAATCCATACAAACTCTTATTATTAATTCGACCCACAACTTTAACTAAGCATAACTTCATTTAAAATATCAAATCAACAGAGGGAATGCTTCAAGATCCGGGATTGACACCGTGTCCCATTAGTGTAGTAATGGTGTTAAAGAGTTTTTGTGTTGTTAATGGATGGAAACCGGCTTTTGTTGAAGTAAAAACATAATGGAAATATTATCAAGAATCTAGGAATGACACAAGTAGGGGCTGACTAAACCGGTACTTGTATTTGTGTAATAATAATTAATGGCTGGCAAATAACTGTCCATTTAAATACACCAGAACTACTAGTTTACTACAACCTTGTGCAGTTGGGATTGGCTTAAGTACTGACCACAGTTTTGTCATTCCAAAATTACATATATATAGACCTCAATCCCCTTGCTAGTTTTTCACAAAACACACCTTTCTCTGTGTGTGTTTTTACATTGCTACTTATACCATAATGGCTAGCTCAAAATCATCACTAGCCATATTATTCTGTTTGACAATAGCAGTTTAAGTGCTTTTGTACTTGAAGCTGAGGCTAGAGCTTTCTTTGTGTTTGGTGACTCGTTAGTCGATAATGGAAACAACAACTTCTTGGCTACCTCTGCACGAGCCGATGCACCTCCTTATGGGATTGATTATCCCACTCATCGTGCTACAGGCCGCTTCTCCAATGGATTTAATATTCCTGACCTTATCAGTTGAGTTATTAATTTTAGTTCTTTATTGCATGGATTATGTTGCTTTTATGGATAAATATTGAATATCAGTTTTATTGTTCATCAGGTCAAGCCATTGGTGAAGAAGCCACTTTGCCATACTTGAGTCCGTATCTTACAGGTGAAAGGTTACTTGTTGGTGCCAATTTTGCTTCTGCTGGTGTTGGGGTACTTAATGACACAGGAATTCAGTTTGTAAGTTGTTTTCCTTCCTTAAAGTGAAAATAAAATTTATAAAATTGTACGACATTTAAAAGAAAATGCAATACTTTGAAGATAAGTATTCAGACCTCTTACTGGTTCAGCATTAATGGTTCAGACTGTTGTTTTGCGAGCAGATGTTTGAATAGTTCAGACATTTGCCTCTGAATGGTTAAGCATTATACTTAGTCTGAATGATTAAGGCCTCTAATCTGAATTTGTCAGACATTTGCCTCTGAACGGTTAAGCATTATACTGGATCTTAATGGTTCATACCTCTTACTCGATCAGCACTTAATGGTTCAGACCTCTTACTGGTTTACATTTAACCATTCAGAAGTTGCCAAACAGCCCCTAAGTAAGTGAATTTAATGGGGTATATAAAATTATTATGCAGGCAAACATAATAAGGATCACACAGCAAATGCAGTACTTTGAACAGTATCAACAAAGGGTAAGCGACATAATTGGCCCTGAGGAGACTCAAAGGCTTGTGAATCAAGCTTTGTGTCTTATCACATTGGGAGGCAATGATTTTGTAAACAACTACTATCTAGTCCCATTCTCAGCAAGATCTAGACAGTTTGCTCTTCCAGATTATGTTGTCTACGTCATCTCCGAATACCGCAAAGTTTTAGTGGTACGTACGTAAACACTATTATTATTATTATCATTTTCACCCGTAGTCATTCGCTTCAATTTTTATTGCATAAGATTTTAACGAAAGTAGTAAATTTCATTTCTTTCCCAACGTGCTAGTATGGGTTCTAATTTACTGCCTATGCATGCTGATAAATATTTTATTATAAATAATAAATATTATGGTCCCATTTATAGGATAGGTCAATATATTTGAGTATTTAGATTATAATTTACATGGTAGAGATATTAAGGGAAGGTAAGGGTAGTTGTGTATGTCCATATCATGCTTCATTACTAAAGAAGATAGCATGCAACTCTCCATGTGCTGCATTCCTGTCACTATTAATGTTATTTTTCTTATTTGTGAAATTTAAATGAATTGTTTAAGAGACACATTTTATACAGGTAAGTTTGATTAAGATAGGGAGAGACTACACATACCCCTTATTGGACCCTTGATATATCTGAAACCATGACAGAATATAGTTAACTAAACTTGTTATATATGAAATCAGAGGCTTTATGAATTGGGATTAACAAGGGTTCTGGTCACCGGAACGGGACCATTGGGATGCGTGCCAGCAGAACTAGCCCAACGACGGAAACTGTTCACCCGAATTGCAAAGAACCGCAAGTTTGTTCAACCCACAACTCCAAGATATGATTAACAGTCTAAACAGTGAGATCGGTAGCACTGTGTTTATTGGTGCCAATATTCGACAAACAAACATCAATTTCATAAATAACCCTGGAAGATATGGTAAGTTTGGTTCGATCTTGGCTAAAAACATGTCGTCAAGCATCAGTTCAGATAAATATTAAATGTTGGTTTTGTTGACAGGATTTGTTACATCAAAGGTCGCGTGTTGTGGACAAGGACCATATAATGGAATCGGGCTATGCACAGCGTTATCAAACGTGTCCCAATAGAGATATCTACGCGATTTGGGATGCTTTCCATCCATTGGAGAAAGCGAACAGGATCATTGTGCAACAAATTTTATCAGGCTCAACCGAATACATGTCGCCGATGAATCTTAGCACCATCATGGCCTTGGATGCTGCTGCTAATGTGTGATTGTCAAGTTTCTGCACCTTGCATCTATTTTGAAATGATATATTGTTTGTATTTGTTATTACTTTTCACAGTGATTTCAAGTGGTAGTTTTCTATGCAATTTGTTTGGAGATTATAGATTGTAACTTCAATAATTTAATGACACATTGTAGCACCATTAAATGTTTGTATCCTGAGCACAACCAAATAATAATGAAACTGTCACATAGAAAACATATATTCTAATACATATTATTTCCTTGTCAGTATGTGTTTCTTCATTGTATGCTCAAATATAATGGTTAAAATAAAAATATCTTATTATCATGCTATAAACATTTAATTAAATATATATATTGAGTAATTTTCAATTAAGTTTTCTATGTTTTTTATAATTTTATCAATCTCTTTTTATATTACTTTTGTAATCAGTGTCATCCAATTTTTTACACAACATTTAATTTGCATAGAGGATGAATTAATAGGACAAAAAATAAAAATAGTTGTCGCGTGTAAACTTTTATGTTTATGTTTAAAACTGCGGAATAGAGGAAATCTACACGGCAACGAGACAAGGGACATATCGGCCCCGGCAGAAAATAAACGTTTGATTTGAACTTATTTATAAGGAATTTTCAAATTTAGCAGGTATTGTCAAATCTCAAATTTTGAAATGATAGGTGTGTTAATGAAATCAAAAAGGTATATTAATGTGTGTATATATGTGTGGGTGTTTGGGGTAAAAGTGAAAGTGCACTAATTTTAACGTATTTTACTAGTTTCGTGAAAGTAACGTTAAAAGAAGGGAATGGCTAATCATGTATCATGCGTTGGTAGCCGAAAGACAAAGGGTACATGCACTAATCGGCTTGTCTCAATTGCTGAGTGTTATGTGTTTTTGTAAGACCCTATCTTAAATTATTTAAATTTCTATTAAAAATTTCGCATGTCAACGAGTAAATGCGAATATACGTCACTACATATTTTCGGCTTTATTAAAACTTTATCAACATTAAACATTTTGACATATCGTCATTGATTAGTTCCGTAACAATGAAACCAATTGCGAAAGCTTGAGCTTTGATCATGTTAGGTTCTTCATTGAGCTTGATCGTCATCCAACGGTGCTAACAAATACCTTAAACTGGAAATTTACAAATTAGTTAGTAATGTACTGGATAAGAGTTAACACCACATAACTAATTTTAACAAAATTTAACAAGAAAAATTTTGAATCATCGAGGTGGCGTCGGCAACGACTCCTTGCCGCGTCGGCGACAGCTCTTCCAATATCCCGTCAGAGCTTTACTGCCATAGGCAGTAACATAAGGCGTCGGACAACCAAGCTGCGTCGGCGACGGCCAAACATGGCGTCGGCGACGCTTCCTACTACAGTAGTTTTGCTGCTGTGTTGTTTTGATTGTCTGTTGGACCCGTTTCAAGTCCCGCACATTTAAACACGACCCGGGACTTACGGAAACGTATCCTATAACATTATCTTCTGCTTTCATTCAGCAATTGAATGCCGTAAGCTACGGCTGGCCACCGTAGCTTAAGGTGGTCTACCGCAAGTATTTCCGTCTTGCCGTTTTTATTACGAAAACTTTCGTAACTTGTTCAATTTTTATCCCATGAAACTTGTTTCTAAATATCTGTAAAATGTTTTCTTACATATTTAATTTGAAATCCTTAACCCGGATTCTTATATCTTATGAATTACGCATCCATTCCCTGTTTATGCTCATATACCCTTTAACCACATTTAAACCAAACTACGCATTTACGCATCCATTTCGGTATGCATTAAAACTCCATTTTTACCCGTATGGTTGCCTTAGCGAAATGCATCACTTTATTCAACCAAACTTTTATTTATTCTATCATTTTGACCCGTTTGGCTGTCTTAGCGAAATCCAACGCTTATTTCAACCAAACCTTATCTATCTTATCATTTCCACACTAAGATATCCATCTATTTTCCACCATAACTATATTTGTGGTGGATTTGTTATCATAAATTCATTTTATCCAATTTCTACCCTTCGGTTCGACAATTTACGGAAAAGACCCGTTTAAAGGCATTAAACCAAAAAGGCTTATGCTTTTCGCTTTTACACTACCGAAAGGGTCTACTAAATTGTAAGACTCATTTTTAAACTACCCCTAGGGTTGTTTACTTATTATACCACACGAGGGCATTTTGGTCAACTTAGGTCCTTCTTACGACGAAGGACTTTCCATTTCATGTTTTGACCAAATATGAACATTTAACCATAATCTATTTAAAATCATTATGTTCCTAAGAACATAATGTCTACGATTTAGATTTTTAGATTTACCTTACCTTAGGAATCAATTGTTCATTCATGACTCATTTAACCCTCAACGGACCTTAAGTCTTCTTTGAGAGTTTGACCCATTACACGTACCAGGCTCGGCTAATAGCATTGATTCGTTTTAATACCTTGCTCTATTAGTTGCTATATAATAGCGATGCAAGTCATACTCTATTCTTCCTATGAGCACAAAAAACTCAACAAGCGACCATTAGTCATTATTGTCAAATGGTGATAATATCACCATTTGACCTGTTTGGCCTAGATGACCATTTATCATTATGAGATGGCACTTATTTTCCATCTCATCCATTTAGCCCATTTCGTTTTACACTGTGTGATCATATTACTTTAAAAATCGTATCTTAATTCGCTTGACCCATTATGACTTACGCCATATGGTTTCTTTTTCAAAACTCTTTATTTATTCATCAACTCATGACCGGATTACTATTTCACCCCTTATTAGCCATTATAGTTTACACCATAAGGTAATGTTTCAAAAATTCTTTATTTATTCACCATCACATGACTAATTTACCATTTTACCCTTTTACCAGAAATCATGGTTTCATACTATTTCACTTGTTCCGACCCGAATCACTTCGCATCGGAACATCATATTTCAAATACTAGTCTACCTTTTTCTTGACCAATAATACAAGTACTTAAAAGATGTAAGCTTTACTTACCTTGCATTCGATTATGCTTTTTCCCACGTATTTGATCCGTTTGATCCGCTTTCTCCCAAGCTTCCACCTAGCTTGTCAAATGTCAAACTATCATTCATCATTCGCAAGATGGTTAAATTAGTCATCTTCTATTACGACTATCCCATCTTACGCATTTTATATCAAAATTACCATTTGATCTTATTATAGATCAGTTTGACTTTTAAAAGTCAATTGTCTATTAACATATGTAAATGCGCAAATAGGTTCAAGAACTTTCTTAGGCATTTTGTAAAATACTCGGTAGGCGTCATTTCTAGGCCACCGTTTTAACTAAATTTCTCTATTAAGTTCATACAATTGTTACTTCAATTTAACATAATTTCAATCATTGTATGCTAATCTATCAATCTCGTACCAGAACTTAGGATTGTTTCATCACTATAAAACAACCGTTTGCATCATATATATGAATTTACTCAAACATCAAACTTAGCCAAATACTTTAAATATTCATAAATACATGATGATTTCAAACATCATTTAACATGAATATATCATCAATTTCCTCATATCGTATAAAACCTTATTTCATGGAAAGTATGAACATGTACTCAAACACTCAAATTGTTCAGTTTCTTTATATTACTACCATGTACGATGATTCTATACATAGGTTTATCATCAACTTCATCATATAATCAAAACCCACTTTATAATCTATTTGTTAATCACTAACAAGTAATCTTACATCAAATGCATAATTTCTTTATGTTTAACTAAATCAAGCATACACATACATTAATTTCATCTTGGATCATAATCCAACTATCTAATTGCAAGTATTCTACGTGTCTCAAGTTATGACTTTCATCAATCTAAGTTTTGAGACATACCTCATGATCACCTCGTTTAGGTAATAGTTTATATGTGTTCATACATTGACTTGAGGTTAGAATTGACCTTCAATTTGTTGATTCTTGGATGAACAAGGGTTTTGCCCCCCTTTGTTCTCCCATTGCCATTACACGCACAAACACACTCTTAGTGTATGTTTTGTTTTTATTTTATACATCCAAGTTTTACCCTTTTTCCCTTTTGGTCCCTCATATTTGAGATTTTAAATAAAAATGGATATCACCCAATATTTATCACTAACGACACAAACAATCAACGAGGTTAGTTGTTCCTAGTTATTTTGTTTACGGGTTCACTTTTACCACTAACGGTCTTTTACCCGCTCTTTAATAATAACATGGTTTGATTACCAAACTCGTTTTTGGGGTGTTACAGTTTTATGTCCAAGGCTTGATGCAAAACTACTATCGAATCAGTGATCTCACTTGAAACAGTCTTTATATTCCTATTGAGTAGAGGTACAACATCTTACCATCCTCAAACCCTACCTTAGCTCTACTATTGGTGGAATTTACCGAGTATAATGATGATGATTGTTGAGTAAAATACACAGATGGTTGATATGGTTTACTAAACTTTGTAGATTTGGTCCCTAACATTTTAAAAGTATGCAGATGACTCCTGTGGTTTGCACCTTGTAACATATTTAGTCCTCAGCCAACAAATCTAAAGATTTCAGCATGTCCAAGCTAGAGACTAAATATGTTGCAAAGTGCAAACCACAAGGACCATCCATGTACTTTTGGAAAAAAAACCGGGGACTAAATGTGTTATAGAGTGCAAACCACACGGACCATATGTGTACTTTTGAAAAACTAGAGACTAAATCCAAAATCTTAATAAACCATAGTGACCATTCAAATACTTTACTCTAAACCTATATATTATTTAATAATAATGTGGTCAATGATATGCCTATTGAGACTTTCCGCCTAAAGGTGTTCAAAAAAACCGAGGAAGTGGTTATTAACTGGTATAGGAAAAGCCGGTTTCAGTTATAAAATACCCGTCGGTTCGTAACCAATTTGTGCATCGGAGGTGAATAACTGGTTAAAAAACGGTTATTTTAACTTATAAAAACTGGTTAACCGATATGATTATGCCCAAAAAAATCGCCCAGCACCACAAAAACGTTTTGATCGTTGACAGCCTAAAAAAACAGTCTTATAAACGTTAACTAGCCGTTATGGTTTGTTTTTAGTGGGGTTTTGACCCACACGTGTATAAATAATACTTGGATGCATTGATTTGTCCCACCCTATTTCTAGCTAAAAAAACTCACAAATCGAAAAAAATGCACAAATTGTATATGTTTCAAATGGCTAGTTCGAGTGCTCATGGTTTGGTTGGTGTTGGTGCTTCTTCTAGTAGGTTGGTTGTGAAGAGGATCTTGAGCACGAATAGGGATCAAACACTACGGGTGAATTTTAACTTATGTGAGATATCAAATGGTAAAGAAAATGTGTGGTGCAAAAATTACGGGACGTTTCTTGTGGCCTCATCAAACTCTACTTTGAGAGCACATTTGGCGTCACATTGCAAGGCACTGAAAAAGAATCCCGCTAGTGATCAAGCGCAAATATCATGGGGTTTGGGTATTTGGAATTTTAATCCGGAGGCGGTTCGTCAAAGGATGGCTCAATTGTTATGCAAGAATCGTTGTCGTTCAATCACTTTGACAATCTGCGTCTGACTAACTTGATTCAAGAGACGCTTCAACCACGTTACACTCTCGTAAGTCGTTTGACTCTTAGACGTGATTGTTTAAAATGTGGAAAAAGGCTAAAAAAGAAATGAGTTTAGGTTTGAAAAATTAAATACCAGTGTTTATTTAACTACCGACATGTGGTTGGCTCCATTTGGTTTACCAGATTCTTATATTTTTGTTACCGCGCATTGGATCGATCCCAATTCGTGAAAAATGATGAAACGTACAATTGCGTTCAATTTATTTGGTTATCCACGTACGGGAGAATATATATATATATATATATATATATATATTATGTTTTAGACAAAGTTATCAAAATTTATAAATTAGAAAATATAATACTTTATTGCTTTTGATAACGCGTCGAATAACATAACCGCGGTGCCAATGTTAAAAATAATATAGGATCTGATTTACAACAGAGAATTTTATCATAGTCGATGTGTTGCGCACATCATTAACCTGGTTGTGCAAGACGGGCTAAATGTCGAGTCCATTAAAGAAGTTAAAGAAAATTTTAAAGATCTGTTACATGATGTTTTTATGGTAGTAAAAAAAGATATCTGGATAATAGAAAATGGTGTAGATGTTTGATTACGCGATTTGACAAAAAGAAACCTTAAAACCATTCCACGATAGTCTTGCAACGGCCAGTTTGGTGGAACCATATGACGACCTTGGTTGAGTTGTGTTGATACGTTAACACAATTACTTGAAGTTTTCAAAATCGTTACAATGATTTTATCGGGAGTTTATTATCCCACAAGTAGTTGATTCAAAACTAGTTAAAAAATTGATTGGATATTTTTTATGTCTTTTTTATTTAAAATATGTAATGTTAATTGAAAAGGTATTAAAAATTATAAAAAAAAAAACTTATATTTATTTGGTTTATTTATGTGTTTTATTTTTTTTATAATATTCCAGATATTTTTGCATTTAAAAAAACGAAAAAAACTAGTTATTTTTAGTGGGTGAGGTAACTAACCAATTAAAATTAACCTATTGGTTGTAACCGGTTACACTTTTCACCCTTGATTAACGATGCTTAATAACCGTAATCAGGTTGTTTTTTATTTTTTCCACAATAGCCTACTGAACTGGTTAACCGGTTTCAATTATAAAAAACTGGTATGTCCACCTCTATTTCCGCCCATTACTCATGGATCTTATAACTCCAGCTGTAGCAATGACAACCTGAAGCCGGGTTCACGCCATCATATCTTTTGAAACAATTTTAAAAGTGCCTTTGGCGTTTCATGTCTAGCGTTTCAAGCGTGCTTTTTAAACCAAAATATTGAAGGAAGTAATATTAGCTCAAGTCCCAGTATACCGCCGATAAATTATTCAATCTCATATCCTACATTTATCAATTATCAATACATAAGGAGGGTGTGTATTTAGGAAATTGACTCTAGTTGAGTAAACCTTGCAAACCCCATGTTTGAAACTTTTTTGTTTTCGAAAAAAAAATACGTACATAATTTCAACCTCGAGCCAAGAAAATATAAAAAGCGCCAAGTAATTTTTTTAAACAAAATGAAAACTGAAAATTAAAAATGTAACCGTCTACTGGCAAAAAAAAAATGTATGACTCGAAATACTTGAAATTATGTATATCACATATCCTAATTTTTTTAAAAAAGAAAAAGTTAACATAAAGTTTACAGGGTTTCAATATAAGAAAACGTGGCAAAAGCAGTAACATTTGTCACCGCTAAAGGTGATGATCTGCACTTCTAAAACCTTTAGCAGTGACATGTTACCACTATTGCTTATCAATTCCTTTTAAGATAACCTTCTCAATATAAATCAACTTTATTTTCTTATTTCTTCTTTCGGGTTTCCAACTCAAACCAACATCGTTTCCTCTACTTCCACCATTTATCCGATTCTAAACTACTTCAGTGTATTTTAGAAAATTCAAATTCAAAAGCCATCATAAACTAGTTATACATATCAATTAGCCAAATTCACATATTGATCACTGAAAGTCATATAACAACATAAAATCAATCATCCAAACAACCAATTTGACATCTAATTAATTACATTGTTGAAATCAATCACTTTACCATTAAAAGTTAGATATTGCATAACATCATGCACCAGTTTTTAGTAGAAAATTATAAATAAACCCTAAATGAACATCCAAACACTAGCTGATCTAACATAAAAAAGGCATGGCATATTTAAGAATTTCAATATAAAATCACTAAAGCTTACCCTTCTAATGACAAAAGGCCAAGTTAAACTACTTAAAGATATATTTCCACTTTTTAAACATACAACATAATCCTACAAGTCTTTTATCTTGTATTCAAATCAAACTCACCCCCTTCACGCCAATCACTTTGAATACCTGCATCACCATTCTCCCTTTCCTCATCATTCAAGAAATCCTCCGACGGCTCTTTCTCATCTCTCTGATTATTATTACCGTTATTATTCCATCCGTCCATCGTATCGTCAGGATTCACTTCCGGTTCTTGCTCGCCCATTGAACCCATCGCACTTGCCCGTATTGGTCCCCTAGCCATCATCTCAGCCCGAGCTTGTTCCGCTTGAGCCATGGCTGCCATCCTCATATTAGCTTCTCGGCCCGCCTTTTGTTGTTTTTCCATTTCTGCCCTTGCCTCGAGTAATGACCGTCTTTCTTCTTGAACGAGGGCTTGTTCAAGTAGTAATCTTTCTTCTGAGCGGAACTCTCCGATGGCCCGTTTTCTGGATATGATGTTAAAGGCGAGTACCTGCTTCTCAAATGTAGCGGTGAATTCCGCGACTTTGTTGGCAATGCTTTGGTCCCATTGTTGAGTGCGCGATAGAACTTGGCCCGTGGTGTCGGAATCGAGGATTCTATCGTCTTCCTCGGCTTCATAGTCTGCAACTACATGGTACGGTAGCAGCCTGGAGAGACATCAAAAAGTATAGATTTTATGTGTGTAAAGGTGAATCATCTATTGATTTGCACATCATAACATAACCATAACTTGGGAGTAATATCTAAAGGTGGCAAAATAGGTGGGTCAGACATGTTGGATAACGGATCAGAATGTGAATTTGAGGGTCAAAGCAGGCCGGTTGACTTCACTACTTTAATTCAAAGAACTTTAAATGTAGCTAAATACAATGAAAAAACATTATATCAATGATCATCTAACTTATTATAAATAAAATGATTAGGGAGGTTTAATTCATCAAAAATACCCTGTACACAATAAAATGTGTTCTTATTAATAAAATCTGCTTTCATCGATCAACAAATTGACTAACTTACAGGGATTTTAGTTTAGCTATCTACCCTGTAAATAGTAATTATGCTACATACATTCTGTTGCAGCTAGAACAAATATTTACAGCTAAAACATATGTATTGCTGATTTGATTTGGTGCATAAGATTTTGGTGGAGATTTATTTGCTCGTAATTCAGATCAGCTGCCATTTATGACAATTTAACATATAAAATGCCCTACTTTTGTATCACACACCTCTATACCAAGAGGTTACAAATATTTAAACAGTAAACCAACAAAAAAAAATTGGGTTTGTCTATGTGCGTGTGTATTAGAGGGAGATAAAAGAGTGGAACTGTTAAATGGCTGCAGTTGGTTATCATTTCGACATAAAATAATATTTCAGACAGAAGCATGCAAAGAGAAATATCAACCATGTAACTGACCCAAGTAACTTGAGCAGGATAAAATGGCTGAGGTTGGTTACGATGCGATAATTAACCCATGATCCTGCTTCGTGGAAATTGGATGTAGACAGACTCAAAAGGTAAAATAAAGTGAAGTTTCTTAACCTCGAGCATTTCTAGGAATACATTAGGGATGAGCATAGAACCAAAATAACCAGAAACCAAATTAACTTAACGGTTCACTTTTTTGTAATTTTGAAAGCCGGTTTTTCCAGTTCAGTTTCAGCCAAAAAACACTAGAAGTAGAACTTTTATTGTTTTTGGTTAAGAACTTTGTGGATTTAAAACAATAACCATTTTGTATTGTTGTAGTTACGCATGACATGTGCCTACTTTTTTTAATCAATATAGTCTTTGTTAAGAAGTTTGTTGAATTAAAACTCTAGCTAATCGGTATTTAGTAATATACAACTCTACTTTGTTTTACTATTATTAGCCCAATTATTTCATGTGCACGTTAATTTTTCCAGCGTTATTTTTTATTTTTGCATAGTCCACAGATTTCCATTTTATAAAAAAAACACCGATTAATTAACCATAACCGACACAAAAACCGAAAAATCAAAACCAACCGTTATGAAACTCTAATAACCGAAAGCCATATATAGACAACCCCCAACACTATAAATACCTAAGCCATAGCCATAGATATAATGAAGTCATGATACACGACCACATCCAGTCCTAAGAAGTACAAAATTTTCAGCCTTTTGTATATGCATGAACACTAATCTTCAAACATGTATGCGAACTTAACTGAATGACACAAGTACAAAAATATACGAACTTAAATCATCATTTTAACATTTTTTGCGGCTCCTAACAAAATACAATACAACCTTCAATTGGATATTTCAACATTATCTTTATTGTATTTACAGAAGCTAGCTGGTTTGTTCACATATTTATTCTTTGTATTTTCTGTTAGGCTCGGCTATTAGTTTGACCATGAGTTACAACCCTAGTAAGGTAAAATGTATGGTCTTTTCTATTATGTTAAGTATATATACAATCTATACCAAACATATATATTTTGTGTTATTGAAGTCATTATGTTGACCCTGCCGACCACATGATATTCAATTTGTATCAAAACTCAACATTTTATGATTATTTCTTGAAGTTTAATCAGTCACGTACACCTGCTTGAATGAAACTCATCCGAAGTCATGATAGACGACAAGATCGAGCCATCAACTTTTCTCAGATAATACTGCTTTGATCTCATTATTTTTATTGCTTAACATGATCTAATAACATAAACCACTTTTTATCTAGAAGTAAAGTCTTAACTATAAGAACAAAAAGATTCATAAAAGACGAGACGCAAAGTAATACATTTGATAATGACCAGCCTTATATGTGAAGCTTTGTGGTTATAAGAAAGATACTTTTAAGGTGTTTATAACCACAAATCACATTTGATCAATAATTTTGAATGTATAAGATTGTAAACACAAGAGTTTACGCCACGTGTTGCTTGTGCTAGCGTATCCCATTCTTTGTAGTCAAAAACGTTCAATCCTCATCCATATCTCAACAAGTCCTCCATCTCAATACTATAGTAATATGAGAACAAGCCACCTAAAAGATAAATTTAATTTATCATTATTCTCTTTTAAATTGTTATAGCTAACCTTGAAAATGTTATAGACCCCTCTTAGTTCCACAAATGAAAACGTGTCTTCCTATGCATACTTTTTCTTGTTATCTTTTAAAGTAGATGCAACGGTTTTTATGGCGATAGGCAAACCACACCACATCCTTTACAATTTCGTGCATGGCATGTCCAATATCAATATATCACTATTTGAAACTAGCCTGCATTTTTTCAGAATAACGTTTTTGTTTAGGATTCTTCTAAAACAACGATTCTGAAAATCAAATTAGCTTCAAAGCCCATCTAAGTCTAAACAGTTTCTTCACGTGATGTGAGCTGCGACTTGAAACCATTTGGCATAGGGATCATTAGTCTAATAATCTAATATCTTTGAGGCTGATCTCTTCCTAAACATCATCATAATCTTCTTTTTACCCTCTTCTGACGTCTCTTTAAATCTTTTCTTCTGAAAATGCCTAGTCCTAATCATATCTTTAGTTGTTCGAAATAAGGCTATTTCAGTGTACTATATAGCAGCCTTTTAAATATCAATTGGGTTCAGACTTTGTTCAACCACCACCTTCACAATTAAACTAAATATTTTCTTATCGTTGGTAGCTTTCTTCGGTTGTTCCATTATCGTGGTATGTCCAACACTACCCATTCCACAAAGAGCCATCATTTGGTTGCTCATATTGTTTAGTTCAAGTGGTTTCAATGCAAAATTGTATACCAAATCTCTAAATTTGATTTTGTTTGTGTTTTGATTTTGGTTATTATCAAGAATCATTTTTGATGTTGTTTCCCTTGAAGAACTAATCATATGCCAATGTGTATATTATTTATGTAGTTCACACCATCAGAGATTTTTCATTCATGAGATTTTCTAGTATCATTTGGAACATCAAAAGATTGTTTTACAACTTTTTATCAGATCTTGTTGGAAAACTGTCCCACTTACTTTGATTTTTTCAATTTCTGCCAACTATTCCAGAAAGTTATCAGGTACCATTAAACTGTGTATACGCTATTTGTCTTTCGTCTAGAATCCACAGAATGTGTTATCCAATTCAAATCTCTAATTTTTGTATGTATATCACTTTATCTCTAAAATATTTTAAGAAACCATAATACCGATGTGTCTCCTAATCGGGACAAGCAAAGATTTAACAACAAGCTTTATACTTGGAGTTACAAACTCCATTTTCCAAATTTTTGTTCGTCCCGATTAGAAGAGAAGCATGGGTTTCTTAGTTTCCTTCCCAAACTATCTTAGAGATATGCATACAAAAGTAAGGGAATTGAATCGTACAGCACATGCCATGGATACTAGACAAAAGGCAAATAATGTAAACAGTCCAATGGCACCTAATAATGTCCTAGAATGGTTGGAAGAAGTTGAAAAAAATCAAAGTAATGGAGGAGAGTATTCCAACAAGTGAGTTGTATGATTTAACGTAAAAGATGAGACAGAAAGTTGGAAAACAATCTATCATTACTCTAAAGGATATAGAGAATCTAATGAATGAAAAGGTTGAGATTGTGTAGACCATATAAATATTTTGGCATGGTTAGTCCTCCAAGACCAACAACATGCACAACAATTCTTGATGATAAGCAAAACCAAAACAAAAGCGAAATCAAATCAAAAGATTTTATATTAAATGCTGCATTGAAATCCCTTGAAACAATCAACATAAACAACCAAATCATAACTTTATGTGGAATGGGTGGTGTTGGAAAGACCACAATGATGGAACAAATAAAGAAAGTTACCAATAATAAGAAAATATTCGATTTAATTGCGAGGGAATGGTTAGGCAAAATCCAAACCCAATTTATATTTTAAAAGTTCTTGCAAAGTACAATAGTAGAATCCTAACTAAAACAACTAAAAATATAAAGACCGAACATCTTCGGAAAGGATTTAAAGTGTGTCGGAAGAGGTAAAAGAAAGATTTTGGTAATATTGGATGATGTTTGGGAGGGGTTAAACTTCAGTAATATTAGACTAACAATTCCTTTGCCAAATGGACTTACGTTACCATTTGCATCACATGAAGAAATAGTTTGAACTAAGATGCACTTTAATTCTAGTTTAATCTTTAAATTTGTTTTTTTAGAAGAATCATAAGCAAAAGCATAATTTTAGGAAATTGCAGGGGGCTAGTTTAAGGTCGTAGTTCTACTGAACCTAGCCTACACCATATTAGATAAGATTTCAGAAAAAAATGTAATGGTTTGACTATTTCTATAAAAACCAGTGCATCTACTCTAAGAGTTAACAAAATAAATATGTATGGGAAAAGACATTTTTTTGTTTATCAAACAAAGAGATTCATGTCCTTCGTAACATTTTTTAGATTAATTACAACAATCTCAAAAAGGATTATGATAAAGACAACTTTTCTTCTTAGTGAGTTGTTCCCAAAAACTATAATATTGTGATAGAATCCTTGCTAATTTAAATCATAAGGGGCTGAATCTGTTTGGGCCTAGTTAGAGAATCCAGCTGACCCAATCGATTGAAAGTAATGAACGTGGGAAAATCATATTAGTGGGGAGGGTTGTTGGTGGGGTAATCAGTTAGATAAGGTTTTATTTAATATCTGTTTGTGTTAGATTTGGGAGTTGATGTTTATGTTTATAATATAAAATTAGGGTTTTTACTCTAAAATCGGAGAACAGACCTGTCTCAAATGTGGCTAATTGTATCGATCTTTGAGTAATCAAAGTTTTCGGTTTCAAGTTTCTATCATAATGCATAATCTTGTGCGTGATTTAGTTGTAAGCAATTTTTTAGACATCAAGCCAGCTTCAATTTTGAATCTATCACTTTGTGATCAAGTGGTCATCGATAATAAGCATGAGATTAGTCACCTCGATGGAAAGCATTTCTATAAAGTTATATAATTGTGTATAACTATCTTCCTTCTATCAATCCCAAAAGGATTCATCGATAGGACTTCAGTGCCTAACTACACTATAGAGGCACCTAGGTAAAATTTAAAGAGGTAGTTGATACAAAAAGAAAAATAGTACACAAATTAACCGATAGAACTCCAAATCAACAAATCCAACTAAAAGCCCACAGCCACTGTTATCTAACAAATCCAAACAAACAAAAGAGGGAGAAAAGAAACTAACTATATACAACCTCCCGACACTACTAACCAAACATACGTAAACCAAATGGAATGAAGTCATGAACACATCAAGCCCTAACATATACTAAATTTTCAGCCTTCTACATATGCATGAACACCAATCTTCAAAGATATATGTGAGCTAATAGTCTTTAAGCTTTTTTCTATAGACATTGTAGACTAAAATCGGGAATTCAACCCTATGTCCCAACTCCAGATATATCAATATAGTACAAAATACATGAGGCACTTGGTGTGAATTTCAGGAGTGATTATTACCACATAAAAAATCAGAATCAAATAAAGGAGGTGCTTAACGTCATGGATTGCTACATAATCTTACATCTATCTCAACAGCCAAGTTTGTTAAAAACTTAAAACATCTCCATGTTAACTTAATCCTAAATAATCACAATTAATTCATGCCGATCATAACCTAATTAGTTAAAAATAGAACTATAAAACCCAAAAACTAGGGGTGTCGATCGTGTAGGGTTGGCTGGTTAAAATGTTCAACCCAAACACAACTCATATCTTAATTCGTAGTATATACATCAACCCTAACCCACACACACTAAACGTGTCAAACTGGTTGGCAAGCAATAACAAAGTTGTAAATGTGTTAATCGAGTTGTTTGTTAATCGTTGGTCGACTTGTTTAACTCAAGAGGTTTAACAGGTCACCCCAAACCTCACTTGTTTAATTAAAAATGTCAACACAAATACAACCAGTTTTTTTACTAGTTAAATACGCCAACCCAACACCCAATACTCGCGGTTCGTGTAAGAAAGTGCCGCCCCTTTCAAAACCTTTGCAATATCACTAAGCATAGAACATAATCACTGTCACGAGCATCCAAACACCCCAATATTCAACAATGATACTAGCATATGGACACTAATGAAATCATTACCTCTCACAAGCATCTTCCAATGATGAAAAGGGGCGTTTAAAATCAGGATGACAAACACGCCACGCATCCTGATACGCCATCTGCATTTCCACCTGATTCGCCGTAGGAGCACCAACAGCCTGTGTTCGATTCGGAGGTCTCACTTGCGAATTCAAAACCATAGGATTATTATTTTGCAACAAATTAGGGTTAGGGTTTTGCGGCTGTTGATTGCTAACGGGACGCTGTAAGGGTCGAAGATGTGCGTCGATGTTAGACGGAAACCGAGAGATTGCTTGCTGCAGTTTCTGCTGCTGCTGCATTTGCTGTAGCAGAAGCATTCGTTGTTGGAGATGGTGCGGCTGGTGATCTAAAAGTTGTTGTTGTTGTTGCTGCTGCTGCTGCTGCTGCTGTTTTAGAGTTAGAAGTTGCTGGTGTTTGTGGTGGTCGTTAATCGTAGGCTTGTTGTCTTCCATTGGTGGTTTAGTCGCTGTCGCCCGTCGGATCCGGCGGAAACGGGAGACTGAATTCACGATGTGTGGTTGCGTCAACTCGCTAGGCCCGTCCGTATTTAAAGGACCATCAAATACATTTTTACATTTTCACATAAAACGAGTGCAATTATATATATAGCTAGTAAATCTTCCGGCGCGTTACGGGTAGTCTAGATGTAAAATAACTCGAAGTTATATCTTCTAATGAAAATATATTATATTTGACATGCCTTGTTTCCGAACAAAGTTTACGTTAAAATATAGACCAACTGAAAACGTATATAAAAATAATCATAAAACGTATTATATTTAACCTGACTAATATTTTGAAAAAAAAACTAAAGTTGAAACATAAACTAACTTGAATTTATATTGGCACGTATCTAAAAATAAGCACATAAGAATATAATGTCTTGTTAAGTTAAAGAACGCTACGGCTAGAGGTGTAAAAAAAAACCGGTTTTAGAACCGAAACCGGAAAAAAAAACCGAAACCGGTTTTTTTAACCGGTTTTTCTATAACCGGTTTTAAAACCGAACCGAACCGGCGGTTATAGACCGGTTAGAAATCTTGAGCTTCGAAACCGGTTTTAAAACCAAAACCGGTTAAAAAAAACCGGTTTAAACCGGTTCTTTTAAATAAACCGGTCAAAAACCGACCCTAACCGGTTGGACCGGTTATTGTTTTGACATAAAAAAACTGGTTAGTAATCGAAACCGGTTATAAGAAAAACCGGTTTTTCATTTTGATGTAAAAAACCGGTTCGGTTAAAAACTGAAACCGGTTATTAAAAAAAAAACAATTTGTACACCTCTAGCTACAGCGCGTTGTGGCGACGTTGAAACGTAAAGTAACATTAATTTGTATTATATTTGACTTGACTCATTTTAATTTATATGTTTTATTAAGTTAAAGAACGGTACGACACGAAAACATATTCTGATTTACCATAAAAAAGTTACATCGAAACGTAAATCAACATTAATTATACCGATACACACATAAAATATGTACGTAAAACTCGATTACAAAGTGTTTAAAAAGTTTAGGGGTTGTAGGCATCAATGCTTAAAGTAAAAAGGTAAAAAAAACAGGTAGTTGCTTGCTACTCTAGATGTAGCTAAGTTAAAGAACGGTACGACACGAAAACATATTATATTTTACCCGATTGATTTCCAAAAAAAAATGTTACGTCGAAACGTAAATCAACATGAGTTTATACCGACACGCATATAAAATTATGTATGTAAAACTCGATTAAAAAGTGTTTAAAAAGTTAAGTGGTTATAAGCATCAATGCTTAAAGTTGAAAGATAAAAAAACAACTAGCTGCTTGCTAGTATAGATGTAGCTTATTGTAGGTATATATAATATTAAAGGACCATCAAATACATTTTTACTTTTTATATAAAACTAGTGCAATTTTATATATCTATATATATATATATCAATGTTTTAGAAACCGGTTTTTAAATCATATTGGGTTACGTTTAATAATTGTTCAACCGGTTAAATCGGGTTGTACCGAACGGTTCAAACAGGTTAACTAGTTAATCTTATAAATCTATAAAATATAGATTCAACTCAGAACATGATCCAAAAGTACATTATTCCATAACAAAAAATTAATCCAAAAGTTAATTGACAATCAAAAAATTCACTATCAACGTCACCTTTATCAAGTTAATCCATTGGAGTGTTAAATGCATCAAGTTCACGATCGCATAAAAGACTAAATTCACTGTCAACGACAGCCTCGTCAACAAGAGTGTAACTATTTTTGTTTCCTACAATATTAAATAAGAAATTTTAGTTACCAATAATCATAATATACTAAAACTACGTTAGATAAATAACATATATAACAAGTAACCTTGTGTTTAAGAAATCGGTACATGTTCTTCCTCACCAAACATATTATCTATATCATCACTATGAAGTTCTTCTTCCGGCTCTTCTTCAATCACCCAAAATTCCGAATGATTAATACTTTCATAATCAACCGAATCATAGGATCTCTTAGCATATTTGAGCCTAGAAAAACATTTACCCAAATGTTAACACTGTAAAACTAAATCACAATGTAATAAAAAGAATCAAGATATCATACCTATTTTGTAAATGCAAGTTGTAATGAACAATCACAAGGTCATTTAGTCTTTCATGTTCCAACCTGTTTCTTTTTTTCATGTGAATCCTTTCAAAGACACTCCAATTACGTTTACAACCCAAGGAAGATGCGGTTTGACTTAATATTCGAACGGCAAAGTTTTGCATTAACAGATAATTTCCACCAAATAACCTCCACATACCATTCGGCTACAAAAAAATGGCTATCAAAATGATAAAAATAATAAACAAATAAACTAAAATAATAACGTTAAAAATATATCTTACCGGTTGAGTAGCATTACGAGAAGCAACCGCACTACTCCTACCAAAACATTCTAGTCCATCACGAAACTTGCCTAAAGCCATTGTAACATCTATAACATCATCACCCGAAAAATTCTTCTCAACCATGTCAAGAACGCCCTTAAAACTTCTTTATCTTTACAAAGATGTTCTTTATCATACTGAAAAACTGGATTTAACCAATGTCACACCCCGGATTTCCAACCCGAAATCCATACACTGGTGGGCCCGGGTGGGGAGTATCGTGACGTAAGTTGATAACATCATTGTCAATTAGCACAACGGAAGTCTTGGAGTAAAATTACTATTACAAACCGAATGTTTCAAAATAAAATAATATACAGGCTCGTAATAGAAGATCCACAGGCGGATCATAAAACGTACAAGAAAGAATATAAAACAGACTTTTGGGCAGATCTAAGGATTTGCAAGATCCTCTTATTCACTACTAAGCAGCTTCCGGCCTATTTCGTACTGTACCTGCAGTTTAGTCTTTGGACGATACGTCAGCTTACGCTGGTAAATACATCCAACTGACTCATTTTGAAAACTTTAAAATGATTTTAAGTGCAAAACGGCACAAAATCTTTTATTAACTTGGGAAAGTTGACTTTGCAACCTTGTATCAATTCACATGTTTGTCAATACATACAGGGCCCAGTGCAGAAACCGAGACATGATTAAATACACACCACTTAGAACTCACGAAGGAGTTATCCCCAAGGTCTTGGGTAATTTGCATATGAGCGTCTGTCAGGTGTATGCCTACACCCCGCGCTAAGGTCATGGCCAATAACTAACGTATTGAGCCGAGAATATCAAGGATACGGTAATTTAACCCCCAATGTTTAAGTTATCAAACAAAATTGATCAAAACGGAATATGCGGGTTTACTAGCCACAAACGGGCATTTGATTGACCCCATTTCGGACCAAGCGGTAATAATTTACCGTATCCCAAGCCCATATAGGGAAAATAAGTCGAGAGTATTTACCTGAGCTAGTCTTCTTTCAAAATTCAATAACTCAGCCGTATACAAAAGTACTAACGTGCAGATAGCATTTACCGGCAAGGCTCTAGTCTGGATTATGGCGTAAGCTAACCAATTAAATACTATCGGTCTTTATTTAAGTCATAGACTTAGACCGAGTAGTGTATATGATCAAAACGTATAACGCTTGATTAAACGATGATCGGATAGAATGTAGTTTAAACCCGACAAGTACTTTGACTTGTATAATATGGGTAAACTATAAACATTCTGGATTTTGAAACTTAAATGACAAGGTTAACCCGTTTCGGTTAATTTTTCGTAAAATAGTTACATATACTTAACCGTGCGCATAATAGCGATATCGGGTAACCGGATAAGTCATGGACAAGTTCTATATGCCATTATATTTTAAATAAGTTAAGATATCAGTAGTATATCAACTTGTATGCCCGTTATGGTCTTAAAACGAACCTGTGCCTCATAAGGGCATTTTAGTAATTATATATCGTATAAAAGGAACTTGAGCATATTTTAAGTTTATAATCATTAGTATTCTGGAAAAAATATTTTATTTATGATATAATATCAGTAGGATACTAATTATTTGTGTAATTTATCTTTTATGACCAAACTATGCACCAAAGGGGCATTTTGGTCATTTTACACATAGTTTATAAATTATTTGGGATTCTGAGTTTATAACATGTACCTACTATAAATATGTTTAGAATAAGTTTTAAAATCAGTGGGTATCAAGTCTTGGTCAGTAATATGGTTTAAAACCGTACTATGCGCCGAAACGGCGCTTATGTCGTAAAATGGCGTTTTATGCGATGTTTAATGACAACTGACATTAGAGCCAGATTATAATGTCTTCGATATGTTATTTAATATAACATATCAGTAGGTAAAGGATTTATCTTGAAAATATTTGATTAAAACCATTTTATGAGCCACAAGGGCTAAAATCGTCATTTATCGACATAGTTTAAAGACCTGTTTGAAAACTCAGTTTATAACCTGGTTTAACATTCCAAATAATCCTACTTATAATATTACATTAGTATAAAACACATTTTTAAATTCATTACCATTTAAAACCTTGTTTTATACAAAAAGGTCATTTTGGTCAAAGATGGCATAATTATGGAACTTGCGCATAAACTTGGATTCTGATTATGATCATGTATTATAACCTCAAAGGGTTATGCTACATTATATTACGATCATAATGCAGTTTTAGATCAGTAGGTAACTAATCTAAATCGGGTCAGAATCGAAAGTCAAAGCAGAAGTCAAACTTCGCGGTTTTCGGTTGTGAACCGACCCTAGAACTGAAATTGACGAGCCGAACATGTTCTTACCTGTTCTAATAATTATTACTAACTTGTTTAAGTGTCAAAACAGGTTTCATAACACATATAAGATCAATTTATGATTTTTCTGAAAAATGGCCTGTTTGACGTTTTAATATCATAACTTTGACCCGTCAATTGGTCTAGCAAACGTGATCTTCAGGAGGTGCCCTTTATAGGGGTTAACACCTACCTTATTACGATCACTTAGCCATGTTCATTTCGAATAATGGCTTGGACCACAATGGTCTTAACCGAAAGTCAAAGCGTTTTCCAAAACACGCTTGACTTTTGGCAATAAAAGCCTATAAACGAAAATGCACAAAGAGGAACACTTACCAGTGATTCCTAAGGTGCAAAAGAACTATGTTGGATGCTCCTTTCAGTTAGGAACTTCCAGAGGAGGGAGAAGAGTGAATAAATGAGAAAGATGCAAGTTGGAATATGAACTTAAGCACCTATTTATAGTTGGAGAACTCAAAGGAGGTGAAGCCAGGTGTTTAGGGGTGTAAGAGGAAGCTTACAAGTGTCCTAAAACGTGGCATAGCAGTTTGGGAAGCCATGGTTTCGATTTTAATGGTTTTGGAGCTTTGTGTGGCAGCCAAGAAAAACTTTCTGCTGCAGACCCCTTCTCGCACCCCGCGAGAGACCCAGGCCAGGTCTCTCGCAGCCCAAGACCGCCACATGGCCAGTTTCAAAGTTTGACACTTTTAACCCCTTAACTTTATAAAGCTTCTAAAAACCTTTTTAAACACCTTTTTGGCACTTTTAGCCCTCCGTACCCAATACTTGGCATACCCGGGATTATGCACGGACATTGTCGAGCTCTCGGTTTGTTAAAAGGTCACTCAGAGGTATAAATTAACATGTTGACACTTTTAAACCCTCCATTATCCAACTTTTATATATTATTGGATTTAATCACTCTTGTCAAACAAACAGGACATATGAGAGTTAGGACTACGTAAAGGATCACTCAGAGGCTCAGTATAAGCATGTTGACTCCGATGTCACTCAGAGGCTAGGCATGTTGACACAACGGTCACTCAGAGGCTGAGTTTAAGCATAACGACACTAATGGTTGTTCAGAGCTACGTTTATGCATAACGACACTAATGGTCGTTCAGAGGCTACGTTTTTATGCATGACGACACTAATGGTCGTTCAGAGGCTAGGTTTATGCATGTTGACATCAGAAAGTCATTCAGAGGCTCAGTTTGAGCATGTTTTCACTTTTAGTCCATATTAGTCTTTAATTGACTATATTAAAAATACAACACGTGTCA
Source organism: Scalesia atractyloides (assembly GCA_947069175.1). Classification (NCBI taxonomy): domain Eukaryota; kingdom Viridiplantae; phylum Streptophyta; class Magnoliopsida; order Asterales; family Asteraceae; genus Scalesia; species Scalesia atractyloides. Next base: position 64,046,901 of record CAMTDV010000027.1, on the reverse strand, counting down.
CTATATTATTGGACACGATTTTACATGGTGTTACATCCTCACCCCCTTAAAAGAAATCTCGACCTCGAGATTTTATTCAAAAAGATGGGGTACTTTTGTCGCATAGTGGACTCGACCTCCCATGTATATTCGGGATCTCTAAAGGCATCCCATTTAACCTTTACTATAGGTATCAATTTTCTTCGGAGCTTCTTAACCTGTCGATCCTCGATCGAAATTGGTTTCTCAATGAACCTCAGGTTTGTGTGACATTGCTAGCGACTCATCGGCTAGACATTTCTTAAGGTTAGATATGTGGAATACATCATGGATTCCACTAAGCTCCTCAGGCAACCTGAGCTTATCAGCTACAGTGCCGACACGTTCGATTATCTCGAAGGGTCTGTATATCTTGGGCTCAACTTGCCCTTCTTTCTAAAACGCATCACACCTTTCCAGGGTGATAGTTTCAGCATGACTTTGTCCCCTACTTGGAACTTAAGAGGTTTACGTCTATTGTCAGCATACTTTTCTGCCTCTCTCTGGCAGCTTTGAGACGATCACGGATTTGCACAATCTTTTCCGTGGTCTCCAGGACAATCTCCGGTCCTGATAGTTGGGCTTCCCTAACTTTTGCCCAGCACACGGGCGTTCTGCATTTTCGCCCATATAAGACCTCAAAAGGAGCAGCCTTGATGTTAGCATGATAGCTGTTATTGTAGGAGAATTCTATTAGGGTAAGTGGTCATCCCAACTTCCACCTAAATCAATTACACATGCCCTGAGCATGTCTTCCAAAGTTTGAATAGTACGCTCACTTTGACCATCAGTCTGTGGATGGTAAATCGTAATAAAATTAATCTTGTGCCTAATGATTGTTGGAAACTTTTCCAAAAGTGAGATGTGTATCTAGTATCTCTGTCAGATACAATAGATACCGGCACACCATGTAGGGACACAATCTTGCCCACATACAACTTAGCCAATTTATCTGAATTATACGTTTCCTTTATTGGCAAGAATTGAGCTGACTTAGTCAGTCTGTCTACAATGACCCAAATAGTGTCATTTCCACTTTTGGTCTTAGGTAACTTGGTAATCAAGTCCATAGTTACCATTTCCCATTTCCATGTGGGAATTTCTAATTGTTGTAATAATCCTGACGGTTTCTTATGTTCGGCCTTAACTTGCGAACACGTCAGACATTTAGCTACATAGGTGGCTATGGATTTCTTCAAACCCATCCACCAATAATTCTTCTTCAAGTGTTGATACATCTTGTCACCTCTAGGGTGAACTGAGTATCTTGAACTATGCGCTTCTCGGAGGATTAGATCTCTAAGTCCTCCAAGGACTGGAACCAAATTCTATCATTAAATCTAAGAATTCCATCCTTTCCAGGCGCTAACTGATCAACAGTTCCGCCTAATCCCTCATTCGGGATATTAGCCTCTAATAGGGCTTGCTTTTGCGCATCTAGTAGCTTCTCGCTTAAGCTATTTCTGAGCTCAATGCTCTTAGCGTTAATCCTTATAGGTTTAACTCTTTCCTTGCGGCTTAAGGCGTCAGCAACTACATTTTCCTTGCTGGGATGGTAGCGAATATCGCAATCATAATCATTAAGAGTTTACATCCAACGACGTTGTCGCATGTTCAATTCTTTCTGATTGAACAGGTGTTGGAGACTCTTATGGTTAGTGTATATAATACACTTCGTACCATACAAGTAATGTCTCCATAGCTTTAGTGCAAATACAACGGCACCCAATTCCAAATCATGGGTGGTGTAATTCGTTTCATGCACCTTTAATTGCCGTGATGCATAATCAATTACCTTGCCATTTTGCATTAGCACACAGCCCATACCGGTGTGCGATGCATCACAATAAACAACAAAATTCTCAATACCCTCAGGTAGAGATAACACAGGAGCGTTGCTCAACTTGTGTTTTAGAATCTCAAAAGATTCTTGTTGCTTTGGACCCCAATTATACTTAACATTCTTACGGGTCAGGGTAGTCAAAGGAGTGGCTATTCTTGAGAAGTTCTCTATTAATCTTCTATAATAAGCAGCCAGTCCTAAGAAACTATGAATCTCAGACGGAGTCTTGGGAACTTCCCAATTCATTATGGCTTCTATCTTAGTGGGATCCACTTGGATACCACGTTCACTTACAACATGTCCAAGGAATTGGCCTTCTCTAAGCAAAAATTCGCATTTAGAGAACTTTGCATAGAGCTTCTCTTGCCTTAGCAGTTCTAAGATGCACCGAAGATGTTTCTCGTGATCAGCTTGATTACGAGAATAAAGAAGTATGTCGTCTATGAAGACAATGACAAACTTATCCAGATATGGCTTGCAGACTCTATTTATGAGATCCATGAATGCTGCAGGTGCGTTTGTGAGCCCAAAAGGCATCACCAAGAATTCAAAATGACCGTTACGGGTCCTGAAGGCTGTCTTAGGAACATCTTCACTTCTAACCTTCAGCTGGTGATATCCAGATCTCAAATAAATCTTGGAGAAATAACTAGCCCCTTGAAGTTGGTCAAATAAATCGTCGATCCTGGGCAGAGGATATCGATTCTTGATTGCTAATTTGTTCAGCTCCCGGTAGTCAATACACATCCGCATAAAAAATCTTTCTTCTTTACAAAGATGATAGGAGCTCCCCAAGGCGAGGAACTAGGCTGAATAAAGCCTTTCTCCAAAAATTCGTCTAGCTGCGTTCTCAATTCCTTCATTTTCGTTGGTGCTAGCCTATATGGAGCTCTAGCCACTAGTGCAGATCCTAGTAGGATATCTATTTTAAACTCCACTTGCCTGTCTGGAGGTAGGCCTGGTAATTCCTCTCGGAATATATCGGGATATTCTGAGATAACTGGTTGATCTTCAAGGTTCGGTTTAGGTTCATTTATGGTTACTTGTTCCATATAGATGACACAGCATTTTCTTAAACACTTGGATGCCTTAAATAACGACATCTTGTCTGGCAATCCATAGTGTGAGTCTCCGGGAATGATGATCACTTCACTAGATGGGGTTTTAATTTCGATGAGCTTTTTATCGCAGGTAATACGGGCTTGGTTATGAGATAACCAATCCATGCCTAAGACAACATCGAATCCCGCTAATTTCATTGGCAGAAAAGAGATAGGGATGAAATGATTCTTAATGGATATAGAGCATCCATCAAGAATGGAAGATGTTGTTTCTATCGTTCCATCAGCAAGTTCTATCTCATAGGTTTTATCTAGAGTTCTTATGGGCAGGTTTAATAGTTTACTAAACTTATGGTCAACAAAAGATCTATCTGCACCAGAATCAAAAAGAAGTCTAGCATAAATATCGTTAATGGGGAAAGTACCTGTTATGACGTTATTGTCATTAACAGCTTCCTTAGCAGTCAGTCGAAAAGCGTGTGTATTCCCCTTCTTGGCCTTTCCAGGCTTCAGATTATTATTCTTTGAATTCTTAGGGCAGTTAGTTGCAATGTGCCCTTTTTCATTGCAGATATAACATACAGCATCCTTAAGATCTTTACATTCTAAGGTCTTATGCCCTCTTCTTTTACAAATACCACAAGGTCTAGCTTGTGAATCAGAATTACACTGTCCCCAGTGTCTGCGGTTGCAAGTCTTGCAAAATGGCATCACAGCTGACTTGCCTTGGTTCCCTTTGAACCCGAATCTCCCTTTATTTTTCTTATTAAATCTTTGGGAGTTGTCTTCATCTCTCTTCCTTTTCCCGTCAGTTTCTGGCTTAACTGACTTTTGCCTTACAAGATCAAGGGTGAGAGAGAGAGATAGGTCTACAGCAGACCTATAGGTATTAGGCTGAGCAGCCTTTACCATGCCCTTAATCTCGGGCGCCAATTCATTGATAAAACGCGCAATGCATTTGGATTCTGGGGTGATTAGATAGGAAACTAAACTAGATAGGGAATTGAAATCGGAGACATACTTCCAACAGTCTAGGTTTTTCATTGAAAGAGACAAGAAGTATATCTCTATTTTCTCCACCTCATGGGGTGGGCAGTAGGTTTCCTTAACAAGGTCCATAAACTTAGACCATCCCAGATTATACAGGTATACTTTACCTGTGGACTGAATCATGGCTTTCCACCAAGTTAGGGCATCGCCCTTGAAGGATTGTGATACATACTTGACCACATCCTTTTCAGCACAGCCGCTGATGTCTACGATGGTTTCCATCTCGTCCAGCCACTTTAGGGCTTCCACAGCTCCTTTTCCCCATTAAAATTCGGGGCTTACAGGAGACGAAGTATTTGTACGTACACCCGTCTTTAGATGAACGGGACTTATCAGCATAGTCTATCCTCTTAGGTTCACTCTTTGCATTTGATGAGTGAACAGAGCTCTCTTTATGAGCTGAGGATGGGGTAATCGACAGTGGTTTAGAGCGAGTAGCACTCGACTCTCTTAGCTTTTCTATGGCCTTACCCATGGCTTTTTCCACAGCCGCATCAATTCGCGCTTGGAAATCATTATTATCTATGGCTACATTTTCGGCGTCCTTAGAGTTGACGTTCTGATGGCTACTTTGTGCCTCATTTGAATTAGCCATTCTTCATATCTTTGGTTCTATATACCAGATAAAATTTGCCTTAGCCATGGTATACCAATCATTTCAGCTTTAAACATTGGATATAAAAAATTCATCGCCTAATCATGCTAGTGTGAATAACCTCACAACTCTTAGGCTTAAAGTATCTATATTTGGCCTAGGTCTTAATAGGACCATTATAGGCAATTTATGATCTGGACAAGGTCCATATATTACTAGACAGTGGATCGTAATGTCACAACTGTAATTGTCACATTTGAGAATTGTATAGCACATAGGCTTATCAGAAAGGACATTTAAAACATGGCGCATAGGCACTACATCACTAATGGATGTTTTATTTATCACCGTACTGGTACTAACGGATGTTTTATTTATCACCGCACTGGTGATATTTAGCCGGGATCAAATAGATCACATAGGCTATGTAAAATAAATTATAACCCGAAAGGGTAATACATCACTAATGGATGTTTTCTTTATCACCGTACTGGTGATATTTAGCCGGGATCAAATAGATCACATAGGCTATATAAAATAAATTATAACCCGAAAGGGTAATACATCACTAATGGATGTTTTATTCATCACCGTACTGGTGATATTTAGCCGGTATCAAACATATCACATGGGCTATATAAGGTTAAGACATAGTCCATTACCTTGAAGGCTAGTGTGATTCGTCAAGTCACACTACCATGAGTATGAACATTACTTGAATGTTAACATAAGAGGACCTTAATGGTTGATTAACAGTCCCGGTCGCATTGACCTTAATGACTTGGAGGCTTAAACTTAGTCCACCACCTCTAGATAGAAGGATAACTTCCCTTAACTATCATGATAGACGACCTTTCCGTTCTTAATTATCATTTATATTTTTGGCCAAATATGTGGTCTGTGCCACTCGGCAAATCAAAACCATTAAGATCTTTTTGGAATTATATAGCTGACCAAAATTTTGAGTAAAA